>CAUYUJ010021373.1:7500-65000 GCA_963575745.1 Prorocentrum cordatum
CGTGAACCGCAATTCCAAATCTGTCCATATCAGCGGCGTCCCGGGAGGAAGGTCGGAGGACTGGAATGCGACGGACAGCGGCGTCCGATAGCATAGACGAGAGAAGTGTTCCAAGCAGTGCCCACAGAAACGTCTCTACGTAGTGTTCCAAGCATTCGTCGACGTAGCGCCTTCAGTTGACCTGGTCCAGCCCGCCAACATCGTACATGAACCGATGCTCTCTGTGAAGCTCATGGTTCGCAACGAATGCCTTCTCCTCGCGACCCAATGATACCGAGACTGCGGCGCTGGACATGACCTCGTCGATCGCCATCCCGTGCATCTCCACGACAAGATGACCGAGAGCAGCGACCGTTAACATCGATGCTGCGAAAGGGCCCCGTGCACACATCTCCGTGCTGATTCTCCATCATTGTGCCAAGGATGCGCTTCCTGGAGCCCGTGTGCAACACTTTGGAGAGCGCTAGACGAAGATGTCCCGCTGACCCGTCCTCTGCTCGTAGGCGCTGGCGAGTCCTGCCCACGCGGCTCCGAGACCGCCGGTGTCGCGCGCCTCGAAAGCCTGGTCGATATCCACAACCAGCACATGCATAGCGCCAGCCAGTGAGCCTCCACACCGGCAACAATGGTCAGATGCTGGCTCGGTCAGGCCACCGATCATGTCATCAACAGCGTCCCTGGCAAAGTGCAGGTTGACAACCTCCTTCGTGGCACCAGTGACGTCGACGATTCCCCGCACGGCCCGTTCAAGTGTCCGCCACCCTGACGCGCAGGGGACGCCGGAGAAGTCCAGTATCTTCCTGAGACAACTGTGGCCGTGCTTTGTGCAAGTGCGATTGCCTGAGTCATGATAGCATTTGGATTTGACAGTGCAGAACAAGCTGGGGGCGCGGTCACGAGCTGTTCCGCGGGACGTCCCCGGGCCACGCTCCAGACGGCAAAATCGCGCGGCGTTGCCGTCTTCGCCGTCGTCGTCGCCGCCGCCGCGCCGCCGTCGCCGTCATCGCCGTCGCCGTCGCCGTCGTCGTCATTGTCGTCGTCGCCGTCGTCGTCGTCGTCGTCGTCGTCGTCGCTGTCGTCGTCGTCGTCGTCGTCGTCGTCGCCGTCGTCGTCGTCGTCGTCGTCGTCGTCGGCGTCGGCGTCATCGTTGTCGTCGTCGTCGTCGTCGTCGTCGTCGTCGTCGTCGTCGTCGTGGTCGGCGTCGGCGTCGGCGTCGGCGTCGGCGTCGGCGTCGTCGTCGTCGTCGGCGTCGTCGTCGTCGACCGCCCCCCCCGCGAAGGCGGAGCTCTACGACGCCCTCACCTTCGAGGCGCTCTTCAGCGTGCAGTGCTCCGAGGGCCGCCCCTGCCCGCCCGCCGCCGTGGGCTTCGCTGGCCGCCGCCCCGGCGGGACCCCTGGCTGCCCTGGGGGCCGCCGCGGGCCCCGCGCCCCAGCGGCCGACCTTATCGAGCAGGGCTCCCCACGAGAGTCACCCCCCTCCACCTTCTCCTCAAAGGTCTCTTTCAAGTCCTCCTCCTCCTCCTCCTCCTCCTCCTCCTCCTCCTCTACCCCCTCCTCCTCCCTCTCTTCCTCTTCGTCGTTGTCGTCGTCGTCGTCCTCCTCCTCCTCCTCCGAGGTCTCCTCCAGGCCCTCCTCCTGCTCCTCCTCCGCTTGCCTATCCTTCTCCTAGTCCTCCTCCTCCTCCTCCTCCTCCGACTGCCTTTTCTTTTCCAAGGTCCCCTCCAAGCCCTCCTCCTGCTCCTCCTTCGCTTGCATATCCTCCTCCTGCTCCTCCTCTCCTCCACCTGCTCCTGCTCCTGCTGCTCCTCCTCCTCCTGCTCCTGCTCCTCGCTCCTCCTCCTCCTCCTCCTCCTCCTCCTACTGCCTCCCGCTGCCTATCTCCTCCTCCTCCTCCTCCTCCTCCTCCTTCCACCTCCTCCTCCTCCTCTCCTCCTCCTCCTCCTCCTCCCGCCTCCACCCCCTCCTCCAAGGTCTCCTCCCACCCTCCTCTCTCCTCCCTCCTCCTCCTCCTCCTCCTCCTCCTCCTCGCTCATCCTCCTCCCCTCCCCTCCTCCTCCTCTTGCCATCTCCTCCTCTCCCTCCTCCACTTTCTCCTCTTCCAAGGTCTCCGCAAGCCCTCCTCCTCCTGCTCCTCCTCCGCTTGCCTATCCTCCTCCTTCCTCCTCCTCCTCTCCTGCTCCTTTTCCCTCCCTCCTCTTCCTCCGTCCCTCCACTTCCCTCCTCTTCCTCCTCCTCCTCCTCCTCCTCCTCCTCCTCCTATCCCTCTCCTCCTCCTCCATCCTCCTCCTCCTCCCTCCTCCTCCTCCTCCTCCCTCCTCCTCCCTCCTCCTCCTCCTCCTCCTCACTCCTCCTCCTCCCTCCTCCCCTCCTCCTCCTCCTCCTCGCCCCAAAGGTCTCCTCCAAGCCCTCCTCCTGCTCCTCCTCCGCTTGCCTATCCTCCTCCTCCTCCTCCTCCTCCTCTTCCTCCTCCTCCTCCTCCTGCTCCTTCTCCTCCTCTCCTCCTCCTCCACCTCCTCCTCCACTTCCTCCTCAAGGCCTCCTCCAAGCCCGTCTCCTCCTCCTGCTCCTCCTCCGCTGCCTATCCTCCTCCTCCTCCTCCTCTTCCTCCTCCTCCTCCTCTCCTCCTCTTCCTGCTCTGCTCCTCCTCCTCCTCCTCTCCCTGCTCCTCCTCCTCCTCCTCCTCCTCCTCCTCCTCCAAGGCCTCCTCCAAGCCCGTCTCCTCCTCCTGCTCCTCCTCCGCTTGCCTATCGTTCTCCTCCTCTTCCTCCGGGAAGAGAAACTTGCTCTCGTTGCCAGCGGCCGCCCATGGAGTATGTGGTGTGCAGGTTGGGCGTCGGTTCACGGCCTCCGGCGCCCCCTGCCCCAAACAGGGCGCGCGGAGCACGGTCTCCTTGCGTTCCCTGTTTCGCGCACCGTTCGCGCCGCGGGGGCATGGCCCTGAACCGTCGGCGCTACTGGTTGAGGTAGGCCTCAGCAGTCTGGCGTTAGCGTTGCTCGCCAGGAGATTCGCGCCATGGGGGCATGGCCCTGGACCGTCGGCGCCACTGCTTGAGGTAGGTCTCAGCAGTCTGGCGCTAGCTTTGCTCGCCTGAAGATGTCGAGTTTCAAACGATCCTCCTCCTCCTCCTCCTTCTCCTGCGCCTGCTCCTCCTCCTCATCCTCCTCCTCCTCCTCCTCTTCCTCCTCCTCCTCCTCCCGCTCTTCCACTTTCTTCTTTTCCAAGGTCTCATCCGAGTCCTTCTCCTCCTCTTCCTGTTCCCCCTCCGCTTGCTTATCCTCATCCCCGTCCTTCCTTTCCTCTTCCTCCTCCTCCTGCTCCTGCTCCTGCCCCTGCTGCTCCTCCAAGGTATCTTCCAAGCCCTCCTCCTCCTCCTGCTCCTCCTTCGCTTGCCTAGCTTCCTTCTCTTCCTCCTCCTCCTGCTCCTCTCCTTGCCCCTCCTCCACTGTCTCCTCCTCCGAGGTCCCGTCCAAGCCTTCCTCCTCCTGCTCCTCCGTTTGCCAGTCCTCGTCCTCGTCATTATCTTCCTTCTCCTCCTCCTGCCGCTCCGCCCCCTCAATCTCATCCTCCTCCCCCTCCTCCTCTTCGCCCTCCTCGTCCTCCTCGTCCTCGTCGTCGTCGTCGTCCTCCTCCTCCTCCTTCCCCTCCTCGCGCCCGCTCACTCGCTCACCCCGTGGCGCGCGCTGCGGTGTCCCGCGCCTCCGCGCGCGCGCGGCGCCGCGACCGCGGATCCACTGCGGGCCAGGGCCCCGGAAGGGGGCCCCGCGGGACAAGGGAGGAGGTTTTAAATACCTGGATGGGAGAGAGCGCGGGCCCAGAGCCCAAGACACCCGCGAGCGCCGAGAGCCCGAAAGTGGCCGAGGCGGGGCCCGCCGCCAGAGGGAGGGAGGGCCGCCTCAGAGGGCGCGAAGGAAGAGATGCGGGGGGCCCCAAGGGCCCGCGAGGACGAGGGGGGGGGGGCCTCGAGGGCCAGGAAGGGGAGGGGAGGCCGAACGAAACTACGCTCCGAGCTGGAGCGCCGCCGCGCCACCGCCCATACGGTCAGCCGCCAGCTTCCAGGCTATCCTGCAGGTTTGGGCGGTGACGTGGCGTGCTCGGCTTCTCTGCTCGGCGCTCTCAGCCCCCAATTGAGAGAAAAGCTTCCAGGGGGCCTTGAAAACCAGGAAGCCGAAGGGGGGGCGGGGGGGGGGCTGAGGGGGCGCGGCCTGGGGCAAACTATGGGCCACATCCCTGGGCCAACGGGCCTCGCGCGCCCGCGCGGCCGCCCCGCTTAGCCGCGGGCGGCTCCCTCGGCGGCGCCGCGGCGCGGGCCGGCGGAGGCGGCTGCCTGCCCGGCTCCCTGGCCGCCTCTAGCGGCCTTTGCCCATCGGCGTTCGCGGCTCATCGTCAACTGTAGCCGCCTCGGTATCCCGGTCAGAACCGCCCATATCGGAATCGTCCCGCTCGGACTGGACTCCGACATTGTGCATCCGCAAGCGCGAAGCCTTGGAGCCGTAGGTGTCGAATGACGAACCATTGCTGGAACTGCTCTGCCGCGACGACTGCCGGCTCGCAGGGGCTGCCACTGCCTGCCTTCTCGCATGGATGCCACTGCTTGCCTTCTCACACGGGCTTGTACTTGATTCCGCACCACTACCCGTCCACACTCCAGCCGATGACGTCTGTACTCCCGCTGGTGGTATGACCGCGCTGGACTGTTTATTGTGTCTTCCACTTTGCGCACGCTCTGGTTCTGCTGTCGCTTCGCGCGTGCTCTGGGTCTGGCTTGTGTTTCCGCCCTTCCGCCATTTGCCGTCGGCAGGGCTCCAGGCCATGGCGGAGATTTCTCGCACGTGGTTGATGCTGCTGCCGACTGAGATCCCGCGGGGGCGCCCCTGCTGGCTTGCGCCGTCGTGTCCTTTCGCGCGGACTCCGGTACTGGTGCGAAGACGGCCGCGTCAGGCCGCAACGCAGATCTACCACCAGAGCTGCCACTGCCTGCAATTTCGCGTTGGTTGCCTCTGCGTGTCTGTTTCCTCGCACGGGCCAGTCGCTGGGACCGCAGTGCTGCCCTCTCGCAAGAGTTGCCAGCGACTGCCTGCTGGCACGGGCTGCCACTGCTCGCTGCCACTGCAGTTTCCTCTTGCACTCCCTTGCTGTAGCTGATGGTGTCGGGCTCCAGCTTCACTTGCGCCCTGTCGCGGACCCCAATCCTTGCGCTGTTCTCAACGGGCGTGTTAGTGATTAGGTTAGCGATTTCGGGCTCCAGATTCGTTTTTGCCTTCTCGCAGGGTGGTGTCTGCGGTAGCTGCCACTGCTTGCCCTCGCAAGCGCCGATCCCCTTACTTTAGCTGATGACGTCGGGCTCTGGCTGTGCCTTCCGCTCCTCGCCGTCATGGCGTAGAAAGGCCACGTCTTGCTCGCTGCAGCCTTCCTGCCACTGCTGCCTTCTCTCCGTTGCTGCCCGCTCTCGTCCTGCTGCCGCTGCTCTCGGTATTTGCTGCCAGATCTGCCCCCGGTCGCACGCCAGAGATCGCACATGCGTGACCCAACCTACAGCTGATGACGTGTGGACTCCGAGCCTCGCACCATTACCCGTTACGGTTGCTCTTTCACGCGCACGCATGTCCCAGCTTGTAGCTGATGGCGTTTGGGCTCCTATCCCCGCACCGCTGCCTGCAGACACCGTCTCTTCTCGCACGAATGTGTCCCAGTACGCAACTCTTGAGGTCAGGGCCCCCGTCCTCGTGCCAGTGTTCGCTGCCAGTGCAGCTGCTCGCGCGCGGCGGTCCTGGCCTGCAATTGATGGCTTAGCAGCAGCGTCGGGCTCCAGCTTCGCCTCACCACTCTCGCAGAGTGGCACTTCCAGGGGCTCGCCAGCAACATTGGACTGTATACTCGTCTCTTACTCGCTTCGCGCACGCTCTGGTTCTGCTGTCGCTCGTCGCACGCTCTGGTTGTGGTTTGCGTCTTCGCTCGTCTCACGCTGTACTGCCCCACTGCTGCCACTGCTATCGCTACTGATAGTTGCCGCTGCCGCTTATGTCCGCTGCCAATGCCCATCTTTTGATGGATGGAACGAGAAGAACAACGTTGTGCCGCACACGCACTGCCTTTGAGAAACTACTGATGGCGTCGGCTTCCTGTCCCCCTCGCCACCGAGTGGTGTCGGCTGGTCTTGTGATGCGGGGGTGGGGAAGACACGTCTCCGCTCCGTGACCTGATCTGGGAAAAAGGCGGGGCATCTTTTCGCAAACGGGAGCGAGGTGGGCGTGGCTCCCATACATGACCGCACGCGGCCTTCCACAGCAGGCCGACGTCGTAGGGGTCGCACCTTTTTCTCCAGGTTCTCGCTGAATCTCCGAGTCGGCCCGCTGCTTTCTTCACAGCGGCGGGCGACCTCCGCGTGGGTACTGTCTCGCAACTAATGTTCTTCATGGAAAGTCAAACGTCAATCGCGGCGCCTCCTGGGAGGCGCCGCGCATGAGCCCGACCCCGAGGGCGGCCCGCCCGATCGCCCGATCGCGGTCCGATCGCGGGCGCTCTCCAGAGATGTCGTGGCTTGAGCCAAAATGGCTACGGAGCTCCTCCTCCTCCTCCTCCTCCTCCTCCTCCTCCTCCTTCTCCTCCTCCTCCCCCTGGTTAAGCAAGGGCGTGGCACCCTCCTCACCTCCTCGATTCGGGGCGATCGTGGCCAGGAGATCTTGGCGTCCCATTTTTTCGAGCTGGGCGTTTTCGGCTCCGGCTTCGGGCTCAGGGACCCTCGGAGATGACGATTTGGCTCGAAGAATGCCGTCGAAGGATTGGGTTTGTGGCTTTGGCCGCGATTTTTGCGCGAGGTTGCGTCGTTTTCGCGACGTCGGATCTCAGGGCACGCGACGGTGGATCTTAGCAGGGGTGCGTGCGCCCTCCACTCGGGGGGCTCACGGCAGTTCCTTGCGCACGGCAGGCTGAGCTCATTGGTTTCCTTTCATCCACGTCTGGCGGCCCCCCGTGCGAGGAATTGCCCGAGTAGCATTTTCTGTTTATCGGCTAGCGCCCCCGCCATAACCTGGGGGCCCGCGACACAAATGAAAAACCACAATTTCGTTCGAGGATGGTCTGGGAGCGAGGAGTACAGTGGGGGCGCGCATCAAGAAACCATCTGGTTTTCGTCAGGGTATCCTGGGTTTCTTTGATCCTCGCGCTGCGCGGCGACTTCCGCGGCCGTTGAAGGAGCTGCTGCGTTCAGGGTGCTCCAGGTTTCCCCTCCGGTGCACCTCGCGCGCGGGTTCTCAGGGTTGGGTTTCTTGCGAGAGTTTCTTGCGGCCGCGCCCGCACTGTAACGAGGATCTCCTCGATCCTTCTCGGTCCAGCCCCGCAGCGCAGGCCCGTATAAAAAACGACCCGCGGCCAAGGATTGGTCCCGACGGTGGGTGGTTGAGCTTCGGGGGTGGGTGGGGGCCTCTTGAAGGTCCTTTTCCTGATTTTGTTTTTCTATCCGATCATCTCAGGAGAACTCTAGAGGAGGAGAGGGCGGAGGAAGAGGTAGACGAGGTTCTGGAGGAGGAAAACGACGAGGAGGTGGAGGCGGGGACGGGAGGAGGGGGGAGCCTATACTCATTCTCGTTTTTCCGTTTTTCTCCCCTGGGCAAGCGCGCTCCCTGACGAGGTTCGGGGTGCCGTGCCGCGCCATATGTGAGGACATTGCTACGCCTCAGCCGAGCGCATCACGGCAGGATTGGCAGCACGAAGTAGAGCACCAAGAGCGTCATGAAGAAGGCCACTGCTCTCAGTGCGCGGGTCAGCTGCATGCAACTGGCCTGACTGATAGGTGTCCAAGGAGAGTCCAAGTCAACAGGCAGCACTTTCACGCTTCGTGGCAGCTACTCCCCAGCGCGATCCAGACGAGTTCATACAGCGTAGAACCCCTCCAAGCGTAGACAAGTCCTCCACTCCTTGTCAAGGTTAGCATTGTCGTCCCGACGCATCCTCTAATCAGCTAGGGCCGAAGCGGTACCCGAAGCTCATCAATTCGGCGTAACGAGGCCGTTAGGGACAAAACGATACCGAAGTTCATCGAGACGTCGTAGCACAGGACCGTCTCCCTTCCACTGGGCCCGGTTTCGCAGAGGTACCCAGTGGAATGGGGCGAGACGGGGCCGAACAAGTCTGACGCCGTGCCAGGGGGTCAGGCGTGCGAGAACCAATGCGTGGGGCCGCCCTGGGCGGCACACCAGAGAACGGGAAGCAAGGTAGTCGTAAGTCGGGCATGTCCTTCTGCAGGAGGAGTCTTTACAAATAGTCACAAATAGCCTGGGGACGACGTTTCGACTAATTTTTGACAATTTGTGTTGAATATGTTTGACTATCTTAACTTGTCGCCCAACGTACGCCTGTAGGGGGACATGCCCGACCTAAAGATAGTCCTGTCTGCCCGTTTGGGTTATGTGTGCGCTCAGCCGCAGGGCGGGCCTGCCACTGGAGCAGGACAGCGCCTCCACCCACAGAAATGTAGCGTTAAGTCAGGCCTGTCCCCCTACAGGAGGAATATTCAAACATCGTAACACTGGTCTGTGGACGATTTTTTTTGTTTTTTTTTTTTTTTTTTTTGTTTTTTTTTGTTGTTTTTTTTTTTTCCCCCCCCCCCCCCCATTTTTCTCCAAAATCTGCCTGCAGGAGGACATGCCCGACCCAAATGTAGCGTCACCCAGAAGAATTACAATTTTTAGCCGCAAGACTGCAAGTAGTACTCTGTAGCTATACCTCGCCATGTCACCGGCATAGCGCGCAGGAGTGGTCCTCTCCGACCCATTGACATGAGCAGCTGTTCTCGGAGTGGAAGAGCGCCCCTGGGACCGCCATCGTGGCCAGGCGAACGTTAGCGATCTCCGCGGCCAACTCCTTCTGTGTCTCTGCGGGGTTGCCAGACGTCGGCAACTGCAAGCCGTGGCCGCCCGAGGAACCGTGGGGATGGCACCGAGCCCGTTCGGGATGTCAGCAACCTGCAGTCCTTCGGATGGCGACAGGAATCCTCGCAGCGTGTCGGTGAGATCCAGAGTGATAAGCTCCCTGGTTGCCAACATGCTCACGCGGCAGTACTCCCACTCTACCTGGCACCTTCGGGTGAAGCGCTCCATGCTACCATCCGCTTTGACCCCAGCGGGGTCCCAGAAGCCACCAGGTCCTCCTCCTCGGCGCCCTCCTGCACCTCCGCCTCCTTCTCGACGCTCTTCTCGCCCACCTCCTCCTCGGACCCCACCTTGACCTCATCGACGCCCTCCCCCTCGTTCATGGCGTCGATCTTCCTCTTCGACGCCCCACTCGATCTCTGCCTCGACCGCATCCTCGTCGATGCCCTTGTCGGCGCCATCCGCCACCAGCTCGAGGCGATTACCGAGCTGCTCGTAGGACGACGATCGCCATCGTGGCGCGGCGAACGTTGGCGATACTTGCGGCCAGCTTCCTCCGCTTCCCTGCGGCGCCACCAGATGTCAGTACCATCCAGCCGTGGCTGGCTGCAGCGGCAGCCGTCCGTGTCGGGGGACTGGCTTTGGGACATCTCGCAGAGAGCGCCGCAATCTGTGATTCGTCCCCAGCACGACGCAGGATCTTTGGATATCGCCACGCCCGTTCGGGGTGTTTGCACAATTTGGGCCCCGCAGACGGGACATCTGGCAGTTTGCCATCAAGCTCCGGGATGAAGGAGTTCACCATCACTGGCGTGCTCGGGCGGCCATGCTTCAGCTTTGTCTGCTGCTTCGTGGTGAAGGTGTCCGCGCCACCAAATGCGATGAATCCAGCAGGGTCCCAAAAGTCGGTACTTGTAGATGCAATCTGGCACGCAGCCAGAAGGCAATCTCCCACGAATAGTCACCGAGATGACCACAAGCAGGGGGATCCTGCACCGCGCAATTCCTGGGCGGGCAGTGCAAGCACATGTACAGTGCAGCGTAAAGCGCCAGCAAACTGAAGGCCCCACCAGACGTAGTGCACCAGCGACGCCCACAGCAGCCCGAGCCAGTTCAAGCCATAGTCCATGTCGACGACCAAGTCACGCAGACCTCGTGTTAACGACATGTAGCCCTAGCGCATGCCCGGAGGCATCGTATGCCCGTCGACGCGGATGGAGACGGTAAGATCGACAATCCACAAACTCGCAAGACTCAGCCGAGTGTTGCGAAGGCACCGCACGCTTCCTTGCGAACTGAGAAAGTCAACGTTGAACAACAGCAGCAGACAACACACAGACCAAACTGGGTAACAATCTGCTCAAATTCAAGGGAACCGGCTTCACGTTAGGTAGTAACCCAGAGAGCCTCGATCTCGACAGCGACGAACATAATCTAGCACGGCCAAGCCTCGCAGACACAAAATCGGGCGCCGACGTCTAGCACGTTGAACTTCCCAAACTGCCCGCGGACTGGTCCTGGAAGAACTCGCAGAAAGCACCGTCGACCACGATCTGGTCCTGAAATGGCATGACGAATCTGTTTTCATCAATGTGCTCGTAAAGAAGTGGGGGGGATGAACTGTAAGCCTCCCTGTGGCAAAACTGGCTGCATCAGCGGCGGCACGTCAAACTGTATAGACAGATCGCAAGCCATGCAGGCGTACTGTAGGATCAAACCACTATGGCGACTGCGTGCTGGACCACGATCTGGAATGAGGTCGTCTGCCCCACAAGCGTGCAATCGTAGAGCATGTGGTCGATAGTCCCTGTGCCCATCAGGGCAGTCTGGGCCATCCAGCCGCCCCCACTGGATGGCCCTCGAGGCACCGCCTCGCCTCCCTCGCCGCCTTCACCCCCGGCATGCCTCGGGGCGGCTGAATCCAGCAGGGTCCCAGAAGTCGGTACTTGTCGATGCAATCTGGCACGCAGCCAGAAGGCAAACTTCTGTGAGCACTCGCCGGAGTGACCACCCACAGGGGGATCCTGCACCACGCGATTCCCGGGTGGGCAGTAGGTTGCATAATGATACATGACTGTTCCTTCACACACCGCAGGCCAAGGAGGCCCACAGCAATCCACATACTCCAGTCGCGGCGCCACCAGCGGCACCCACCCATGGCGAACCTCGTGAAAACGACCTGGAGCCCTGGCGCATGCCCGTAGGCATCGTATGCCCGTCGACGCCGATGAACACGGTTATGGTCGACAATCCACAGTTCGTAAGACTCAACCGAGAGCGGCAAAGGCACCGCACGCTTAATTCACAAAAGATGAAGACGAACCATGACGCATCGTCTGAACCATAAAGTGGATCATGTAGAAGTCGAGCTGGTCCTAATTATAGGGAGCTGGTTTCACTGCAAACGAGAACACGGAGAACAATCGATACGGGCACCGTGAAGACTATGTCGAACACCAGGTGCTGGCGTCAGTGCTGGTGTAGGCGCTGGCGTTAGTGCCGGGGTAGGCGCAGACGTTGGGGCTGGCGTCGGTGCTGGTGTAGGCGCTGGCGTCGGCGCCGTCGTAGGCGCTGGCGTTGGGGCTGGCGCCGGTGCTGGCGTCGGTGCTGGTGTAGGCGCTGGCGCTAGTGCCGGCGTAGGCGCATGCGTTGGTGCTGGCGTCGGTGCTGGTGTAGGCGTTGGCGTCGGCGCTGGCATAGGCGCCGGCGTTGGTGCTGGCGTCGGTGCTGGCGTCGGTGCCGGTGTAGGCGCTGTCGTTGTAAGCGTTACTCTGTGGAGGGATCAACTGTAAGCCTCGCTGTTGAAAAAGGGCCGCATCAGCGGCAGCGCGTAAGCCACCCAGGCGTTCTGTAAAACCATCGTTGACGATGCACATGGTGTAGCTCACGGGGAGGACGTCTCCTGCGCCTCAGAGGCATGCATTCTTATGGGCTCAGGGCCCATGGCAAAGTATGTCTCAAGGACGTGCTATTGGCCGACTCGCGGCCCTGGGAAGCACCGTCTCGCCTCCGCAACTGCGTTCAACCCCGGCATGCTTCCCAACAGTTGCATCAACGGCGCCGGGGATCCAGCAGGGTCCCATAAGCCCACCAGGACCCGCACGCCCAGCTCCGCCGCCACCTCCATCAGTTCTTCCGCATTCGCAGGCCCCAGGACGGCGGCCGCGGCCGCAGGGCCAGCGAGCGCCGTGGCAGCACGGGCCGCCGCGGCCGCAGCCGCTGCCGCAACGCCGGCGGCGGCGGCGGCAGGCGAGAAGGCGGCGGCACGCGCCGCGGTGGCGGCTGTCGCCGCGGCGACGGCCTCGGCAGCCGCGGAGGCCGCGGCCGCCGCGGCGGCGGCGCGGGTTGGGGGCGCGCTGGCCCAGCCGGCGGCCGCGGCGCCGGCGGGCCGCGGGCCCGAGCGCGGCGGCAGGCCAGGGTGTGCCGCGGCGCCAGCGGCACGACGGCTGCGCGCTGCCGCCGCCGCCGCCGCCGCCGCCGCGCTGCGGCGGACTCTATCCGCGCCGTGCTGGGGCGCGCGCCTGAGCCAGGGGCGTGCTCGAGCCCAGACGGCTTGCACCCGAGCGGCTGCGGAGCGGGGCCGCGACACGCCGAGCAAGGAACACACTTCAATTTCATTGCCATGCACCGCTGTCTTCGATTGCGGGGGGTGCTCGGGCCCAGGCGGCCCCCCACCTCCTCCGATCCAGGGCGGAGCGGCGCGGATGGGCCAGCGCACCCGCCCTGTCGTTTTACATGGTCTGGCGTCCGAGGGTGGCTTGGTTCCACGATGGTTCGTTCCGACGATGCAGATTTTACGAAACCTTTTAAGCTCAAAACGCAACCGTTTGCATTCACAAGGTTCCTGCTTGGTGCTTGTTTGGGGTTCCACGATGGCTCCGACGATGCAAGTTCACGAAACCTTCTGAATTTACAGGGCCCCTGCTTGGTTCCAGTTTGGTTCCGCCATGGTTCCAGCGGTGCTAATCTACGAAGTTTTCTGAAATTGCAGGGGTCCAGCTTGCTTCCAATTTCATTCCACGATGGTTCCGACGTTGTAGATCAACGAAACTGCATTGAGTTACCAGGTTCTTGCGTGGTTCGACGGTGGGCCCACGGAGTTCCGACGCTAGAAGTTTGACGACGCCATGCAAATTCACAATTTCTTGCTTGGCCCCGCGACAGTTCCACGAGGATTTCCTCGTCGTCGTTGGCCGCGAGCCGCGGTCGAGGGTGCAGGAACTATTATGCCGCCAAGGATACTGCTCTGCTAAGTGATGCGGCTCGCGTTGAACGTGGCACGTTCGCAATTTGAAGGGATGTTTGCCATTGTTTGATAGGGAGCTTCAGTGACTCCATATAGAGGGCTGGAGGTTCGCATGGCGCCACCGCGCCCATGTCGGCACATCCTTCACGCGCTCCGTGGCTCCACAGGAAGTCCATCGAAGGCCCCAGTGGGAGGGTTCGCATGGCGCCACCGCGCCCATGTCTGTACACCCTTCGCGCGCTCCTTGACTCCACAGGGGGCTCCACCGAAAACCCCAATTGGAGGGCTCGCATGGCGCCACTGCGCCCATTTCGGGGCACGCTTCGTGGCCTCATCGGGAGCTCCGCCGAAGGCCCCAGTGGGAGGGGGGTTCGCACGGCGCCCATTTCGGCATTCCTTTCACACGTTCCTGGCCCCATACAGGGGCTCCACCGGCCCCCTATGGGAGTTCCACGAATATCCGAGTGGAGGGGCTCGCGTGGCGTAGCCGCTCCCCTGTCGGCACACGCCCGCTCGCGTTTCGTGGCCCCATAGGGAACTCGACCGAATGCCCCATGGGGACGGCTCGCATGGCACCCGCACATTCTTCGGTACCCTCCTCACGTGTTTTGTGGCCCCATACGGGGTTCCACCGGAAACCCCGGCGGGAGGGTTCCCATAATGCCACCGCGCCCATGCATGCACACCCTTCAGACGTTTCGTGGCGCCCAAGGGGCTTCTACGGAAGGGCCCTGTGGGAGGATTCGCATGGCGCCATCGCGCTAATGTCGGAACAATTTTCACGCGCTTCGTGGCCCCATGGGGAGCTCCATTTGCCCCGACGGGAGTTCCACCGAATGCCAATGGGAAGGCCCGCGTGGCGCCGCCGCGCCTATTCTCGGGGTTGGACAGACCTCCTACCCTGACACGTCGATTGAGGAAATGGCCGTTTTCGCTTCGCGAGAGGGCGGCGCGGCCGTCATTTTTGCGGGTCCAGGTCCGTAGGTTTCGGTCCCAGGCCGTTTTCACTGAAGGGAGGTTTACTAAAGGGAGGTTGGTCCACCCCCGATATTCGGGCATATCCCTCGCACGTTTCGTGGCCCCACTTTCCGTTCCGCCTGCCTTGCGATACTCGCCGCTGCCTATGGTTGGGGCTCTCGCCAGGAAAGCTCTTGACAGGGACGGTGGCCCTGCGCAGGGCAGGCCACGTGCTGGACCCCCCGCCGTCCCTCCCCATTGAAACAAACAATGCACGCCTGTCGTTGAACGTAGGTATTTTTGGATTCCCAGATCCCAATCTACTTCAAGCACCTTCCTACTTCAAGAATCGGCATGCTTTTGCAGTGTTTTGTTATTATCTGAGAGGACCTGGGCCCAATACACTTTATCCGCCTTCGTACTTCATGTTTCTACCTACTTCGTCCGACCGACGTGTACACGGTGTTCGCTGGGCCCCCGAATGTGATTCACGATTTTTGCGCAACATGCACTTCGCATTGTTTTTTTACACGGATGGTGGGGGCGCGCTGTCCCGGCCTTGTCGCCGGTCGGGTGGGGGAGGGGGTTACATCAAGGAGGACCAGTGGTAAAGCAACGACTCCTTCACGCGTTGGAATAATGGGGGGGGTGGAAGAGTGAGCGCACTAAACCATTTACGCCCGGAGGATTGGTGGGACTTGGGTCTAGGTCGATGATCGACATTCGGCCCATGCACCTGCTGTTACTTCCGCTCTCGGCGGGGGGAGTGGATGCCATTGGTAAACAACAGTGGCTCCAAATTCTGGGCTCTTTTTTATTCATGCCGTTATTTGTGCTCCTCGCAGGGTTGGGGCGTGAGGGGGTGCATGGACACATTTGACGCCGAAGAGGAGCACTGCGTAACAGCAAACTCTCGGAGCCTCGCGCGGATTTCCTGCATCGGCGCCAGACCCCCTTCCCTGGGCGCGCGGAGGCGACGCCGGGGGGGCCGATCGCCGATCCGCGAGACCAGCGCGGAGCTCCAACAAGTTTATGTTTGCACTATGTTTGTTTCTGTATTCCGATCGTCTACTTGGGAGAGAGGTTCCTGTCTGCGACCACTTGCGAACCCTACCCCTACGGGCCCCGATGGGCGCTGGGGCATCGGACACCCCCGCTGGGGTTCACCCGGCTGCAGACATCCTTCAAGTTCGGGCCCCAGCCGTCTTTTCCCACAGGTAGTGTTTTACGATGGGAGTGTTTGTGGAGGTCCCGTCCCACTGAGCGGCCCTCGCTCCCTCTCTCCTCCTTCGGCCGTCCTCCCCGTCTCCTCCCAATTCCCTGCGCTGTGGCACAACGCTTCAACGGTATCACCGTTGTGATTGCTCTTCCGCCAGCGCAACTACTCTGCCTGGCCGCCGACGTAAAAAAGTATTTTAGTGGAGGTAAACACCAAAAAACACACAGAGGACACGCCGTTCCTGGACCTCCATTTCGCTTGAGATCCTCTGGCAAGTTGTTCAGGAGTCGTGCTCTCGCCTCGCTGCCGGCTGCCGTTTTGGTCCTGACGGCCACGCTCCTTTGTAAGAGCGAGAGCCATTCTGGGACACATGGCTCGAGGAAGAAAACTGCCACAAACTTAAGCTTGTGGCGCTCCGCGCGGATTTCTTGGATCCGCGTCGGGCCCCCCCTCCCGGCGGCGCCTCTGGCGACGCCTTTGGCGCGCTCCGCGCGCCAGGGAGGGGGTCGGAGGTGGATAGACCTCCTACCCTGATACATCGATTAAGGGATTGGCCGTTTTCGGTTCGCGAGAGGGCGGCGCGGCCGTTATTTTTGCGGGTCCAGGTCCGTCGGTTTCGGTCCCAGGTTGTTTTCACTAAGGGGAGGTTTGCGAAAGGGAGGTTTGTCCACCGCCGAGGGGGGTCAGCGCGGATCCGATAAGAACCCGCGCGGAGCGCCAAAAGTTTGTTGTCTATGGCGTTTTGTTCTTCTTCTACTGGCCGCGCTCTGCTGCCATTCGGGTTCTTGCGGGGGCAGTCAGGCACCTGACCTCCTCTTCCTCCTCGTCCTCCTCCTCCTCTTCCTCCTCCTCCTCCTCCTCCTCCCCCCTCACTCCTCCTCCTCCTCCTCTCCCTCCTCCTCCTCCCTCCTCCTCCTCCTCCTCCTCCTCCTCCTCCCCTTCCTCCCCCCTCCTCCTCCTCCTCTCCTCCCTCCTCCCTCCTCCTCCTCCTCCCCTCCTCCTCTCCTCCTCGTCCTTGTCGTCCTTGTCGTCCTTGTCGTCGTCCTCCTCCTCCTCCTCTCCCTCCTCCTCTCCTCCTCCCCCCCCCCTCCTCCTCTCCTCCTCCTCCTCCTCCTCCTCCTCCTCCTCCTTGTCGTCCTTGTCGTCCTTGTCCCCTCCTCCTCCTCCTCCTTCCCCTCCTCCTCCCCCTCCTCCTCCTCCTCCTCCTCCTCCTCCTCCTCCTGCTCCTCCTGCAGGGGTAGGGCTCGCATGTGGTTGCCTCTCCCGGCGGCGGTCCGTGGCCGGGGCAGGCCCGCGGCCTGCCGCCCGCCAGCGCGCGATCGGCCGCGCGAGGCCCGTCCTTCGTGCTGGGCCACAGGTGGCTGGTGCGCCCCCGCGGCGGCGACCCCGTCGTCGTCGTCGTCGTCCTCCTCCTCCTCCTCCTCCTCGTCGTCGTCCTCCTCTTCCTCCTCGTCTCCTCCTCCTCCTCCTCCTCCTCCTCCTGGTCGGGGTTGGAACGCGGAGGCTCGAGGGGAAGCACGCCGGCCAAGGCAGCTTCGAGGCTGGAGATCTTCTGCAGCTTTCGTCGACTCGACGCTCTCCAGCCTCGGGATGCGCTCCAGCAGCTGCGCCTCGCAGAGGGCGCTCCAGGGGGGTGCCTGGATCTACCCGAACGGCCGCTGGAGGCCCGAGTTGTGGCCCGAAAGCCGAGATGACCATGACCTAGATGTCGCAGGATCTTGTCGACCCCGATTTTGGTCAGGGTCCGTGCCGGCCGATGCCGATATCGCGAAGGCTTATCCACGAATCTGACGCTGACCAAGGTGGACGGTGACTAAGATCGGCACGACGTTTCCGCGTTCAGTTTTGACCGTAGTCCCTGCTTGCGTTTCCTCCACGGAGGTAGCGTGAGCGAAGTGCAAGCTGGAGGAGCAGCAGAACACCGTCCGCGCCTCTGCCGCCCGTCCCAATCGTGGAAAGTTTTTACATCAGGATCCCGATCATAGCGGGCGAGTCGATAGAACAATCATGAGGAAGGGGGGTGGAGGTGTAGGAGCAGGAGGCGAATAAGGGATAGGGTTACCAAGCAGTACGGTCAAGGACTATCAGCAGGCGACTCTTGAAGAGTGCTGGCTCTCCCATAAGAGCTTCCATGGAGACGTACATGGCAAGCTCTCGAGCCCGATTTAGACAGCAAAACCCCACTACTCTAAAGTACCAGACTGCCGGGGACGGACATGCCCTACATACATAGAGTTTGTCTTAGAGTATACCCTGCGAGGATCACGTTTCCATGTAATGCCCTGGCCTCGAAGAACGGTTGTGCTCATTGGAGGGTGCCCAGGACACATCATCCATGCCGCGAGAATTGGAGGCAGTGACCTGCCCATGTTTTGTGCTCCCTCTGCGGCAGGTTTGCTGCGCAGAAGGCAACCAAACTGCTGCAAATTTGCCCTGGCCCTAGACCAGGTCGGTCCAGCGAGCGCTGAAAGCTCCTGCGGGGACTGGCCCCCGATACGGCTCCGAAGATGGGGCCCCGCTTCCATGCTGCCCTTTTTATGGCCCATATTTCCCCCCCCCCTGCCCCGCACACTGCTCCCATCCCACAGAAGCCCCAGCTCCACAGCCAGGATCTTTCCAGCGGATAATGACTGCACCTTCCAACTATGCATTACGATTTATGAGTGCGTACAAAGACATACATCAGATATAGTTATGTGTATATATATATATATGTATATACAGACATATGTATGGAAGAGCGCTTTCTATGATTGCTTGTAACTTCCCCCAGGTTCGGAACCCTTTCGGGGGGGGACGAATGTCCATTCCCCCCCAGGTTCGGAACCTGGGGGTGGGGGGAGAAGCCCACCCCGAGGGTTCGAACCCGGGAGGCAGAGTGGGCCGACGACGACCACGACGACGACCACGACCACGACGACGACGACGACGACGACGACGACGACGACGACGACGACGACGACGACGACGACGACGACGACGGTGGTGATGGTTTCACTTAATGTCCCGCCCGCTTGCCTCTTGAGTGGTTCTTGTGTATCTTCCCGCTAACTTTGCCCCGCCACAGAGTGATTGTCACATTTCACGTCCCGCCAGCGCGCCCAAGTTGACGCCCAATCAGCGCGGGCCAGGTTTACAGTTGATCTTCCGCGCGCTCGGGTCGCGCCTCCGACCCTTGTTCACTTTCTCGTTTTCTCGTTTTCATTGCCCGGGGGTGGCGGTCTCGTTTTCCCTGACGCTGGTTTGTTTTCTCGTTTTCTCGTTTTCACCGCCCCTGGGTCGCGGCCCCGTTTTCTCCAGCCTTTGTCAGTTTATCTTTTTCTCGTTTTCTCTGCCCCATAGGTGGCGGTCTCGTTTTCCCTGGCCCTGGT
This sequence comes from Prorocentrum cordatum, assembly GCA_963575745.1. Lineage (NCBI taxonomy): Eukaryota > Dinophyceae > Prorocentrales > Prorocentraceae > Prorocentrum > Prorocentrum cordatum. Next base: position 26,162 of record CAUYUJ010021373.1, read on the forward strand.
TAGTTTTCTCGTTTTCTCGTGTTCTCCACCCCTAGGTCGCAGTTCCGTTTTCTCTTGCTTTGGTTCGTTTTACCGGTTTTTCGTTTTCTATGCCCCTGGGTGGCGCTCTCGTTATCCCCGACCCTGGTTCGTTTTCTCGTTGTCTCGTTTTCTCCGCTGCTGGGTCGCGGTCCCTGTTAGTTTTTTTGTCTTCTCGTTTTCTCTGCCCTTGGGTCGCAGTTCCGTTTTCTCCGGCTTTCGTTAGTTTATTTTTCGTTTTGTCGTTTTCTCCGCCCCTGGGTGGCGGTCTCGTTTGTCCCGACCCTGGTTCGTTTTCCCTTTGTTTCGTTTTCTCCGCCCCTGGGTGGCGGTCACGTTTTCTCCGGCTTTTGTTTGTTTTATCATTTTTTTGTTTTCTTTGCCCCTGGGTGGCGGTTTTGTTTTCCCCGACCCTGGTTCGTTGTCTCGTTTTCTCCGCCCCCGGATGGTGGTCTCGTTTTCTCCAGCTTTGGTTCGTTTTCTCGTTGTCTCGTTTTTTTCTGCCCCTGGGTGGCGGTTTCGTTGATTTTGCTTTGTTTTCTGGTTGTCTCGTTTTCTCGGCTCCTGGGTCGCAGTCCCGTTTGCTCTCGCTTCTGTTAGTTATCTCATTTTCTCCTTTTCTCTGTCCCTGGCTGGCGGTCTTTTTTCTCGTTGTCTCGTTTTCTCGGCTCTTGGGTCGCGGTCCAGTTTTTTTCCGACTTTGGTTAGTTTCATCGTTCTCTCGCTGTCCCTGGCTGGCGGTTTTGTTTCCCCCGACCCTGGTCAGCTTCTTTGGCTCCTGGTTAGCGGTCCCGTCTCTCCAGCTTATGTTTGTTACCGTGTTTTCGTTTTCTTTGCCCCTGGGTGTCGGTCTCGTTTGTCCCGACCCTGGTTCGTTTTCTCGTTGTCTCGTTTTCTCCGCCCCTGGGTGGCGGTCCCGTTTTCTCCAGCTTTTGTTAGTTTTCTCGTTTTCTCGTTTTCTCTGCCCTTGGGTGGCGGTCTCGCTTTACCCGACCCTGGTTCGTTTTCTCGTTGCCTCGTTTTCGCCGCCTATCGGGCGCGGTCCAGTTTTCTTTGGCTTTGGTTCGTTGTATCGTTGTCTCGTTTTCTTTGTCCCTGGGTGTCGGTCCCGTTTTCTCCAACCCTGGTTCGTTTGCTCGTTGTCTCGTTTTCTCGGCTCGTGGGTCGCGGTCACGTTTTGTCCTGCTTTGGTTAGTTTTCTCGTTGTATCGTTTCTTTGCCCCTGGGTGGCGGTCTCGTTTTCCCCGACCCTGGTACATTTTCTTGGTTTCAGCTTTTCTCCGCCCCTGGGTCGCGGTCCAGTTTTCTTCGGCAATGGTATGTTTTATCGTTTTCTCGTTTTTTTGTCCCTGGCTGGCGGTCTCGTTTTTTTCCTACCCTGGTTCGTTTTCTCGTTGTCTTGTTTTCTCGGCTCCGTGGTCGCGGTCCAGTTGATTAGTTTTCTCGTTTTCAGGTTTTCTCTGCCCCTGAGTGGCGGTCTGGTTCGTGTTCCCCGGCCCTAGCTCGTTTTCTCGTTGTCTCGTTTTGCTCCTGGGGCGCGGTTCCGTTTTTTCTGGCTTTTATCGTTTTCTCGTTTTTTTCTGCCCTTGGGTGGCGTTCTCGTTTTCCGTGCCCTGGTTCGTTTTCTCGTTTTCTCGTTGTCTCGTTTTCTCGACTCCTGGCTCGCGGTCCCGTTTTCTCTTGCTTTGGTTCGTTTTCTCGTTCCTGGTTTTCTCTGTCCCTGAGTGGCGGGCTCGCTCCCCCAAAGGTTAGTTTACGCTTGCTTGCACGGCTGGATCCCCCTCGTTTCCGGCGTGCACGCGCCTCTTCCTTTTCCCTCCTCCGTAGCCCTCTCGGCTGGAGCTGCGCTTTTCTGGGGGGGGGCCCCGCGCGCGCGGCGGGCCCCTGAACCCTGATGACGGGGGCCCCCTTCTGGGGGCTCTTGGTCGCCCTGGTGGGCGGAGGCGCGGGACCCCGCGCCCCCCCCGCCCGCAAGGCCAGCGACTGGCGCAAGTTGCTGGGACAACCACGGGCGCCGCTGCGGGAGCGGCGCTCCTCGGCGACGGGGCGGTGCCTACGTTTACTGCCGGGAAGGACCTGGCGAGTCGCCATGGGGGAGGGGATTCTGGAGGAACCATCCGCGTCCCCTTGTTGGGGCGGGCTACGGACCTAGGTTTCACCGCTTTCGGGGGCGTCCTGGCCGCCCTGCTGGGGAAAGCCTGGTGGAGTACCCTGGGGGCAACGGTATATCCCCGGGCTACCTGCTCCTTCGCCTGCTCGACCAGCCGTGCACTTGCCTCGCCCCGGTCGCCGTCTGGGCCTGGACCGGGAGGGGGCCCCCCAGCGCCAGGGAAGGGGGCCCCCGACCCTGCCAGGATCCTGAGGTGGAGTGGAGAGGCGCCCAACCGACGAGTTTTACTTGGCGAAGATCCAAGGGTGGAGGGTCCTCACGCACCCGCTCCCGAAGGACCTCCTCTGCCCTATCCGCGGGGACCTCGCCCGCCTGGCGAGGGCGGAGGGGCAGCCCCTCCCGGTAGCCAGGAAGGCAGGTCAGCTGTTCCCCTATGGAAGAGTGGCGTACTGCCCCTCTGCCGACCCGAGGCGGCGCTTGCAAGGAGAACGCCCCGGAGCGCGCCACATTCCTCTGTCGGGGCTGGGGCTCCAAACCCCCCAAGGGGCGGCGGCTTGCAGTTACCGCTGCGCGGGCGTCGATCGGTCGAAGCCCCAAGAGACGGACGGCCCCCCCTATATCGTCGGCCCTTGGGAGGGGCTGCTTCGGCTGGCGCTCCTTCTGGGGTCCCCTGCCCCGGCCGCCCCAGCCCTCCTCCGGCTCGCCCTCGCCGTCATCGGGGTCGCCGCCCTCGGAGCCCTCTGCTGCCCTCGCCGTCGCAGACCGCAGGTGGATGAGCCCGGGGGCGCGCAGGTCGACTCCGAAAGCGAGGGGCCCGTCGTGGAGAAGCGTGGGGCGGAGCGCATCTTGTGGAGGACCCCAGGGGGGGGCGATCGGGCACCCTCGGCCTCTGGGGCCCTCGCCCCGCCTCCGCGGAAGGCCTCCCGGTCGGCGACTACGCCCGGCACTCCGACGCCGTGGGGTGGGAAGGCGGGGGGAGGGAGTTTGCGCCCCCTTATGCGGGATGCAGCGGCCATCGGGCTCTCTCTGAACATGGGTGAATGTGACGACTTGGTCTGGGGGGCTGTTGCGGAAGACAGACTTGCCGCTCGCATGAAAACCGCGGGCGGTAGTATTCAGGAGAGCAAGTTTGGGGCGCGCGTTCCGTGCCTAGGGTTCTTGGTGGGCCCCATTAACGACGTGGTGGCATGGAGAGAAGTATTGATCGAGTTCTGGGAGGGGGTCTGTCTCCTGCCCCCCCTCGTCCTCGGCCTTCGGACGACGGTCCGTCTCTTTCCTTCGCACTGCCGCGTGGCGCTTCAGTATCGTATGCAGCTCGTCAGGGTGACCCCAGAGGTAGCTAGATAGTCCAGGGGGCTCTTGCAGCTGCAGCTGGCCCTGGGCACGCCTTCAACTACTGCGTGCTTCCCCAGATGCGAGGGCCTGGGGTGTCTCTGGAGTTTTTTCATCTCATGCCCATGGAGAAAACCACCAGCTACCGCGCCATATTCAAATGTCATGCTTCGGGCCTGTCCCCCGTGACTTTGGACGGCTTACGGGTGGCATGTGTAACGGCGAGTTCTGCATTCGCAGACAAACCTCGGATAGGTGGACCATCTCGAAAACTCGGAGTGCGAGCCATGCTGCCGAGGATGCACAGGGAGCCTTCCTCTCCGTCGCCCCCTCCACAGCCAGCGACGCTGGCGGCGGCGGCGGCGCGTCGCTGGGGAGCCACGGTCGCTGGCCTGTCACCCTGGCGGCTCGCCACGCTGACGGCGGCGGTCTTCCTCTCCCCCCCTCGCTCTCCAGCGACGGCGGCGGCGGCGACGACGACGACGTCCTCCCGGCCCGCGCCCGGCCGGCCGCGCCCGCGGCAGGCGTACAACCTGCCGCCGCAGCAGTCCGCGGCCTCCTCCGCGGGCCTCGCCGCCGGCCGCGGGCTGCTCGCAGGCCGCCTTGGCCGCCCGGCCCGGCGCCCGCCCGAAGCGAGGGCCCGCGCGGGCCAGCTGGCCGGCCGCGGGTCGGCGCGCGCCGAGATCTCCAGACCCAGCCCCCCTCGGGTAATGGAAAAAATATCGGCGGGAGGTTTTTTGCTATTCTCGGCCTCTGGGGGCCCTTGCCGGCCCTCGAGACCGTCAAAAAACGGCTCAGGATGAAAGACTGGTCCAGGGGAATGGGTCGAGACCTCCAAGGGTCGACGTAATGAAAAAATCATGACGTCCGGGGTCTGGGGAGCGGGCGGTGCAGCGGTCACACCGTCGGGTGAGCCAGGCAGGCGGGCGGGATGAGGAGGATGATTATGAGGATGAGGATGAGGATGAGAACCAGTGTAAACCTAAGACGCATCAGCGATGTTGCAATACACCCTTCCTCCAAGTTCCCTCTTCACAGGGCCGAAAGGGCCCTAACAGAATTTGTGTTCATCGCGCGAAGTGGCCCATTACAAGACAACCATTTCATAATCCTCAACACTTTTCCTGAAACTTGAGCGCCGCAGCTCGGCGTGACTGTTGAGTCCTGACGCTCTTAACTCGTGCCAGAACATCATCTCTGGGACGTCAACACCGCGAATCAACGTTCCTGCTGCGTCCTGTCAATCCGAAATCGTTGCAGAACACGGTTCCTGGTACTTCGACCGTGCGAGTCCTTGAAGCCGTTGCAAGCTTTCAAAAGCTAAGGTGCGCAGCACGCAGGCGAGAGCCACATCACCTCGAGAAGGAGCCGCCCTCTCATTATGCCCATCGGAGCTGTTTGCAAGCGTGCGCAGCGCGGAGGCGAGAGAGCCACACTTTGAAAACCGCCCGCCCTCCGTCCATGAAGCTGTTGCGGAAACATCTCAAGCTTCAGGATCATGCATGGAAGTCTCGGGCGAAACGTCCAGCCCGCCCCTACCAGCAATGGGGGTGCGGCAGGGAGGAGTTCTGTACAAGGAGAAGGTATCGAGCAGGAGGAGGGGGAGGAGGATTTGGCGGAGGCGGAGCAGGAGGAGGAGGAGGAGGAGAAGGAGGAAGAGGAGGAGGGAGGAGGCGAAGGATCAGTCCTCTCTCCTTGTCTCCTCCACTTCCTCCTCCGAACGCACTATTGGTGGGGTGTCGTGGCAGGGACTTCGACGGCAGCTTTGGATTTCCAGCTATCCAGTGCTGGCGATAAATTGTTTTTTCTCTCCTCACACACTGTCCACTCAATGTGGGCGTCTTTGGTCTGCACGGCGTCTTCAGCGCAGTGCACTCCCCCGGCAGCGATGCCCTCTGGCATCTTTCCGCGGACCTCCGAGTTCCGAGTCCCTAGTTCCCATCTCTTGCCTTCGGTGTGCCAGCACACCGAAGTCCTTCAGTTCAGTAAGCCTTGCCTCACCAGTCGCCATGGTGACGCTGAGGGGCCAGATCGCTGAACAGAATAATCTGAGGGCGTGTGAGTTTCCGTGGGCCGTTGTGGACGAAATGTGTGTGTGTGTGTGTGTTTGTGTGTGTGCCTGTGTGTGTGAAGAGTGGGGTACTGAAACTGCTGCGTCGTACGTGCAACTGGTTTCGGCCCCGCCGTCAGGCCCATTCCTCGATGCACGGTCGCTTGGGTGCCTGCGCCAGGAAAACCAGCTGCATGCAGCGGATCCGCTACCCCGCCCTTCGCTGGCTCCTCTCCCCTTCCGTCCAGCCACCCCGAGTGGAGGCTCGCCTTCCGCGGAGCCCTTCGAGTCCACCTCACGAGGTCCTCCCTCCCCCGCCCTCTCTTTCCCTCCCTCCCTCCTTCCCAGATCCCCCTCCCATTCCCATCCCTTCCCCCCTGAGCTTGGCTTTCTTATTCGGAGAGCCCGTAACGTCCGTTACTGGGGATCCCCTCCCCTTTCCCACAACGGTACCGAACGTACGCGGGATTGTGTCAGTTCCCCCACAGGTATGGCGCGGTGCTCACAGACATGCGGTGGTGCTGACAGGCATGCTTTCATGTCCACGGGCATGCTGTCGCGCTCGCAGGCCCTCCCCCCACCTCCTCCCCGCAACGGACGCTACGGGGTGGGACTCACCGATGCAGCCTCCCTCCCGCCTCCCTCCCGCCTCCCTCTCGCCTTCCTCTTGCCTCCCTCTCGCCTCCCCCCCGCCTCCCTCTCGCCTCCCCGCTCCCTCCCTCCCTCCCTCCCACCCACCTCCCATCTCCCTCCCGCCCCCCTCTCTCCTCCCCGCTCCCTCCCTCCCGCCTCCCTCTCGTCTCCCTCTCGCCTCCCCGCTCCCTACCTCCCGCCTCCCTCTCGCTCTCGCCTCCCTCTCGCCTCCCTCCTGCATTCCTCGCTCCCTTCTCTTCCCCCCCCACCCCCCTTGCGAGAGCGCGGCCGCGAGTGGCGGCCGCTCGCCCCCCTCCCCCCCCCCCCGAGGAGGAGGTGGGAGGCGGAGGCGGAGAGAGGAGGAGGAGGAGGATGAGGATGAGGAGGAGGAGGAGGAAGAGGAGGAGGAGCAGGAGCAGAGGGAGGAGGAGGAGGAGGGAGGAGGAGGAGGAGGAGGAGGAGGAGCAGGAGGAGGGAGGAGGAGGAGGGAGGAGGAGGGAGGAGGAGAGAGGAGGAGGAGGAGGAGGAGGAGCGAGGAGGAGGAGGAGGAGGAGGAGGAGGAGGAGGAGGAGGCTCTTTCTGCCCCCCCGGGTGCAGGGCGGCCTCCGAGTGAGCGCGGGCCCCCCCGAGGGGGAGCAGTGGCGGCGTGGCTTCCTGCAGCTCACCTGGGGGCCAGCGCCCGCAGCCCTGCCACGCAGAGCTTCGAGGCTCCCCAGGACGAGTGCCCAGATGCCTTCCAGATGGTCAGAGGAGGAAAAGGTACCCACACCTCTACCTTTCTCTCGTTTTCCTTTTTTGAGTCTCCTCGGAGGCCCTCGTCGCCACCGCTGGATTCGCCTCGAAGTCCTGGTCAGAACGCACCGGAAGAGGTCCGGGGAGTAGCGGTGTTGATACCTTTCGGTTTCACCTTTCGATGATCCCCAGGACGAGTGCTTAGATGCCTTCCAGATGGTGTCAGGGTGGACGGGGTCGTAGGATCTCGCCACATCGTCGATACATCACCAATGCATCGGCAATGCCCAGGCGGCGCCCGTCAGCTGCCCACGGTCATGCGGGACGGCGTGCGCTACCTGGGCCAGGCGCCCTCCCCCCGTTTGCCCCCTCGCGCCTGTGGCAGCAGAGCAACATTGTCGCGAAGTGCGATCCTCCTTCATCCTCCATCCTTCATCTTCCATCTTCCATCCTCCATCCTCGATCCTCCATCCTCCATTCTTCATCCTCCTCCATCCTCCGTCCTGCAGCGTCCGCGAGTCCGATGTTCCCCCCCCCCGATCGCACCAGTTAGGGTTAACTAAGCGTTTCGCCTGCGACCCCCCACCGCCTATCCCCTTGCAACTAACCGCTTCCAAGAGCTGGACGGTTGGAGCACAAGTGGTTTTCAAAATCTCTCTGTCGCCCTGGCGCAGCGCACGCCTGCCTGAAACACCCAACCTTGCATCTACGGTTTTCAACGTGAGTTCTGCTTTGGCGCCGCGCACGTTCGCTTCAACAGCACGCAGCACTCACACGGGTGGATGGCGGCTCCTGTTCGAACTGGACTTCCCGCTTTAGACGTCCTCGCTTTCCATGGCCCGGAGCTCAAACATGTGCACCAGTTGCGCGCCCAAGCCCGGAGTGCGTCCGCAGTTCTCTCTTGATCCACAGGATGGCTGCATCGCGCGCCCTGCGCGCGAGTGCCGCGCATGCTGGTGGAGCCCGTGGCCGGATCCGCGGGCGGAGCGTCGGAGGCGCGCTCCAGCTGGGTCGGGACGTTCCAGTCCCGCGGACGGGCCACCCCAGCGGCTTGGGGACTCCGGGCCAGCGGAAGTCAGTATCGTTTAACCGACCCCCATCCCCATCCCCATCCCTTCGAGACCCCCCACCAAATCACACCCCCAGTTGCGGATACACCCTTCGAAACCCGAAGGATACGGCCTACATCCCCGTCTAGGGGGGTAAAGCGGCCAGTGGGTCCCAGGCCACGCCGCTGGGGATGGGGATCGGTTAAACGATACTCAGGAAGGGTGAGCAGCCAGCAGCCCGCCTGGGCGTTGACCCCGCCTGGGCTCCCACCCCCCTTGCATCAGGTCGGGCGTGTCCTCCTACAGGCGGGTCTTGGACGAAGAATAGAAAACAGTAAAACATATTCAAGAATAGCCACAAATAGTAATCACATCGTCCCCATATTTTTTTTTGTGTGTGAGACTAGTTTTGAATATTCCTCCTGTAGTGGGACAGGCCCGACTCATCCATTGCAGGCCGAGGCCCCCCCTGGCGGCGGGAGCCGCCGCCACGGTGAAGTCCAAGGAGACCAAGGAAGGCCCCCGCGGACAGCTGGGGCGGCCTCAAGGGCGCCGGCGGCGCGGCGACGCGCGCAGGCTCCCGCGGACGAGGCCCACTTGATCGTCGAAAGCATCCTCGGCCACGATCCTCCTCCTCCTCCTCCTCCTCCTCCTCCTGCTCCTCCTGCTCCTCCTGCTCCTCCTACTCATATCGACTGTCGGGAGCTCTCGATCGGTGCGCGGCGGTGTCGCCGCGAGCTCGAAAGCGCCTGACCACTGGGCGTGGTCAGCGTGCAGGGCCGCTCGGTCATGGGCCGAGGGGTGCAGGAGTGCTCAGGGGGGGAAGCAACATACAAACGCAAGGAATCGTGGACTCCCAGGAAGATGTGGGGAAATATGGGAAGTTGGGGGGGGAAGACGAACACCTTTTTTGAAAACGTAGGGGGAAAAACGGGGGAATCCTGGGATTTGTGCGTATTTCTTTGTGTGCTCCTGGGCGCCTTTACGTGCGTCGATCGCGTGGGCCATGGCTTCGCGAGCCTGCCGGGCAAGAAGTCGAAACTTCCCAGCCTGCAGGCGTGGCGGCCAGGCACGGGCCCAGGCGCCGCCGCGGGCGCCAGCGGCGGCGGCGGCGGGGGACTTCGCGGCCCCGACGCTCCGCCCTCGTAAGCTGCGCCACACTCGCATCGCCGAGGCCACGGGCGCTCCAGGGTGCCCACAGATGTTCCCCAGCCGGCCCAGGAGGGCCCCGAGAGGCCCCGAGAGCGCTCCACGAGGTCGCCGCGCCGCGTGGCGCGGCGACGCGGGCCGAGCTGGCCGACGGGCGCGGTCGGGCGCCCGAGGCCCGAGGGGAGCCGACGGAACGGCAGCGTGGCCACAGGCCGCGGCACCTCCGGCAAGCGCCGCGGCAGCTCGCGGCCGTGGGGGCCGCCGCAGCAGCGCGGCCCGAGCTTCGGAAGCGGAGCCTGGTCGGCGCGAGGCTGCGCGGCGCCGCGGCGCGCGTGGGCCATCGAGTGGATCGCGCGACACGCGACCCTGGACCGCGGCGCGCGCCGGGAGATGGCCGCCGTCGGTCGGAAAAGCGAGGGCGCCGCCACCGATGACGCACTGCGTGTCGGGGGCAAGCGAGAGGGGGCGGGCCTCTGTCTGGCCTCTGGCGAGAGGGGGCGAGCAGGCTTGGAAGTCCTCTGGCCTCCAGAGAAGTTTCCTGAACCACCCCACAAGTTACGACAAACCTCTCAGAAGGCCAGGGGGCTTCCGAGAAGCCCCGCCGCCTTCTGAGAAGGCTTTCCCCTTCTTGTTCCCCCCCGCTCTGGCCGCCGAGAATGCGCGGGGCCTGGAGTTGGCTGGCGCGTCGGGGCAGCCGCGCCACGTGTTCGTGCTGCTCCCGGAGGGCAGGGCGCGAGCAAAAAGTGCAGCGCCCCGCCCCCGTGGGCGAGGGGCTCCTGGTGGTGTAGCGCAGGCTCGCGAAGGAGCTCGGGCCCGAACAGCTGGCGTCGACCACTGCTCGCGTGTGGGAGCTGGTCAGGGGCAACGTGGGGGGGGGGGCGCGGTGGGGGCTCGGCCGCAAGAAACCTGCCGCGAGAAACCCAACCCCGAGACCCCAGGGCGCCCGTGGATTTCTGGCGCGGGAGCGTCGCGCTTTTCGATGGCAAAACCATCGAAGCCCAAGAAGTCTAGGGTACCCTGGAGGCAGGCAAAGAGTTCAGGAGGGAGACACAGGTAGTCAGTCGTCGATTCCCAGGAAAATATGGGAAACTATGGGAAGTGGGTGGGAAGACAAAAAACCCAGAATCGATATGAGAAAATATGGGGAATCCTGTCACTTGTGTGTATTTATTTGTGCGTCCCAGGGCCAATTCAAAAGAGTTTCTGGGCATGGGCGGCGCGTCGACCCCCGATCGCCCGTCGATCGCCGATGGGGGGGCCCCATGGCCTCGCCCCGCCCGGGAGCGCGGGGATTGGCCATCGTTGAGTCGGGCGTGTCCCTCTACTGGAGGAATACTCAAACATAGTAAAAGAACTAGTCTGGGGACGTTTTTTTTCGACTTTAATTTTTTCCACATATACATAATTTCTACCCATTTGGGGGTATTTTTAGAGTATTTTTGATTGCGAAGGCCTTACGGCCGGTGCCGCCGACCCTGTTCGCAATGCGCAGCAAGAGGCACGGGCTGTGGGATGGTTTTGGGGAACGGGGAGAAGGACGAGAAGGTGGGGGAGGGAGGTGTCGTATCTGACCCGGGACTTCCCCGGGACTCCCCTGGGACCCCCCCCGGGACCCCCCCTCCCCCCCCCGTCGGGGAAGGGAAAGGGAAGGGGCTTCCCTTCGACTCAATTACGACGTTGCTCAAGGTCGGTACGGGGGGGGGCGTCGTATCTGACCCGGGGGGGGGTCGCTCCCCCCCCCGCTACCCCCCCCCCCTCCCGGCGGGGGAGGGATCAAAGGGAAGGGGCTTCCCTTCGACTGAATTACGACGTTGCTCAAGGTCGGTACGGGGGGGGGGGCGTCGTATCTGACCCGGGGGGGGGGTCGCTACCCCCCCCCCTCCCCCGGCGGGGGAGGGATCAAAGGGAAGGGGCTTCCCTTCGACTGAATTACGACGTTGCTCAAGGTCGGCTTGGCTCGAGCGGCTCGGGCGCGGCTCGGGCGGCTGGGGCGCAGGACAGAGACGACGAGTACAAAGAATAACGGAGATGACGGCTCGAACGGAAAAGCCCCTCACACACGCCGACAGGGTCGGCGGATTTTTCGTTCAAAATCCCCCTGTGGGGGGACGTGCCCGACTGAAGGCTGTCGGGGGCCCGTCGCCGATCCATCGGCGATGCATCGCCGATCCCAGGCCAATGTTCCCCCCCTTTCTATGCCGCACCTCCCGCATCGTTGCCCACGGCGAGTGGGCTGGAGCTCGGGGCGGCCGCGGCCGAAACCGACGCGAACGGTCTCGAGACGCGTTCCACAACTGATCGCACCAGTAAGAAGCTGCCACAGCCTTTCAGTCACTCTCGAGGAGTGAAGCGTCGAATCTTGGGAGGGGCCGTGAGCCACACTGACCATACGAGGGATTCTCGCCCCCTCGCAGAAACGGGCGCTCATCATGGGGCCATCCGCAGGTTCATGCGTGCAGGGCAGAGTTGGAGTGGCAACATACAGTCACAATAGAGGCAGGTCGCATGTAATTGGGCGGCAACCTCTACGGCCACCGTAGGAGTTTACATGTTGTGCATGTTTCCGAGGGCCGACAAGAAGCCGACAGGGAGCGGTGGCAACCTTGACTGCATGGCGGGGGGCGAACCCATCACGCACGCATACAGCACGATGGGCAGCCTTGATGCCTTTTGCTTCAGCAATATATTCAGTCATTTCGACCACTGACTGTTGAAGGGACGAACTGGCCCATGCTGCTCGATCGACCGACTCCTTGCACATGTTCCAGGAGGCTTGCGGAGTCCGCAGGCTGGTCCTGGCGAAAGGGGCACAGTGAACCTGTGACGAAGGCGGATGGCGAGAGACGGGTTCGGTGATAATCGCCGACGTGCGCTCTCATAGTCCTTTCCAATGGTCACCCCACTCGGCGGCCAGGCGCTCATATGCCATGCAGCCCCCCGCGCCTCCAGCGGATGCACCTCACCCCTGGCGCTGCGGCTGCTGCTCTTGTCCCCCCCCTCCCGACTGGGGGAGGAGGAGGAGGAGGTGGAGGAGGAGGGGGAGGAGGAGGAGGAGGAGGAGGAGGAGGAGGAGGAGGAGGAGGAGGAGGAGGAGGAGGAGGAGGAGGCTGGAGGACTGGCAGGGGGGAGGAGGAGGAGGAGGGATGGTCGGTGACAAGGACAAGGACATCCTGGGGAGCAGGGGGAGGAGGAGGAGGAGGAGGGGGAGGACAAGGACAAGGACATCCGCATAAGGGGGTGCAACGTCAAAACACCTACGCTTGTGTCTTGCGCACTTCTGCCAAAACCCCTCTGCGATTGACTGTGCAACAGCCTTGCCCTCTCGCTGGGGCCGGCAGGGGGCATACCAGGTTGAGGAGGAGGAGGAGGAGGAGGAGGAGGAGGAAAATGAGGATTTGGAATTGGAACTGGAACAGGTGCTTCCCCTTGTACGCTTGGCGGGGCAACGAGGAGGCCGACCGCCCTGCGAAGGAGGGCACACAGTCGCAGGCTCAGCCCGAGCGAGGGCGCAGGCGTCGTGGAAGTGGGTCAGCTTCTTGGCCTACTGTTAGGGGGATTATCGCGCGGGGGCCCGAGGGACGTGGGGCGGTGCACAGGCACAGCCAGCCCTCGAGGCCCCGTTGAGAGACCCCCCCAACTTGAATCAGTTGCCGACCCCAACGGACACACGATCTGTATAGCGAGAGCCGGAAGGGAGCATTGCCGCCTTCTGCCCAGGGGTCCCCGTGGTCGCCGTCTATGCTCACCCAGCGCATGCTCTCTGAAAGGGCTCGGGTCCATCTGGAAGAGTGGTGTGGTGTCGGAAACGCGCGGCGTTCGGTTCTGTCCGCTCCCGTTTCTGTGACGTTCAGGTGTCCTGAGCACCCTCGGAATTCGGGGGTTGAGAAGGCCCTTGCTTCGCCCCCCGCGGGCAAGGATCCGGTTCGAGGGCTGTGTTCGGGCGCAGCATTCAGGTGAGGATTCCCTTCTTTTCTTTTGCTCTATTTCTTGTAACGCGGGAGACTGTGGCTGCGTTCCACTTGTCCAACGGGCTCAACTGGAACCGGGACTGGTGCTGGAGTTGGAGGATGAGGAGGGCGAGGGGGGGGTGAACGTGTTGCCCCGAGGTCGGCCAGCGCACGCTGGACAACATGCTGATGCCGCTGCCCGAGGGCGCCGACCAGGCGCGCCGCTCGCGGGTGTTTCCCGCCGGCTCCCTCGGCGCAGTGCGGCGCCGTGCTCACTGCACCCCTCTTCGCATTCCGCACTTGTGACCTCACTCTCTGATGCATAAAGTTGTTCTGATTCACGAGTGGCCAGCGTACCCTCGCAGACTGGATTCCGAGGCGCGATCCTGCGGATAGGGGGTCGCAGTGGTATTAGCAGCGCGGGGCATCCGCGAACCAAACGCCTCGTATCCGCTGGGCCGCGGCTCGGGGGCCGGCTTGCGAGGCCGCGGACACGGATTGTTTTTTTTGTTTTTTTGGTCGTGAGTTATGTGTGTAGTTTTTTTGCGAAGTGTGTACAGGTGAAGCAGTTAGTTCATGCACGCCGTGCTTACACATTTGGAGTATCGTCCCCAGTGGAGTGGTCTGCCGAAGAGCGGCATTTGTTCAGGATGGTGAGGATGAGAAGGCGGAGGCAGATGAGGAGGAGGAGGCGGACATTGAGGAGACTAGGCTCTCAGGGCGCTGATGACCCTTTCCTCCTCCCTCTTCCCCCCGCCCCTCCCTTCTCCCTCCTCTTGCGCTCCCTCTTGTCCTACTCTTTCTCCTTCCCCTCCCCCTTCCTCGTCCCTCAGCCCTCCTGATTCCTTCCTCCTCTCTCCTCCCTCCTCTGCGTTCTCTCCTCCCACTTCAGTCTTTGTCTCTCCCCCTGTTCGCTCTCTTCTTCCGTTCTCGTGCCCTTCCCCGCCTATTCTGGCTTTCCTTTGCCTCCCTCTGCCTTTCTCGAGACGCCCTGTTCCTCCTCCTGCATTCCTCCCCCTCCTCATCCCCCTCTTCAATTTTGGCTCAAATCATTTTGCCTCGAACCGCTGCGTCAGCATCAGAATGTCTGACTTGTTTCTTTTGGTGGTCCAATGCTCACCGCGCTACAGCGGCGTGCCACTTAGGCTTCTCAGTTGGGAGCCGCCAGGAGTTGGGGCACTCCAGGATTCCTGCCCAGACTGTAGGGCGTCTCACGCAGTTTGCCTGTTTCGGCCCCGCAAGCGTGTCTCTTCTGGCGGTACAGTGCTCATCGCGATATTCTTTCTCAGAACCCCAGTCTGAGCCCAATGCTTTTCGCGATGTAGTATGCGTGGCATTCGAGCACCTAAAGGAGGAAACCGCCAGGGGTGGGGACATTTGCCGTTCGCAGCCAGATTGTGGGTATGTCTCAGACAGTTTGCATGTTTGGTTGATCCGATTCCTATATTCTCACAGCCCCATGATCATCGCGATGTGGCATCGTGGCGCTTGAGCATCCCAAGGAGGAACCGCCAGGGGTGGAGTCATTTGTCCGTTAGCGCCCAGGGTGTGGGGATGTCTTAGGCGGTTGGCCTGTTTGGTTGATCGGACTTCTTTTTTCAGAGCCCCATCTTCGTCGCCCCTAAGCGGGCGTTGCATCGGAGCACCTCAGGGAGGACCCGCCACGGGGTAAGGCATTTGCCCGCTTGCGCCCAGATGGGGGGTGTGCCTCAGGCGGTTCGCCCTGCAACCGTCTGCGACATCCTGAAGTTCTTTCCTGAGACACTCACAGACGGGAGCGCCAGGAACTGCGATGCACACATGGGGATCTTCGCATCGAGTATTTTTCGGTCCGTCGAAGTGGTGCTCCCGCTCTGGCGCTGGCCTCTTTTCCGTCCTTCTTGTCCTTAAAAAACAAGTTCCCGCTGTAGCGTTGGTTACATGTCCGCGTATTCGGTCCTTCTGAATGGTGGTCCCGCTGCAGCTTTGGTCTTGTTTCTAAATTGTTGGTCCTTTCGAATGGTGCTCCCGCTGCAGCGCGGGCCTCATCTATGCGTGTTCGGTCCTTCCGAACGGTGCTCCCGATGCAGCGCTGGCCTCATCTCCAAATTGTCGGTTCTCCAGCATGCTTGTCCAGCTGCACCGTTCATGCAGGCATGTTACATACCAGTATGCTCTGCAATGTCGTGGAGTGTAGCGCCGGGCTACAGCAGAAACCCATGCCAAGACACACCCTGCTTGCCTCCAGGGTGCTTTGGGTTTCTTAGGTTTCGATGGTTTTGCTATGGAGAGCGTGACGTGACGTTTAGAAAGCAACTGCAATGGACGTCCTGGGGTCTCAGGGTTGGGTTTCTTGTGGAAGGTTTCTTGTGGTCGAGCCCCTACTGTATTCAGTGGCGTGCCATGGAATGACATGTTGTGAGCCGCTGTGCAGCGCTCGCTTGTTATGAATGTAGCACTCCTCTCGTCCCGAAGATGGCCGAGGAGTCGCCCGCCCCCTCCGCCAGTAGTGTTTTTTTTCGACGCGGGATCTCAACACTTTATATTCCCGGTGCTTGTTCGTGCAGTTGCTTCGGGCTTTCTCGGAACGGGCGCGTCGGCGCCCGTTGCCCCGTGTTTTCCCCCCCCCTCCTCCTCCTCCTCCTCCTCCTCCTCCTCCTCCTCCTCCTCCTCCTCCTTCCTCTCCTCCTCCTCCTCCTCCTCCCTCTCCTCCTCCTCTCCTCCTCCTCCTCCTCCTCCTCCTCCTCTCCTCGTTCCCTCCTCCCTCCTCCTCTCCTCCTCCTCCTCCTCCTCCTCCTCCTCCTCCTCCTCCCTCCTCCTCCTCCTCCTCCATCACCTCCCTCCTGCCTCCTCCTCCTCCCTCCTCCTCCTCCTCCCCTACCTCTCCTCCTCCTCCTCCATCCTCCTTCCTCCTCCTCCTCCTCCTCCTTCCTCCTCCTCCTCCTCCTCCTCCTCCTCCTCCCTCCTCTTCCTCCTCTCTCCTCCTCCTCCTCCTCCTCCTCCTCCTCCTCCTCCTCCTCCTCCTCCTCCCCTCCTCCTTCTCCTCCTCCTCCTCCTCCTCCTCTCCTCCTCCTCTCCTCCTCCTCCTCCCTCCCTCCTCCTCCTACTCCTCCTCTCCCCCCTCTCCTCCTCCTCCTCCTCCTCTCCTCTCCTCCTCCTCTCTCTCCTCCTCCTCCTCTCCTCCTCCTCCTCCTCCTCCTCCTCCTCCTCCTCCTCTTCCTCCTCCTCCCTCCTCCTCCTCCTCCTCCTCCTCCTCCTCTCCTCCTCCTCCTCCTCCTCCTCCTCCTCCTCCTCCTCCTCCTCCTCCTCCCCCCGGCCCCGCCCCTGCGGGAGGCCGCGACTCGAGCGGGGAGGGGGTCGGGGAGCGTTCCGCGACCGGCGCGCGAGGAGCAGCCAGGGCGCGAGCGCGGGAGGCGCGATCGCCTGGACCCACGAGGAGAAGGAGGGGCAGAATTACGCCAGGCCCGGTGGGCGGCTGGACGTCGCCCCGCGCGAAGCCGAAGCGCTGCCAAGACCGAAAGCAGGAACCATAGGGGTACCTGACGGCGAGCGGGGAGAGGATTCCCGACTACGGCGGCGTGAAGCGGCGGTGCACCGACCAGAACTCGATGGTGCGGAACATCACGGGTAGGCTCACAGACGTGCACAAGGTTCCGGCCTCCGCTTCCCACGTCACGGCAGCTGCTCGTGCTGCAAAAAGGCGGGGGGCACGTCAGCCCTCGCAGCGGCATCAGCGGCAGGAAGCTCAAGCAGGAGCTAAACAGGCTGGTGCGGGAATACGGCCACGAGACACTCCTGCCGGTGTACGAGGAGAAAGGCGTGTGTATCTTCAACATGCGCGTAGATGACCAGGCAGAGGTCGCTGGACTCGAGGACCCAGGCAAGCGGGGGGCAGCCCCGCAGCTGGGCATCGGGCGGCCGGGCCTTCGTCTGTAAGCCCGCTGGAAGGAGCCTCTGCAGGGGCGTGCTGCCCCGCGCCCGCCGAGGTTCCGGCCGCAGAGGCGGCTTGGGCACCGGGCGTGCCAGACGACGAGGTGGCGGACGAGCAGCATGAGCAGCGCCATAGGTCACCTGCGCGCTCACCGACGCGGCGGGAGGTCGAGGGCCACTCCGCGATGGGGCACGCGCAGTTTCGATCGTGGTGTCGGCATTGCCAGGTAGCGCGAGGCATTGGAGAGCAGCGCCGGGCCCAGGGGATGCCCGAAGGCGCAGAGCCTATCCTTTCTACAGACTACGCATACATGAGTGATGACGGGGGCGAGGGCGCCACAATGCTTATGCCTGTCATGAGAGGCATATCGACGAAACATCTCATGGCGACTGCAATCCCGAGCAAGGGAGTCTAGCCCCAAGCGGTCAGACTCTTTGTTGGGTGCGTCAAAGAGCTTGGATGGAAACGGTGCGTGTCCAAGTCAGACGAGGAGGCGGGCCTGGTGGCGCTGAAGGCCGCCGCTAGTAATGCGCTGCCTCGAGTGGAGATGGTGCCGCGGGAGAGCCCTGTCGGCGACTGCCAGGCCAACGGAGAGGCCGAAGCAGCTACTTGGGAGGTGAAGCAGACGATGGGGTCGTTGGAGGAGGCGCTGGAGGAAAGGATCCCAAAACGCTTGCCTCGGACACGTGACGTTTGGACTTCCGAGGCGCGCTGCTGCCTTCCTGTCGCGGCGCAGGGTGGGCGACGACGGCCGGGCGGCCGAGCAGAGGAGAACCGGGGGGCGCTGGAACAAGACCCTGATTGAGTTCGGGGAGCGCATCCACGCCTGGTTGGCGCGGGAGGAGCCGAGGTCTTGCTTTGCGCCCGAGATGGTCAAGGGCATCCACGTCGGGTGCCGCGCGCGGATCAGCAGCTTGATGGCGATGGCGGCAGCTGGGGTGGTGCGAGTCAAGACCTTTGACAAGATGGCGGTCGAGGAGCGCTGGAAGGCGGCCTTCTTCGACGACCCCAAGGGCAAGCCTTGGGGCGCGGGGCCGGGCGCGGGGAGTTCCGCGTCGGTCGCGGCCGCCGCCGCGAGTGGCCCTGCAGCGGCGGCGGTGGCGCCGCCGCTTCCGCAGCCGGTGGTGCGGCGCGCCGTGGGTGCAGGGGTCTCGGGAGGAGGCGCGCCAGGGCTTAGGAATGTGCGCGGTCTGAAAAGGGGCGTGCAGTCGTGCGGATCCACGCCGCATGGCGTGGCACGTGGGCGCGTTGTTACAGGCGCGTCGGCCGGGGTCGCGCGCGCAAAGGAGTGCGCCGAGCGGATGGCCGAGGAGATCCGCGCAGACCTGGCGCAGAGGCGCCGCGTGGGGGCGCAGGTGGCTCGGCGGGGGCCGGGCGCGGGCGAGCGGCGGAACCGGCGGGTGGCCCCGCGGCGGAAAATCTTCATCGTTGTCTTCCTTCCTCTCGCCCCCCTCCTTACTGAGTGCCCCCGTCGCCCTCGTCGTCGCGAAGGGCGGCGCGGGTGAGAAGAAACAGGGGGGGGGGGCGGGGGGGGGCAGGAGGGGCGGGGGGGGGGGGGAGGAGGAGGAGGAGCAGGGCGACGACGTGGAGGAAGAGACGGACCGCCTGGGGCAGCAGGAGAACCCAGGCCAGCAGCGCGTGGGCGCAGCCGCCCGGCGGGCAGCCCCGCAGCTGTCGCGCTGGAACAGATTGTGGCTGACGATGCAAGGTTGCCGCCAGCAGCCCAGCCTACGGGGTCCAGGACAGGGTGCCCGGGGCATCGCATGCGACTGCCAGTTCGGGCGCCCTCGTGCCTCCACCGGCGGGTAGCCCCGCGGGGGCGGCCTGCGAGGGCGGAGCGCCGGCGGGGGGCTCCGCCCGCGATGCCGCTGGATCCGTCAACCCATGCGTGGAGGTAGGATCTGGATCTTGGGGGGATCTCGCGCGACGAAGAATCGTTGCGAGGAGTTTATCGGCGCTGCCTTGCGTCGTCGCTCAAGTTCAACGGCGTCGCGTTGTCGCCCCTGGAGTTGGGGTCGCGCATCTTTCGCTGGTGATTGGGGCCGTGGATGTGCCAGAACTTCAGGCCCATTTCGTTTGCCGTGCTCGCTGGGGGGCGCATTTGGGCATGGGGCCGAGAATCTGCGTAGACATGGGCGCGCCGCGTCCTGGCGGAAAGTATTGGGAATCCAACTGGTTCAGGGCACTGGGGCGTGAAGCCCCGTATCTTCTTAATCGGATCGCCCCCGCCTGTTGCATTCCGTCTGCTGCAGGGTGGCCCTTGCAAGAGGGGCCCCAGTGCCTCGGCCAGGGCCATAGGCCCTGCTCGGAAACGCCCGCGCGTAGCTTGCGAACGCTCTCGTCGACGGGTGGTTCGTGGTAAGTATTCCTTTCGCGCGCGCCCGCGCGGTGCTGGGGGCTGGCTTGAGGAGCAGATCAAGGCGTTGTGCTCAGGAGACGTCTTTGCGAGTGCATGGGGCCCGTGCGCAAGTGGAGTTTGGGTGGTTCGAGCCCGCGATGGTTCGCGAGGTGATTGTGGGCGCTATCAGAGAGGGCCCGCGGGCTGCATGACCAATGTGCCAGACTTGGCCAGAGAACTGACATGACACTGCCAGACAGGTTCGTAGAGCGGGCGGCCCCGCCCCGAACGCCATTATCTCCTGAAGATGGTGGGCGGCTTGGTGGGGCGCACGCCGGAGTTTCTTCCCGGTTGGCCCGGCGCGCTATCGGGGCGGGCGTGCGCGGCGAAGGGCGTCTCTGCAAGCTGGCCGAGGCCGCGGCTGGGCCGCCCCCGCTGGGCCCAGAGCCGTTCGAAGCCGGCCGGCCGAGAGCCCCCCGGGCGACGGCGGGCGTTTCTGGGGCGACGTGAGCGATGGATGGCTCGACCCCGCGATGGTCCGAGAGGCGCGCGGGGGCGAGGTTGATTGGTTCTGCAAACAGCAGGTAACGAGAAACGACCCCAGCAGGAGTGCAGGGCAGTCGCGGGGGCCATGCTTGTGAAGCTGCCGTGGATAGACACGTTCCAGGGCGACGACGTGTGACCCAACTGCGTGTCGCGGATCCTTGTCCGCGAGAAAATGGAAAAATGTACAGGAAGGCCGGGCGCTGTCGGCAGCCTTGCCCTTCTCTGCGATGCCACTGCTAGAGGCGATGGGAATCCATGGCGCCAGGATGGCCCAGGAAAGGGGCAGTTCCAGAGCAGACGCTTCGGAATGAGGTTTCCCGGCGTTTCCCGCGCCCACTTCCTTGGCGAGGCGGGAAGGCCCACGTGCGTGGAGCTCCCGGAGCAGGGGCAAGACGGGATCCACTGTCAATGGTTGAAGAAGTCCATGTATGAGACTCAAGACGCGTCGGCAACCGCTCGCTGGTGCACGCGAGCGACTTTCGCGCGCTAGGTGGCGGCGCGTCTGTAGACAGGAAATAGGAGGCGCTCCGGTCCAAGCATGGTCTTCTGGCGACTGGGGACCTCGAGCTGGGCGCGGGAGAGGAGCCGGATGTGGTCCTCTTGAAAGTAGGCGCACGGAGGTGCAGCGCGCCCGAAGACGTGGAGGTACACCGTTGTGGGCGGGCGCAAGTCGGCCACGGTTGCGCGTGGGTCGCGCGCGCGTCAGGGCGGCGCGACCGTGGCCTCGCCGCGCAGGCGCGGGCCATCGCGCCGTCGCGATCCAGGGATGGGCCGCCGCGGGGGGGCGTCGGCGCTGCCCCCCGCGGCGCGTGCTCTTCGCAGGTGCTCTATTGTCCAGGCGCGGGGCGCCGCGTGGAGGGGCGGCGCTGCCCAGCGCGGCGCGTGCGCTTCGCAGGCAGTTGCCACGTTGGCAGAGGCGCCGCGCGCGCGCGCGGCGGGCGCCGCCCGGGCGCGCGGTCTTTCTGCGTCCGTCGGCGTCGTCCGTCCGCGGTCCGCCCGCGCCCCGCCCGCCCGGTCGCCGCGCCGCCTCGCGCTCCGCGCGCGCGGGTTCCACTCCCCCCTCCTTCTTCCGTTTTCTGGTACCTGATTGGCTTCCTCATTCGGGGGGCAGGAACCGCGCGCGCGGGTGGTTCTGTCTCCCGATTTCCTCGTCAGTTTTGCCGGGCCCTATGCCAGGGTCGCATTTCCGCGGCGGCTCTCTGGGGAGTCGCGCTCGCGCGCAGGGCGCGCCCCGCCAGCGGCGGTGCCGCGTGCGCGCTGTTGGGCCAATTCGGCCTCTGGCAGCGTTTCGCATTGTCGAGCACCTCGCGGGCGTCGTCGTGGCTTGCGACCAAGCTCCCGCCAAGATCGCCAAGTTGCAGCGCGTCTTCGGCGAGGCGCTCGCGCCGCGCTCCCGCGCGCCGGGCGGATCGCGCGCGCCCCCGAGTTTTCTTCCGTGCCGTGCGATCGTTGCGCGGGCGCGCTGTCAAAGCTGGCCGCGGTCTTGGCCTGGGCAGCGTCGCGCTGCGTCCGCCGTCCAGGGTGCGCCCTGCTCGGGCGCGGCGCCGCGCCCGCGTGTCCGAAAAGGGGTCGGGGCGCCGCGCCCCGTGCTCGCAGGCCGATGCGCGCGCAATCGCGTCGTAGGGCAGCGAGGGCATATCGGCCGCTGGTGCTAGTTTTGGAGTGGTGGCGCGAGATCTTGGCCATGGACCCGTACCGGTCGCGGTCGTCGGTCGACGAGGCGCGGCCCCGCGCGACCCTGTTCGCGGGCGCGTCGGGTCAGCCACCTTGCGTGGCCTGCCTCGGGCATTCAGTTCACCTCCATGCGCGCGCCGGCGCCCTTGGTGGCGGCGTTCGAGCGCCGCTGGAGCAACCGAACTCAGGGGTTGGAGCTGTTGCGCTGGGCATGTGCACCTTTGCAGGCGCGGCATTCGCGCGCGTCTGCCCGCTTCGGGCCATGCAGGGCCCTGGCGCCGTTCGCTCAGGGGACTTGCAGGGCCGCGATTTGCGCGTGTGCAGCGACGATGCCGGCGCGGAGGCTCGCTTCCGTGAGGGCGCGGCTAGGGCCTTCCACCACTCTTGCATCTTTCGCTCCATGTCGGTGCGCGCCGTCGAGCTCGACGTCGATCTCGCTGTGTTTCGCGTGCCCGCGGAAGAAAATCTCGTCGATCTGCCTTCGCGGCGAGCCCGCGAGCGCCCGCGCCGCGCTGCCAGCTGGCCGCCAACGCAGCGTTGCGCAGGGGGGGCGACGAGCTCTTGCTACGCATTGGCGCGGTCCGCTCGCGCCTGTGGCTCGACGAAGCTTTCTGGCGTGCGGGTGCTTGGGGTGCTCTGTCCATGGCGCGCCTCTTCGGCTAACTTGCGCGCCATGTCGCTCCCGCGTGCCATCTTGCGTGGCGGGGCGTGGCGCTTCCGTTCTCGCGCCGCGGTGAGGCGCTCGGGGCGTTGCCGCGCTTGTCGTGGGCTTTCGCTTCATTTCGCAAGTCGGGGGCGCGCGGCCAGTGCGTCGTGCGCGTCGCTCGCGTCGTCTGACGCGCCGCGCGGCATTAAATTATGCCAATCTTCGTTGAGTTGTGCTTTCTGCGCCCGACGGCGCCCAGGGCGGCCGTTGCCTGGGCTGTTGACTTCTTGGCCAGAAACGGCTTCGCGCGGGCTTGCGAACTCGCTAGTGCGGGGGCCGCAGGCCGTGAAGGATGGCCAGTCACCGCGCAGGCTAATGTCGAGGCCTTGCACGATTTATTCAGGGTCACGAAGATTGCTGCGCGCCGAGGCCGGGTAGCGCGCGGAGGTTCGGGGCGCGCCGCCTCCCCCTTCCACCGCGCGTGCCCCGCGCGCCCGCCCGCGGCCGGTCGCCGGCGGCGCGCGCGGCCCCTGGCGCTCCGAGATTACCCGAGGCACCAGGGGCGCGTCTTCTGCCCCGCGTACTTGCAAATTCCCCGCGCACCGTGGCTCGCGAGGCGCAAACTTCCAGCGTCCTCGATCGCCTGGCTGCGCCGATCGCGCTGCCCGTGGCGCGCGGGACCCAGGCGGCGCTCGCCGAGGCCGCCGCGCGCCTCCGCGGCCCCGCAGACGCGGCCCGTCGGCGAGAAGTCGAACGCGCTCGCGCCATGCTGCAGTCATGCGCGCGGTCGCTCCCAAGCGTGAGAAGCGACCTCAAGTGTTGGGAAGCCCACTGCGGCGGGGTGCTGCAATGCCCCGGCATGCAGCTTCCGCCAGTCAGCGCGAACCTGTTCGCCTGGGGCGCCCTCTTTCGCCGCGGGGCGACGTGCGCGAACTATTGTGGCTGCGTCGGAGTCGGGTGCCTCCTGGCAGGGGTCGGCGTCGCAGTATTCGACAGCCCCGAGGTCGGGCGCGCGCGCGCCGCCGTCCAGGCGCGGGGCGATTGGACTCCGCGCCCGCGCTCAGCAGAAAGTGTGTAGTCGCAGCTCTGGTCGACTGGGGCGCGCGCCGCTTCGCGCGGCTCTGCACCTCGATGCCTTTTCTCTTTGCTTGCGCGTTTCTATTGAAAGTGCCCAGCGAGGGGCTGCCAGCCGTGCGCGTGGCCGACTTCTGCGACGCGCCGTCCTTTCGCGCGGCGCTCGTGCTGGGCGCGGCGGGGCTCGCGCTGCTGCTGCGACGGCGGAAACCAGGCGCAGGGCAGTCGCTTGTCGCGGAGTTGCTGGCGCGCGTCGTGCCGCGTCGCGTGCCCCGTGCGCATCTTGGGCCCCCGGCTGGCGCGGCGCGAGCCGGGTTGCGCGCTTTTTGCAGGCGTCTCGGCGGCGGCCGCGCTGCGGGCCCTGCGTGAGATGCTCGCAGCCCTCGGTGTCCAAGGGGCGGGCCTGTTTCGGTTGCAATGCCTCCGCAGGGGCCGCGCCGAGGACCTCCAGGAGGCAGGCGCGACGCTCGCCGAGATTCTCGCGGCTGGCGAGTGGCGGCTCTGCGCCTTCATGGCGCATCTCGACTTCGACGAACTGGAGAGGGGCGCGGTCGTGGAGGCGGGGCCGCGCGTCCTTCGCCCGCGCCGCGGCGCTCCGTGCGCGCCAGGCGCGCTTGCTCGAGTCTGATTCTGACGTGGGTGCCTGCTAGGCGCTGGTGACCAGCGCCGCCACGGCTCGCTCCTGAACGTGGGCGCGCGTCCGCGACTGCGCCCGTGCTCTGCCCCCGCGCGTTTGACAGTGGGCGCGCGCGCGTTGCTGGCCCGCGTCGCCTGCGTGCCGTGCGGCATTGGGTTCTGCGCGCAGGCGTGGCGCGAGGCTGCCCGAGCGTCGGCGCGTCGGGCCCGGGCCCGTCGCAGCCGCCCAGGCGGGACCGGCCTCGCCCCGCGCTGCGCCCGCCGACGGCGGCAGCGGGCGGGGTCGAGGCCTTGCGCGCGCGGCTCGATCTGAGGTGGGCTCGCAGCGGTGCAGCGCGCTCGAAGACGCGGAGGTACGCCGCTGTGGGCAGGCACACATCGGCCACGGTTGCGCGTGGGTCGCGCGCGCGCGTCGGGGCGACGCGACCGTGGCCTTGCTGCGCAGGCGCGGGCCATCGCGCCGTCGCGCGCCAGGGATGGGCCGCCGCGGGGGGGGTCGGCGCTGCCCCCCGCGGCGAGTGTTTTTCGCGGGTGTCTTACTGTCCAGGCACAGGCACGGGTGGCCGCGGGGAGGGGCGCTGCCGCCGCGGCGCGTGCGCTTCGCAGGCAACTGTTGGAACAGGCGCCGCGCGCGCGGCGGGCGCTCCCCTGGCGCGCGTTCTTTCGCAGGCGTGGCGCGAGGCTGCCCCGCCCGCGGCGCGTCGGGCCCGGGCCCGTTGCAGCCGCCCAGGCAGGGCCGGCCTCGCCCCGCTCTGCGCCCGCCGACGGCGGCAGCGGGCGGGGTCGAGGCCTTGCGCGCGCGGCTTGATTTGCGCGGGGGCGTCGCCGTCGCGGGCAGCCCTGGCGGCGAGAATTTCGAGGTCGAGGCAGGCCCGCGACGCGCGGATAGGATCGCGAAGGAGGTTGGTCCAGGAGACGTTTCTGCGAAGTCTTTGGACGCGCCAAGATTCAGGAAGGAGAAAGCAGACCTGCAGGAGCAAGATTCATCGCCTCCTCTCGCAGGTGCGGAGGTGAAGCGTTGCAGGGGCCTCGCCGCGCGAGCTGCATATCTTTCGCCTGGCACAGCCGATGTCGGTGATGCAGTCAAGAATCTTGCGAAGTGCACGCGGTCCCCTTGGTAGGTGGGTGGGCGTGGCTCGGCGACATAGACTTGGGAAGTATCTGAAAGGTCGCCCACGGGTTGTTCACATGTGCAGGCGGGATCTAAGAATCACGGCTTGTGGAAATGTCAAGATATGGTGGATTCAGACAATGCAGGGGGCAAGGTATCGCGGGGGTCCACAGCCGGACAATTGGCGTTCATGGGGAGGCATTGCGTAAAGCACGGGTGCAGTTTGCTGCAAGTGATCGGTCTTTTGTGTGGAGAGAACGAATACTGCGCCATCGGCGTGGGCGCTTGCACGGGG
Organism: Prorocentrum cordatum; assembly: GCA_963575745.1. Lineage (NCBI taxonomy): Eukaryota > Dinophyceae > Prorocentrales > Prorocentraceae > Prorocentrum > Prorocentrum cordatum. Next base: position 51,412 of record CAUYUJ010021373.1, read on the forward strand.
CTCGGGATCAGAGGTGTTCGCGACGATTGGAAGATTGCGTCCGCTGTGAGGGCGGCCTCAGACGTCTCAGCCGCCCGGGTCTTTCCCCCCCAGCGCGGTGTGGGCAAGACGAAACACATCCAGATTCGGTGCTTGTGGGTCCAGGAGCGCATTGCCATGCAGTATCCCACATTCGCCGACTTGGAACCAGGCAGGATCTGTTCCGACCTTCGGACGAAGCCGCTAACGCGGAAAGATATCGACGACCACGTGCAAAGCATTGGCCACGATTTCCATGACGACGGGCCGCATCAGGGGAACACCTCGCGGGTAGCTCCGCTTGCCCGGCAAGGCAACGTGGTGGGCGCGAAGACGCCCCACCGGCTTGAGCTGATCTGCGGGCAGCCCCGCGGCAGCTCGACACCACAACCTTTTCTGAGTGCGGGGAGCCCCGCACAGCACTCAGCTTCGCTATTGTGCGCTTTGCTACACTAAACTTGGGCGGATCGCCACGTTTTACTACCTTGATATGGTTGCGGAGTCGTGTCAGACGCTGCTATCTGGAAGACAGCCTAGCTTGTAGCGAGGAGGGGTGTTGAAATAGCCTCTCTGCATATGTGCCTGCATGATTCTGATTGCTTCGTTGCATTGTGCTTCAGTTTTCGGTGTCTCAAAATGGTGCTGCCGCTGCAGCGTTGGCCTCATTGCGAAATCGGCGCGCTGCTTTCGTCGTTCAGAATGGCGCTTTTGCCCCAGCGCAGGCCGCTAGTTTCTGGATGGGGGTCTTTCCTATCGTTTCCTTTCTCCTCTCCCGCCCTCCTTCCCTCTCCTCCTTTCCTTTTGGTCGCCCTCCTCCTTTCCCTTCCTCCGCCTCCCCCCTGCCTCTTGCTCTTCCCGCTCTTTCTATTTCTGCTCCTGCTGCAGCTGCTCGTCCTTGTCCTCCTTCTTCATCGTCCTCATTTTCCTCCTGCCCATCCTTCTGTTCATCCGCCCCCTGATCCTCCAATGTGCGCTGCTCCCCCCGCTTCGTTTTCACATAACACAGCGTGGTCCCTTTTGGAATTCCAGGCCCGCTGGGACACGCGTCCGTGCACGCATGCGAAATCAACGCAGTGAGAAGGTATGCGTGGGAGGGGTAGGATTTCATACGTGGCACCAGCGCACCTAGGTTGACCTTCCCTTCCCCCTCCCTCTCCCCTCCTATCCCTCCGCCTTCTATCCCGCCTTCTGACCCGCCAGCCCCGCCCCTTCCCCCGCCTTTTTATGTGACGAAATCTATACATATCCGCTGCTGTTGGACAGGCCCATTTTGGCCCAAGAGCTGTGTTTATGCCGTCCTGGCTTGGCCAGGGAGGCATCTACACAGCTCCTGGGCCCAGGATGGGCCTGGCCAGGATCAGTGGGTGTGTATAGATTTCGTCGCCCTCCCCCTCCCCCCTGGCCAAGGCGCAGCGGAAACGACTTTCCATGTTTTCCTGGCGCCGAGCCGAGGCGACCCGACGCAGGCACCAAAGAGGAGGGGCCCGTGGGCGGCCCCAGGGCGGGCTTCGAGCGCTTCCCTCTCGAGGACGGAGGTCCGCGACTGCCGCGGTCTGACCAGACGGCACGGGCGGACTGCACAGGCGTCCGCCTTCTGGCTTTGCCCGGTCGACCTCCGTCGAACAGGAAGAGAACACACCATGCACATAAACTTTTGGCGTTCCGCGCGGGTTTTTTGGATCCGCCCTGGGGCCCCCTGGCGGCGCCTCTGGCTCCGCCCTTGGCACGCTCCGCGCGCAAGGGATAGGGGTCGGGCGCGGATGCAAGAAATCCGCGCGGAGCTCCAACAGTTTATGTTGATTTAGTTTTGTTGTTGTTGTTGTTGTTGCTGTTGTTGCTGTTGTTGTTGTTGTTGTTGTTGTTGTTGTTGTTGTTGTTGTTGCTGTTGTTGTTGTTGTTGCTGTTGTTGTTGTTGCTGTTTTTATTTTTATGATTCTTCTTCCTATTCTTATTATTATTACTATTGTTCTTATTGTTCTTCTATCCAGGCTGTGCCCGATCGATCTTCGTTCCCCTCCCCCGTGCCCTTCCCCTGCTGCTCCCCCTGACCCGTTCCCGCAGCCGCCCGTCGCCCGCGCGGGCGTCGTGGTGGTCCGGGACGTGGCGTCGAGAGGCGTCGTGGCGCAGTTGGAGGACCCCGTCGGCGGGAAGACGGAATTTCTCCTGTTGGGGAACAAGGTACCTAAGCATACACTTTCGGAAATCCGCGCGAATTACTTGGATCGGCCCTCCCAACGCCTCCGCCGCCGCCCCTGGCGCCGCCCCTGGCGCCGCCCCTGGCGCGCTTCGCTTGCCATGGAGGGGGGTCCAGCGCCATTCCCGGAAATCTCGGCGGACCCCCGTTTCTGGAATTTGTTGTTCCTGTATCTTAGTCGCTGTCCCCCTCCAGGAAAGAGACCCTGTCTGCAGGAAGGAGAATTCCTCGTATAATCCCCATCAAGTATCAACTGACACGCTGGTCAAGATTGTGGCGTTCGATTGTTCGTGCACTTGTCAGACATCGCGTTCTTGAGTGCTGCGAGGGTGTTGCCAGAATTCGCACACCCCTGCGTCTGGGTTGAATATCTCATGCGAGTATTGGTTAGTTCTGGCCACACAAAGACTGAAACTGACCAGAGAGCTCGGCCTTTGGCTCCCTGCCAGGCCCACGCCGAAGGGCAAGCACATATACGGGCGCAGCACCGCGCCGCATGCGTAGCCTTCGGCTGGATCAGGCAGGGTAAGACCCAACACTGCATCGCGTGGCGCGTGGATGCCCGCACCGACCCCGACTCCTCTCAGGCCTTGCCTCCGACCCCGCCTTTCGCCAACTCCTCTTCGTCCTCGTCCTCGTCCTCCGTCTCACCCATCGCCCCCGTCGTCCAGTTCCTCCGGCTCCTCCTTCCGCCGCCTCTTTTTCGGAAAAGAGAATCCATGGCTCAACTTGGACTTGTCAACTCCACTGCTCGCGCAATAATCCCGCCCGCCCGCCCGCAATTTGGTTTGCAAAGCCCATGCGGAGGCGACTGCGATGAGTGCTTTGTGTTGGCTGGTGCATCTCTGCGGCCGCGCTACCCCGCGCATGCGCGCGCGGCGGCCAGCTAGGTTTGGCTTGACTGACGCGGCCGCGGTGGCGCTGACCGCTAGGCGCATCCCAGCGGGCTCTTCAGTGCGAGTCGGCGATTTGGGCGGGCGCGGTATCATGGCAATGTCGACAGCGATAAACGCGATGCTGATCGTAGCGATGTTTGTGCCGATGTTGGCAACGACGGCGGCGCGACCAGTGACGGCGCCGATGCTGATCAAGCCGACGACGACGACGGCGTCCTCGCGTCGGTGATGGAGGTTTTTGAAGGAGCTCGACACGATAGTGGCCCGCGTGGTCGTATTTGGCACGGATCGTGCCCCCCCCAACACGCGCACAAGGGCGCTCGAGTGATTTCGGCTTTCGGCGCGAGAGGCCCGTTTGGCATTTTTTTCCCAAACGGGTCTCACGACAACACGCGCGCAAGGGCGTTCGACCGATTTCGACACGCGCGCAAGCGAAACCCGTTTGGTAACATGTTTTGAACATGTTGAAAAACCAATGGTTCTCTTAAGAATTTGCAGGGGCGTGAGGGTTTTTTGTTTTGAGAATTTTTGTTGCGAAACCATGGTTTTTATATGTTTTTGAAAGATTTCGGCATGCGCGCGCGGCGACGCACGCGTGTGCACTTCGTTCCCTCTTTTGCAAGGGATTGTTTGTTGAAAATTGATGATCCGTGATCAGCGATTGCGCGCGTATTAGTTTGTTGTAAGGGGTTGGGGTGATGGCCGATGCCGGTTGAGCTGGGATGATACGAGTTCACATTTAGGGTGGGCAATGGAACAGAATCGCATGTAAATTGCAATGGGAGATGGTGACCCGTTAACCCCTGGGGGGGTATATTTTGATTCCTTTTTAAAAGGAGAGTGTATGTTGTGTGAATTAAGTGGTGACGGGCATGTGATGCGGCGACGGATGGCGGCGACGGGCTGCGACGGACGGCGGCGACGGGCGGACGCAAGCCGGCCGCGAGCTGTCCGGCCTAGCGGATTATTCCAGATGCCAACCTGGCACACACGATCGCGACCAAAATGGTGTGGGGTCGGGCGGCGATGGGTGGCCACAAGCCGGCCCGAAGGGCGCGCAGGTCGCATTTTCCAGAATCTCCAAGTGCCAACGCTGTTTCAGGAAAGCACGCCACACATGCCAAGTTTGTTTCCGTGTCCTGGGGCTTAAAACGGGGCGTCCAAGACGGCCCAAGAGGGCTCCAGAAACGTGTTCAGATTCTATTTGTTTTTTTTTCCAGCGCAACAATCAGCCATGGAACAATTGATCGCCTGGTGTGGTCCCAAGAATTAGTGCTGATACAGTGTCGATAAAGAGCCATGCGCTGCAACGGCAAGGTGTGCACGTTACGGATTACCTCTTGGAGGCGGCGCCCGTGTCCAGGGTCAGAGGAATTGGAATCACATGTTATATATATATATATATATATATATATATATATATATATATATATCATAGGATTGTGCCTGTGGGACAGGCGGTATTGGTGTAGTAGAGGGCACAATGAGGAGACAACGTGCCGATATCTCGATTGAGGGGGTTCGCTGTGGTAGCGCACCCGGAAGAAACACACCCCTCATATTTTTCTGCAGTGGCGCGATAATTTTCTCGCGGAGACCGCAAGACCGCTAAGAGATAGTAGCGGGGCGGGCCGGGGAGGGGGAGACCTGCGCCAGGCATCACGCTCCAGGCGCACTCACCCCAGCTCAGAACGCGGGCGCTAGGCAGACCTCGCATACGAGGGGCGCCTGCGACGACGGCCTCCAGAACTTAATTACACACGCCGTCCGCATCGGTATTATACTCCCGGTTTACATGCCGGACCTGAACCGGTTGCACACCCAGCTCGAGTCGCAGTGTTTGGAGCAATGCCAACGCTCTCATACAGCTCCCGAATGGAGCGCGTTCTGCATCTCCACTTGCCATGTACCGGATTCCCTACCAACATGGAATCAACAAGGAAAACCAAAGATGGTGCGATGTTATTCCTGGCGTTCTGCATGCATCCTAACAGGCCCACGTATTCGGCATGTTTATTGTTGACGCCCCCCAAGAAGCAACCATACTTAGCGTCGACTCTGCGGACTCCATCGACATACCGCACACAACCGTATGAGGCCTGACGGTCGATTGCGATGCCTTGGTTGCGCGCTGCGCCCTCAGAGGCATAGACCACGATAGCTGTTTTAAGTCAGTCTTGGAAGTATTTTGGGCTGTCATTGGGTCCTCTTGGGCTGTTTTGGAGCCCTCTTGGATGCCTCTTGGGCCGTTTTCGGGTGGTCTGTGGGGCCTCCTGGGCTATTCTGGAGCGGCGGGAGGCGGAGACGGCGAGAACGTCTAAATCTTTTCAAGATTTGTTGGGCTTCTATGAATTGTGCCTCTCGGCAGTGCTCTGGGAGGCCTCTTGGGGCGTCATAGAGGCTTCTTCGGCAGTCTTGATGTACTCCAGCTTTGCAGCAGTGCGGGATTTTCGGAATGCTTGCGCTTTGCACTTCATGTTAACACACGGTCGGTGCTGCACGTTCTACGTGCATGGGGCCAGCTGATGGCCACCCGTCGCACGAGTGTTCGACATTTATCGACCACTGCGCGCCTCCACGATTTTTGTGTGAAACAATACATACACATATATATATATATATATATATATATATTATGTATATATATATACATTTATATACACAGAGATCATACTTATTAGTCGCAGTACAGTTTGTAGTACCATCACTCGTCTTATCGTTATTATTTTGGTTCGTGCGATGATTATTCGTATCATTACTTCCATCATCATTGTCATTCGTAATATTCTTATTTGTATCCGTAAGGGCTTCGCCCCCATGCCTCTGGCCTTCCTAGAATGGGAGTTGCCCGAGATTTGTTGGGATGTCCGGGCGCTGATGTGAAGCAATGTCGGGATTTCACGAACTGTTGGATATCTCACAACTACTAACACAGCATATTTCTCGAACGGTTTATGGCTTGGAGGGCGCGACTCCTATGTAAGTTATAAGGGATTATGGCTTCGGGGACGCGAATATAATAATTTAGAAGGGTTTATGGCTTTGACGACGCAACTATTGTATCATTTACGAGGTTGTATGGCTTCGGGGGCGCGAATATTGTGCAATTCACGAGGCTTTACGGCTTCGAGAACGCTGCTATTGCGTAATTTTCGAGGTTGTATGGCTTCGGGAGCGCGTATTTTGTAATTTATAAGGGTTTATAACCGCGAGAGCGCGACTACGGTGTAATTTACGAGGGTTTCTGGCTTCGGGGACGCGAACATGGTATAATTTAGAAAAAGGGTTTGTGGCTTCGGGGACGCACATATTGCGTAACTTACGAGGGTGTATGGCTTCGGGGGCGCAGATATCGCATAATGTATGAGGGTTTATGGCCTCGGAGACGCAAATATGGTTTAATTTTGGAAGGTTTTTGACTTCGGGGATGCAATCATGGTGTCATTTACGAGGGTTTATGGCCCAGGGGACGCGACCATTGATTAGTTTGAAAAAGGCGATTGGTTTCCGGGGCGCGAGTATCGTAATTCGCGTAGGTTTATGGTTTCGGGGGCGCGATTGTTGCATATTTTACGAGGGTGTATGGTTTCGGGGACGCTAGCAGTGCATATTTTACGAGAGGTCATGGCTTCGAGGACGCGAGTAGTATATAATTTGAAAGGATTTATGGCTTTGAGGACGCGACTACGGTGTAATTGACGCGGGTTTGTGGCCTCGGGGACGCGAATATTTTTACGCGTCCCGCGCCCCCCCAGGAATTCAGACAACGCGATTTGGGCGTGGTAACAAAGCTGGTTTGTGGCTCCCCCCCCCCAGGCGCGTTCAGCAACAATCAACAGTAAGGACAGTGGAAACTGGAAACTGAAAGAGGGACCCTGAGCTGCAATCCTCATCCTCGCAGCCTGGTGGCCCCGCAAGGGGGCCGGCGGATTATGATTTTTATTATGATTGTTATTTTTTACTACTCTTCTTCGCTTGTTTCGGCAAAATGCACTTCCATGCTACGCTCCGTCTCCTCCGTCGTCCTCCTCCTCCCCTTCCTCCTCCTCCCACTCCTCCTCCTCCTCCTCCTCCTCTTCCTCCTGCTCTTTCCCCCTCCTCCTCCTCCTCCTCCTCCTCCCTCCTCCTTGTTTTTCTCTGTCCTCCTCGTTCTCCTCCTCTTCCTCCTGCTCTTCTTCTCCTCCTCCTCCTTCCCTCCTCCTCCTCCTCCTCCTCCTCCTCCTCCTCCCCATGTTTTTTCTCCTGCAGAGAGGGAGAGGACAGAGGCGGGCCAGCAAGCAGCAGCAGGGGGCGAGGAAACCGTTTAGGCAGACCGCGAAAAACCGACTCGGGCAGAGGCGGGCGGCTCCAATTAGATACAGCACGACCCACGGGCCACTTCCGCCACTGCGTGCCCGAGCTGGCGCAGCTTGGGGGAGCAGCTGGGAGGGCCAGGGGAAGAGGAGGAAGGAGGGAGGAAAGAGCAGAACAGAACCCGAAAGGCGGACAACAGACGCGGCGGCGGGGAGGCGTGCGTCACCAGACCCCCTCCATCAGGCGCTCGCGCACCCGCCGGAGGCAAGGAACGGGGGAGGAAGAGGGGAACAGAAGGGAAGGGACGGGGGTTTGGAACATCGCAGCAGTGGCCTAGCGCAGAGAAGAGGGGAGGAGGGCGGCAAGCAGCTGGCCGAGCCCGCTCGGCGCTTCAGAGGCGGGGGTCCGCCGCTGGCCAGCGCCCCCCTGTGCGCCAGCCGCTCCGCGCCGCGGAGCTGCGGGGCTCTCCTTCTCCGCGCCCGCTCAGGCGTGGCAGGCACGGCGGGCCGCCGACCCAGCGCCTCGTTCTCCTCCTCCCCCTCCTCCTCCTCCTCCTCTCCTCCTCCTCCTCCTCCTCCTCCTCCTCAGTCCTCCTCCTCCTCCTCCTCCTCCTCCTCCTCCGTCCTCCGTCCTCCGTCCTCCGTCCTCCGTCCTCCGTCCTCCTCCTCCTCCTCCTCCTCCTCCTCCTCCTCCCTATCCCCCCCCCTCCTCCGTCCTCGCCCTCGCCCCTTGCTCTCCGAGCCGCAAGCCTCGCCCTCCCGCGAGGACCACTCCGAGCCCGTCGACGCCATGGCCTGGGACCCCAGCGGCCTCCAGCTCGTCACCGCGGGCGCGCAGGGGCACCAGGCGCGGGGTCTCCGCTCTGCTCTGCGGTCGTCGTCGGCGCCGTCGCCAGCATCCTCAAGAGGAGGAGGAGGAGGAGGAGGAGGAGGAGGAGGAGGAGGAGTAGGAGGAGGAGTTGACGATGATCAGCTGGACGAGGATAGTGATGACGTTTGTGGGGGGAGGTCGGTGAGGCTTGTGATAGCGGCGATGACGAAGACGATTACGAGGACGATGACGATGGCGATGACGGTGGCGATTGCGGTGACGGCGACGATTGCAGTGACGGTGACGGTGACAACACGATGATTTAGATGATGTTGTTATTGATATTGATGATGGTGTTGCTGCTGATGATGATGATGACGATGTTGATGATGATCATCCTCATCATGATGGTGGTGGTGATGATGATGCTGATGCTGACGATGATACTGATGACGGTGATGGCGACGATGGCGATGACGATAACGATTACTAGATGACAGATATCACGGTGATGATGATGAGGATCATGATCATGCTGATGCTACTGTTGCTGCTGATGGCGAGAAGGATGATGATGCTGATGAGAATGATAATGATGATAATGACGATGATGATGATGATGCTGATGATGATGATGATGGTGATGATGCTGCTGCTGATGATGATGATGATGATTACGATGATGATGCTGATGATGATGATGATGCTGACGTTGTGGTTGCTATTGTTGTTTCTGTTAATTGTGGTGCTTCTGATTATGATGACGGTCACGACGAGGATGAGGATGCGGATGATGATGACGATGATGGTGACGATGCAGATGACGATAACGATGACGATGCTGACAGTGAAGACGGTGATGAGGATGAGGATGATCATGATGTTGATGGCTACTGGTGTTGCTGCTGCTGACGACGATGATGATGATGATGATGATGATGATGATGACGATGACGATGACGATGCTCCTGATGATGATGACGATCAAGATATTGAAGTTGGCTATGATGATGGTGACGGTGAGGACGGTGAGGATGATGGTCATGCTGAAGATGATTTGATTGTTGCTGTTGATGCTGCTGCTGATGATGGTGACGATGACGACGATCATGATGGTGACGATGATTCAGAAGATGATGTCGACTTTGATTTTGATGATGATGAGGATGATGATGATGCTTACGACGACGAGGATGACGATTATGATGATGATGAGGCTCATGATGATGAAGATGCTGATGATGATGATGCTCATATGATGCTGAGGTTTATGATGATAATGATGATGATGATGATGATGATGATGATGACCATGATGATGAGGATAATGATGGTGATGATGATGATGATGATGATGATGATGGTGATGATGATGATGATGATGATTATGACGATGATGATGATGATGATTGTGGTGGTGGTGGTGATGATGAGGATGCTGACGATGCTGCTCATGATGATGATGATGCTGAGGATGATGACAACCATTATGATGATGCTGATGATGCTGATGATGATGATGCTGGTGGTGGTGATGATGATGATGATGATGACGATTCTGATGAGGACGATGATGATGATTATCATGACAACTATTGTGGTGATGATGCTGATGATGGTGCTGCTGATAATGATAATGATGACGGTGATGATGATGATGATGATGATGATGATGATGATGTTGATGATGATGAGGATGACGACGATGATGATGATGATGATGATGATCATGATGATGATGATGATGATGGTGGTGGTGGTGGTGGTGATGAAGATGAGGATGAGGATGAGGATGATGATGGGGACCAGTGCCAACCCAAGAGTCATCAACGATGTTGGAATCAACTCTTCCTCCAAGCTTCCTCTTCATAGGCCCCTACAACAGTTCATTTCCATTGAGGTGACTGCCTCGTTGGAACACAACCGTTTGAAGATCCTGAAGCGTGCCAAAACATTGTTCTCGGATTTTCAACTCCACGTATCAACCTGACTGCTGCGTCTCGACGATCCGGAATCGTGCCAGAACGTCATTTTTCTGATCATAGCACCGCGAATCAATATAATTGTTGCGGCCGCATAATCCTGAATACTTCCACAACGCCATTTCTGGTACGTTGGTCATGGAACTCCGTGAAACTCTTGCAATTTTTGAAAACGAATGTGCGCGGCGCTAAGGCGAGAGCCACATCTTGAAAAGGAGCCGCCCTCAATCCGTGAAGCTCTTGCAAATGTTGAAAACGAATGTGCGCGGTGCTAAGGCGAGAGCCACATCTTGCAAACGACCCGCCCTTAATCCGTCAACCTTTTTCAAATGTTTTGAAACGAATGTACTCGGCGCTAAGGCGAGAACCACATTTTGAAAAGGACCCGCCCTCAACCCGTGAATCTTTTGCAAATGTTTACAACGAATGTACTCGGCGCTAAGGCGAGAACCACATTTTGAAAACGACCCTCCCTCAATCCGTCAAACATTTGCAGTTTTTGAAAACGAATGTGCGCGGCGCTATGGCGAGAGCCACGTTTTGAAAAGGAGCCGCCCTCAATCCGTGAAGCTCTTGCAAATGTTGAAAGTGAATGTGCGCGGCGCCAAGGAAGGAGCCACAGTTTGAAAACGACCCGCCCTCCATTTGTGAAGCTGTTGTAACTTTTTAAGCTTCAGAGTCATAAATCGTGAGGAAGTCTCAAGCGAAACGCCCGGCCTGCCCTAACAATTGGCCTCGGGGTGCGACAGGGAGAAGTTATTTAGAAGGAGAAGGAATTGAGGATGAGTTCGCTGCTGTTGGCGTCGATGATGTGGTGATGAGGGGAAGAAGTTTCCTTCGAAACGCGTTAGATGCCGATGCCAAGGCGAGCCCGCGATCCCAATGCGCTTGCAAGATGACCTCAACGCACCAAGCGACCCGACAATGCGGCACGGTTCGTGTCACGACGGCCTCAGCGTTGGTTTCTGACACCACATTGACCGTTTAAGCTTGAATGATCGGCAACCTTCGGGTCGCGAGATCGTTCAATATTGGCCGATGTTGCCGGCGGCGTTCAACGTGGCACGCCCGCGTCGGGGTCGCCGCGGCATCGACGCGACGCAAGCAGACCTTAGGGCGACCCCAAGATGACCCAGTGATCCGTACATGATCTCGACGTGGCTTCCAGCAGGCCGTAGGTCCACCCCAAGGCGGTCCAACCCATATATACAGACATGTATATGCAACGTGCGGTCGAGATATGTCTTAATGACAATGCAGTGACCCAAAGGCGGGCCAACAGTGGCCGAGTCACCACGAGAACACGACACCATGATCCCGGCATAGTTTGGATGCGCTGTCAAGATGACACCAGGGCAACGCCAAAACGAATTCAAATTGCAGGATATGCATCCCGCTCGGGATTTACGGGAAGCCTCTTTTGTCCGGTTGGGGTCTATCTCCTGAACTAAAACCAGGGTGGTCAAAGACATCAGGGGCTCGGGATCCAGGCCAGACCACACAAGACGACTGTCTTTCTAGGCTTCTAGGCGGGTAGGGAGGGGCTCCATGTCTCCTGGCCCTCTCCTGGCCCCTTGTCTCCTCAGGGCGGCTGGCGCACTGACAGGAATTCAAGGAACCTTCGGCACGGCGATGTATGGTGATGCGAGTGAGGTCGAGGTGGAGGGTGAAGATGACAGGAATGTGGGGATGAGTTCTGGGTGGCGGGGCAGTACGATGAGAAGTAAGGAGGAGTGAGAGGAATTGGTCGAATGTGAGGCGCTCGAGCATGATAATATGGAACAACACGAAGTAGTAGGATGACAAATATAATGAGTTGGGGTTTGTGAAGGAGGACATGAAAAGGGGGATGATGATGCTGCTGTTGATGTTTCTGTTTGTAATGTCGATGATGATGACGACGCCGATGCCGATGACGGTGACGGTGATCCTGATGATGATGCTGCTTGCGATGATGCTGATGCCGATGATGATGCTGATGATCATGATGGCGATGCTGATGCTAATTATGATGAGGATGAGGAGGATGAGGATGAGGATGAGGAGGATGAGGGAGGAGGTGGAAGACGAGGATGATGACGATGATCACGATGACGATGCTGATGTTGATGATGATGCTGATGTTGATGATGATAACGATGATGACGATGACGATGATGATGATGATGATGATGATGATGATGATGATGATGATGATGATGATGATGATGATGATGACAACTATGGTGGTGGTGATGTCAATCATGATGATGATGCTAACGATCATGATGATAACAACGATGATGATGATGATGCTGATGCGGATGCTGATTCTTATGCTGATGCTTGCGATGGCGATGGCGACGACGATGACGACGCCGATCATGCTGACGACGCTGACAACGACGACGATGATGATTATGAGCGGAGGGAGGAGCAGGAGGAGGAGGATGAGGATGAGGTAGCTGACTAGGATGGGGGTGACGATGAAGATGAGGATGGGGATGCGGATGACGATGATGTTGATGCTGATTCTGATGATGATGACGATGATGATGAGGATGAGTTTGATGATGGTGATGATGCTCATGATGATCATGATGATGTTGATGATGGTGATGATGCTGATGATGATGATCGTGATGGTGATGGTGTTGATGGTGATGGTGAGGGGGATGTTGATGATGATGAGGATGCTGCTGCTGATGATGATTTTGGTGATGCTGACGATGATGCTGATTCTGATGCTGCTGATGATGATGATGGTGATGGTGATGGTGATGGTGATGGTGATGATGCTGCTGATGATGATGCTGATGTTGATGCTGATGCTGATGCTGTTGATGATTATGATGATGATAGTTGTGGTGGTGGTGATGATGATGATGATGATGCTGATGCTGATGCTGATGCTGCTGCTGCTGCTGATGATGATGATGATGATGATGATGATGATGCTGCTGCTGCTGATGATGATGATGATGATGATGCTGATGCTGATGATGATGATGATGATGATGATGATGATGATGATGATGATGATGATGATGATGATGATGATGATGATGATGATGGTGGTGGTGGTGATGATGATGATGATGATGGTGATGATGATGAGGGTGATGACGACAGGCACCTCCTTATCCCCTTAGCGCCTGGCTTCCGCTAGACGAGCACCACGCACGTCTTCATCGTCTGCTGCGCGGCCAATGTCTTCGGCTTCGACTTCTGTGTGCCACTTCCCGAGGCGGTGCTCACACGCTCCCCTGGGACACGGGGTTGCGTGGGCCACCCTTTCCTGCTTACCTGAGCTCAGGTGGGGCTCCCCTGACTGCCTGGAGGAGGCCGTCGGCGTCGGCGAGGGGTCCCTCCCCTCGCCGTTCGGGGCAGTGTGCCCGGAGTCTAGGCGCTGAAGGG
>CAUYUJ010021373.1:70000-140191 GCA_963575745.1 Prorocentrum cordatum
GGACGCCCCCGAAAGGCCTCCTGGCGCCCGGAGGGAGGCGCCGGGGGGGGGGGGCGCAGGGGAAATCAGCTGCGTAAGCTGATGCGCTAGCCCTCCCCCTTTGCTATCCCCCCCTTCCGTCCGAACCGAGAGGAAGGAAGAGGATGAGGAGGAGGAGGAGGAAGACGACGACGAGGGCAGCGGGGGAGATAATGACATTGTCGGAGGAACACCCACGTCCTGTGCAGCTAATCCTTCATGGCTACTAGTTTCCTTCTTTTGACCACGTCCAATGTTTCAGCCGAGGTAGTCGTGCAGCGTCGCAGCAGTAGCATCTGTTGCCGCAGTAAGAGTAGTTAGTGCAGCAGCCCGTGGTGATGCTAATCAGACCAGCGCGAGTACCTTAGGCAGTCGACAGGAAGGCGCAGGTTCCAATGGGGGGCACCTCGCTTGACAGGGCCGAACCAAGGAGTTCGGCCTTTCAGCGACGGGCAGCACGCTCAGAGGGCCAGTGGCAGCCAAGGCCAAGACAGAGCCGAGGATGACGCAGATGCAGAGGCAGCCTGGCTCGTGAGCAAGACAGGGGCCCATGCACACGTAGCCTCGGACCGAGGCGTGGGCCCGGCTCGCCCCCTGCGCAGCGGGCGCTGCCAGAGAGCGCCGGCGTTGGGCCAGACGTCGGCGGTGTGCCTGCGTGGGGGGGAAGGTAGAGGGGGCCAGCCTTCTCAGAAGGCGGAGGGGCTTCTCAGAAGCCCTCCCGCCTTCGGCGAAATCTCCCTGTGGCTTCTCGGAAGGTGGGATGGCTTCTAAGAAACTCGCCGTCTTCAGAGAAGGCGGGCCCTCTCTGCCTGAGCGAGAAGGAGGTAGAGGAGGGTAAGGAGGGCGTAGGCGAGGAGGAGGAGGCGGCGGCGGCGGAGGTGGCTCGGTCTTCAAAGCAGACCGCCTGTAACCGCTCCCCTCAAGCTATGGCTTGGCAATTAGTTGTGGGGTCGGCGGCCGAATAATTTGCCGAGTATTGTTCGCCATGCTGGTTTGCGTTGGGAAGTTTTTCCTCCTGTCGGATATCGCCCCCTGAGCTACCCTACCCCGCACGACGGTGGCGGCGGCGGAATCATTATTTGCCGGGTACTGTTGGGTGTTGTTAACCCTCAATTCGCCCCCAGAAAATAATTATTTGCTCATTATTGGAGGTGGAGGTATCCAGCTGCCTGCAGCAAACCCCATGCCGACGAGCTGTTTGTTTTTGAACTATGACGGGTCGTGAACTCAACCTCGTCTTCGATCGCGCGGTAGGAAGGATGTCAAGTTCACACCCCGCCGCAGTTCAGCGATCCGTCTTTCTTTCGGATGGTTGTGATCCCGACATCGTTTTCGTCCACTCGGTAGGGGAGGAGGAGGATGAGGAAAAGGAGGAAGACCAGTGTAAACCTAAGACTCATCAGCGCTGTTGGAATAGACCCTCCTTCCAAGCTCCCTCTTCATAGGCCCTTACAAGGGTTTATTCCCTCTGAGAGAAGTGCCCCGTTGGGAGACAACCGTTTGAAGATCCTAAGGCGTGCCAAAACCATTCTCGGGACTCCAGCGCCGCGAAGCAATTTGACTGCTGCGTCGTGACGGTCCTGAATCTTGCCAAAACGCCGGTCCTGGGAGTTCAACACCACGAATCAACGTAACTGTTGCGCCTTGGCAAACCGGAATTGTTTTAAACTACCATTTCTGTTGACCGTGCGAACCCATGAGAATTCTGCAGTTTTAGTGCGAACCACATTTGGAAAAGGAGCAGCCCTCAATCTCGAAACTCTACATTTTCAAGACGAGTATGCGCGGCGCGAAAGCGAGCGCCACATGTTGAAATCGGCCCACCCTCAATCCGTGAAGCTCCTTCTTTCAAAAGATATATGCGCGGCGTTCAGGCGAGAACCACACTTTGGACGCGACGCGCCCACCATCGGTGAAACTGTTGCCAATTTTGAAACTTCAGGATCATAAGTGGTGAGGAAGTCAGGCGATATGCTCGGCTTGCCTTTTCGACCAGCCTCGGGGTGTGACACGGAGGAGTTACTCATAAGGAAACGGAATGGAGGAGGAGGAGGAGGAGGGGGAAGAGGAGGAGGAGGAAAGACTAGTGTAATCTCAAGAGTCATCAACGATGTTGGAATAAACCCTCCCTCCAAACTTCCTTTTCAAATGGCCCTCATCGGTTCATTTCCACACAGGGAACTTCTTCATTGGAAGACAATAGATTCAAGATCTGAAGTATGCCAAAGCATTGTTCTCGGCATTCGAACGCTACGGATCAACCTCGCTGTTGCGTCTTGACGATCCTGAATCGTGCCGACCTGTGATTCTTGGGACTGCAACGCCGCGAACCACCGTAACTGTTGCATCCTCATAATTCGGAACCCCTCCGAAATACCATTTCTGGTGCGTTGAGCATGGGAATCGGTGAGAGTCTTGTAAATTTCCAAGGCGACTGTCCGCGGCGCTAAGGCGAGAACCATATTTTGAAAAGGAGCCGCCTCCTAATCCGTGAAACCCTTGCAACTCTTAAACCGGATTTGCGCGGTGGTAAGGCGAGAATCACATTTCGAAAACGACCCGCCCTCCATCGCGAATGTGCGCGGCGCTAAAGCGATTACCACATTTTGAAAACCACCCGCCCTCAACCCGTGAAGCTCTTGCACATTTCTGGAACGAATGTACGTTGCACTCAGGCGACAGCCTCATTTTGAAAACCACCAGCCCTCAATCCGTAGAGCTCTTGCACATGTTTTGAACGCGTGTGCGCGGCGCCAAGGCGAGAGCCACATTTTGAAAACGACCCGTCCTGCTTCAGTGAAGCTCTTGGAAATTTCTGAAACGAATCTGCGCGGCGGTAAGGCGAGAGCCAAATTTTGAAAACGACCCGCCCTCCACTTGTGAAGCTGTTGCCAAGTTCTAAGCTTCAGGCTAACAATTCTAGACGCTTCGCTTATCCCCACCAGCCCATCCCGAAACGATGTCCAGGCGAGTTGAGGTGATCAGGGAAGTGCGGCAGCAAAGAGGAGGACGGCCGAACCGTGCAAAGGAATGAGGAGGAGAA
Source organism: Prorocentrum cordatum (assembly GCA_963575745.1). Lineage (NCBI taxonomy): Eukaryota > Dinophyceae > Prorocentrales > Prorocentraceae > Prorocentrum > Prorocentrum cordatum. The sequence continues at coordinate 73,062 of CAUYUJ010021373.1, forward strand.
GGAGGAGGTGGATGGATGGATGGATGAGGGAGTGGGAAGACGGAGGATGAATAGGATGAGGAGGAGGCGGAGGAGGAGGAGGAGGAGGAGGAGGAGGAGGAGGAAGAGAAGGAGTAGGAGCAGGAAGGAGGAACAGGAGGAGGAGGAGGAGGGCAAGCACAAGGGCCAGAGGTCTCTTGGATGCCTCTAGGAGCCTCTTGGAGTATCTCTTGGGCGATTCTTGGGGGCTGCGGGCCTCTTGGGACGTCTTGGGGGTCTCTTGGCGATCCTGTGGGGCTCTTCGGGGTCTTGGGTGCCTCGGGGGGGGGGCCTCTTGGGGCCTCTGAGGGTCTTCTTGGGGGCCTTCTGGGGGCCTCTTGGGGGCCTCTTGGGGCCATCTTGGGGCCATCTTGGGGCCATCTTGGGACCTCTTGGGGCCTCCTGGGCGCTTCTTTGTGCCATCTTGGAGGAGATCTATCAAAGAAGAGCTGAGCTTTAATTAGCGGTGCCCCCCCCAGGAGGCCAACACAAGACCAAAACCCTGCTGAAATCAATGATTTTGGCTTCCTCGCCGAGGCTGTTTTGGACGCTCTGACCGCTCCCCGCCCCTCCTGTCCAGGCCAGTGGGGAGGGGGTAGGGGGAGGGGTAAACCCCTCCCCGAAGGGGAAGAGGGAGGGGTGGAAGAGGAAACGCCCTAAACCACCGACGCCCAGAGGGCTGGTGGGATTAGTGAGGAAGTCTCAGCCGAAACACCCAGCCCGTCCTGAAAATGGCCCTCGGGGTGCGACAGGGAAAAATTGTTGAGAAGGAAAAGGAATGGTGGAGGAGGAGGAGGAGGAGGAGGAGGAGGAGGAGGAGGAGGGCGGAGGAGGAGGAGGCGGGGTAGAGGGAGAACATGGGGACGAGGAGGAGAGAGCTTCTTGGGGCCCTCTTTGGGCCTCTTGGGGGCCTCCTGGGAGCCTCCCGCGGGGGATTTTCAGGGCCTCTTGGGGGTCTCTTAGGGCCGTCGTGGCGCCCTCTTGTGAGCCTCTTGTGCGATCTTGGGGTCCTCTTGGGCCGACTGGGGGCCCTCTTGGGGGCTTCATGGGCTGTTTTGGAACTATCTTGGAGGCCCCTAGGGCCGTCTTGGGCGAGCGGAAATCCAAATAGGCGAGAACCTCAAAATCCCTCAAACACCTAAGGGCAATCAATGGTTTTGGCCTCCCCAGGCTCTCTTGGAGGGCCTCTTGGAGCCCTCCTGGGCCGTCTTGGGAGCCTATTGAGCTGTCTCGGGCGCCTCTTGAGCCGCGCGCCCCGCTCCGGGACGGCCGACCGGCCGGCTGTGCGCGTTTTGTCTAGCGTAGTTTAGTCTAGTCTAGTCTAGTCTAGTCTAGTCTAGTCTAGTCTAGTCTAGTCTAGTCTAGTCTAGTCTAGTCTAGTCTAGTCTAGTCTAGTCTAGTCTAGTGTCTAGTCTAGTCTGGTCTGGTCTGGTCTGGTCTGGTCTGGTCTGGTCTGGTCTGGTCTGGTCTGGTCTGGTCTTGTCTTGTCTTGTCTTGTCTTGTCTTGTCTTGTCTTGTCTTGTCTTGTCTTGTCTCGTCTCGTCTCGTCTTGTCTTGTCTTGTCTTGTCTTGTCTTGTCTTGTCTTGTCCTGTCTTGTCTAGTCTTGTCTTGTCTTGTCTTGTCTTGTCTTGTCTTCTCTTCTCTTGAGCCGTATTGGGCCATCTTGGTCAGTTTTGGCGTCATTTTGAAATGCCTTGGAAGCCGTTTTGCAGGCCATCTTGGCTTTCTGGATGTTGAAAAGAGCGCCAGAAAGCAACTTCACCGGGGGCGATCTAAGAGGCACGCGTGCGTCGAGGAGGGGGTGCGATGTCGTGTTCTCGTTCAAGACGGGGTGCATATTATTTAATCGCTTCGCTCATTCCGCCGGCCCTGGAGCCCTCTTTAGGGCCTCTTGGGGGCCTCTTGGGGATCTCTTGGGAGTCTCTTGGGGTTCCTTGGCGGCGTCTTGGGGGCCCCCAGGGCCTCTTGGGGGGCTTTTGGGGGCCTCTTGGGGAGGGAGGGGGGGTAGTCGATTGCGGCTCCTCCCTCGGAGGCCACGATCCTCGTGAGGGGTGTCGAAAAATGGCCCTCCCCTGGAGTGCTTTGGTGGCTTCTCCCGGGACCTTGCAGGGGTACTTTTCGTCTGAGGGCCCCCAGGGGCCGCTTCGCGCGCGCGAACTGGAAATATTGTTAACCAGTTACCGGAGATCTTAGCACGCCTCTGGCCCGTTGGATGGGGCATATTATTTCTCATATGGTGAAGTGGCGCATGATAGGTTAGGGGAAGCAGCGCACGCTCGGCCGAGCACGCGTGCGGTGCCTGCGGCGAGGGAGAGGGCAAGAGAGGACAGGAGTAAGGACGAGGGCAACGAGGACGACGACACAGGACGACGAGGACGACGAGGACGAGGACGACGTCGACGACGACGACGACAACGGCGGCGGCGACAACGACGACGGCGGCGATGGCGACGACGACGACAACGCGGCCAGGAGAAAGGACAACGACGACGACGCAGGAGCTTCAAAATCCAAAACCCTCTTCTCGACGACGGGGAAACTTTAACGCTGGGAGCCTGGCTTTGAATGCAGCCAATCCGCCAGACGCCTCCCGAGGTCCCCAGAGGTCTCCAGAAGTCTCTCGCCATGAAGGAAAGGGGTCCTCAGGGAAATGGGCCCTGAGTTTTTTCGCCGTTTTCGGGCTCTCGGGGCCCTGCACAGGCCCCAGGACTGTCAGAAAGCGACTCCGGATGAGGGATTGGTCCTGGATGAAGGCCCCGGGGCCCAGGACTCGTTACAGGACCCGGTTACATGACCCGGTTTTTGCATGCTGGAGAAGTCTCCAGAGGCCACCAGAACTCAGAGGTCCCCAGGGGCCTAAACGGAGCAACACTCTTGCAAAAACCTCCCCGTGGTCAGCTTGTCGTCCCGGATCCATTATTGATTTGTGCCGGGGGCTGCAAGCGGTCCCTGGAACGGAAAACGAGCGGAAAAAGCACGCCTCGATTGAAGAAAAGCATTCCGCTGGACGGCTGGGATCTCCGAGCCTCAGTATCTCCTAACCTATCCCAATCCTCGTCGGGCCATGCTATCTCAGCCCCACCAGCCCACACTCCTAGGTCCTAGGTGGGCATATGTCCAGCGAGACCTGAAGGAACAGGCATATGTCCTCGCCTAATTCGATGGGTATGTCGGCCAGTAAGGCGAGGGCCACGCCAGTGGGGATACATAATCGTCTTGGACCATGGGCGAAACACACATCCGTATCCGCGGCCTCGCGGATCGGGCCCCTTGGCCGCGACCCCGCGGATGCGAGAAGTTTTTGGGCGGATGCTCCGCGCGGAACAGATCCGTGCGACTAGGCATCCGCGGGATTCGCGCCCCGGAATCCAGACCGCGAGAATGCGTGGATGCGGATGTGTTCGCCGCTCGTGAAGTGGGGCCGAGGCCACGCCAGTGGGGATAGAGAATCGGTCAAGCGATGCGCAGAGCCCCGATCTTCGAGTCAGGCCTCCCGAATCGGGTCCGCGCAGATGGGGTCGGAGGATCGCACCGCATCGCCGATGCATCGGCGATGCATCGGCGATGCATCGGCGATACGGCTCGACGTGGAGCCTGGTCATCTTCACGCCGGCGTCGCCGATGCATCGCCGATGCGTCGGCGCTGCGTTGGCGGTGCGCCGCGATCCTCCGACCCCATCTGCTCGGACACCACCTGGGAGGCCCCCAGATTCAGTATCGTTTGACCGATGCCCATCCCCATGCTCATCCCCTTCGAGACCCCCACCAGATTACGCCCCCAGTTGGGGATACACCCCTCGAAACCCGAAGGATACGGCCTATTTCCCCATCTAGGGGGGGAGTAGATCGCCCAGTGGGGCCCAGGGGGATGGGCTAAACGATGCTCACAGACAGAGGCTCGGCCGAGCGATGCCCAGGGCCTCGGCCTTCGACCCTCCCGAGCCTCCTCCGCGCCTCGGCGGCCAAGGCAGGCGCTCGTCGTGCAGGACGCCGCCGGCGACGGGCCCGCGCGCGGCGGCGTGGCGCGCGCCCGCGGCGCCGCCGCGCGCTCCTCTCGCGTGCCCCTGTGTGGGCGAGGCTGTCTTCGCCGATTCTCGGCAGTCGCTCGTCCTTCCCTCCCTCGCTCCGCCTCGCCTCGCGTCCTCGCTCGTCGCGCGTGCCCCTCCCCCTTCGCGCGGTGTCCACCCCTTGCGCGGGAGCTCGTGCATCATGCGGTGCCTGCCGACGCGCCAGGGGGTGTATTGCCACCTGGCCTGATTTGGCTGGGTCTCCTTCCCCCCTCTTCCTCTGCGGCCGCCCAACGCTGTTCCACCCGCTCCAATGCGCCCCGTGTCCGGCGCGGCCCGTCGGCTATGCAGTCGCGCTCGCGTCCGTCAGCGCCGCGAGCAGACGAAGCCGTGTGGGCAAGGCCTGGCTCTGGCCGACTGCTGCTGCAGCATCGCGGGGGAGGGGCAGGGCGACGTTCCGAGGAGAGAAGGGTACCGATGGAGCTGTTCCTCCTGGATTGTCCGCGCCACTACGGGTGTATTCCTTTCGAAGTTTGAGACAGACGGCACCCCAGGAGAGGTCCAGGGAGTAGCGGTGCAGGCATCCTTTTGTCCTCCCAAAAACTGAGACGCCGCGTGGTACTTGGACTCCGTGTGGATCGATTTCTTCAATCCTGCAGGCATTTGTATCTTGGGCCGGAAGGGATCGAAACCACATGGGGCCCGCGTGTGTGAAAGTAAGATGCCGAGTGGTGTTTCGATAGATCCATCGACGCACACACTTTCGTCTTTGATATGATATGAATGGTGATAGGTCGTTGACGACTTCCCCCCAGTGTCCCCGTAATGGGCGACGAACAAGTTGCCTGTTCCCTCGTTTGCCCTTGTGTTTTCTCGAAGGTTGTTTTATTCGTGAGCTCGATGGCTTGTTCGTTCGATCGGTCTTTCGCTTGGTCTTCGCAGTCGACGGAGGAGGGGAGAGGGAGAGAGAGGGAGAGATAGGAAGAGGGAGAGCGAGAAAGAGAGAGAGAGAGAGACAACTGAACAACAAGAGAGCTGGGACTGGCCGTGCTGGTGGTTGCGCCCATGTTTGCGCCGGGCCTTCGTCGCAGTTCGGTCCAGCGCCCGCCCGTCTTTTGGTGGATGCACCACACGAAGGCCCTCTGTCTGTGCGGTGCGCCCCCTCTTTCCGCGACACCGCTCGTGAGAGGGCCCTCCTCCCTCCCTCCTTCTCCCTTCTACCCAGTCGAGGCTTTGGAGAAGCTGGGGGTGCCATGCCCCCACCTGTGACTCGCGTTCGTGGGCGCACTCCAGCAGCAATGGGATCGGGTGGGCGCTCAGAACGCCGCGGCCATCAAGGCCTATCTCGATCGCGTGAAAGGGGACCCGATGCTCACGAATGCTTCGGTGGCCCAGCATGTGAAGTACTGTCACTTGGCCTACACGCGCGTCAAGAGTGCCATGAAGATACTCATCGAATCCCGAAACACGGGCATTTAGACAGAGGTCTTGGCGGCGTTGTTACAATTGGGGCGAAGATCGTGCGGGGCATTCCACCAAAGTCGCATCAGAAGAGATTGCTCCAGCTCGCGCTGAACGGTCTGGACAGCTAGTCGCCAGCGCTACTGCGCCGACAGCAGCACCGACCGCAGTGTTGACAGCAGTTCCTACCTTGGCGCCTGGACACAGCCATGACGACCACCTTCCCGACAGCTGTTCCGACATCGGTTGTGAGGCCTGAGCCTGAGCCCAGGGAGAGCACCGCTCTTCCAGCGAAGCAGGCCCGCCAACACAGTGCTGGACAGGCCAGTTCCTCCTTGCCTCCGCCTCCTTTTTCGTCGTCTGAGTCTTCGTCTCGTCGTCCTCGATTGCCTCCGTCGTCCGAGTCTTCGTCTCGTCGTCCCCGCTTGACCTCCTCCTCGGCTCTAGATGCAGCGATCTACCGACTGATCAGAGGGACCCCGAGTGCCGACAGGAATTTTTCCGCGGATCGACGCCCTGGGACCTTGTAATTTTAGTGTTCGCTGTCACTCTTGATTTTGTCGGCTTGCCCGCTGTTCAGATTCGTGGCCGCCGAATTTTGACTGGGATTCGAGGGAGTGGTCTCGCCCCAGGGATATCTCCGCGTTGGGCTCGCGAGACGTTCCTTGAGCGCCCCCCCACGTGCGAATGCACCGCTACCAGTCGCGCACTCGTGTTCCTTGTGCTGCGTTGCTTCTCTCACGGGTTTCACGCGAGCAGACGCGTGGATCAGTCGAGCACCGCCGCTGCCGCCGCCTCCCTTCTCCTTCCTCCCTCCCTCCTCCCTCCCTCCCTCCCGCTCCTCCTCCTCCTCCTCCTCTTCCTCCTCCCCGTCCTCCTCCTCCTCTTCCTCCTCCTCCTCCTCCTCCTCCTCTTCCTTCTCCTTCTCCTGCATCCACGGTGCACGGCGGCATGTCCTGCCAACCCCGGCTGGCGCCGCTGGCCGGCCGGGAGGCGCCAGGCCAGCTTCACCAAGCGATGCGGCAGCAGATTCTGCAGCTTACCGAGCAGGTCTGCCGGGGGAGTTTCCCGCGGCAGGCCTGCGGATGCGTGCGGATGTGTGCGCTTTCGTCGGGAACCGCATTGTAGTGGCCTCCGGCCAGTGCCGTGGATTCAGGGCGCTTCCGTTGCTGCCGGAAGCGCGCGATGGCGGTCATGGCCGGCGACGACGGCGAGCGGCGAGGACGACGTTGGGAGTGGAGGCGTCGGAGTAGGATGAGGAGGTGGAGGAAGAGGAGGAGGAGGAGGAAAAGGAGTAATAATAGTAGTGACATTCATAATGGTACGAATAAGAAGAATACTAGTAACATTAATCATACAAGTAATACGAATACTACTAATACGAAATGTATACTAGTATGAATGAATGCTATAAAGAGGAAGAAGTTTAAACATAGTAAGAAGAAGGCGGATCATATCTACTACCACTACTACTACCAATACTACTACTACTACTACTACTACTACTACTACTACTACTACTACTACTACTACTACTACTACTACTACTACTACCAATAATTAAAATAATGCGACTACTAATAAGAATAATACGGATACTCGTAATACTAATAGTAATACTACTAGTAATAATACTACTACTACTAATAATACTAATACTAATACTAGTAGTAGTAGTAGTAGTAGTAGTAGTAGTAGTAGTAGTAGTAGTAGTAGTAGTAGTAGTAGTAGTAGTAGTAGTAGTAGTAGTAGTAGTAGTAGTAGTAGTAGTAGTAGTAGTAGTAGTAGTAGTAGTAGTAGTAGTAGTAGTAGTAGTAGTAGTAGTAGTAGTAGTAGCAGTAGTAGTAGTAGTAGTAGTAGTAGTAGTAGTAGTAGTAGTAGTAGTAGTAGTAATAACAAATATAATCCAAATAAGCAACACCATATACTAATAATACGAAACGTTTTCATAATCATAAGGCGAATCATAATAGTTATAAGAAAGACAACACAATACTACTAGTATTATTGGTACGAGTAATGATAATACTAATATGAGGAGGAAGAAGAGGAGGAGGAGGAGGAGGAGGATTATCATGATGAGGTGGAGGGGGTGGATGCGGGGAGGGACAGGAGTATGCGTGCGTTTTCGTCAAGATCCGTATTTGTGATTGGTCGGCAATCGTGTTCTGGATATTTGGCGCTCGTGGTGACGCGCGTGGTGGTAGTGGTCATGGAGAAACTGGTACACGTGATGGTGCGGGTGGTTACACAAGTGATGCAGGCGATGATTGTATTGCGCATGTTCGTAACCGCGGAAATGCAGTTCGTCGTCTAACCCATGAGGTGGTGTTGTGCGAAATGTTGATTTCCGGATGATGCATATTGCACCGTTGACGGCCCACCGTATGAACGCGTCTGTATATTCCTCAGCTCCCAGATGTGGGCAAGGAGCGCGAATCAATGTGCAGTTGCCGTCCTTCCTCTGAAGCTCCCAGCTTTGAGCACGGAGGGAGGGCGTTGACAGGATTGGTGAACACGGTCGGTGGTATGGCGGTTACGGTGCGGTCAAGGGAGGTCGTTTTTCACGGATCCAGTCCTTGGCCACACGTCCCCCACAGGGTGGGGCGGGGTGGGGTACGGCCATGGCCATTTCTGGCAGCGCCAGAGAAGGAGGAGGAGAAGGGGGAGGAGGAGGAGGAGGAGGAGGAGGAGGAGGAGGAGGAGGAGGAGGAGGAGGAGGAGGAGGTCAGCCTACAAAGGAAAAAACCAGGGGACAGAGAAAGGGGAAAAAGGGAGCGGGGGGCATCGAAGGACAATTGTTTGTCCCCAGGCAAGGGGTGTCGTCCCCGCCTGGGCCCACCGACAGGCCCCCCCCACGAACAAATCCCGATCAAAGCAAACACACGCTTAACCTGCGGATGATGATGATGATGATGATGATGATGATGATGATGATGATGATGATGATGATGATGATGATGATGATGATGATGATGATGATGATGATGATGATGATGATGATGATGATGATGATGATGATGATGATGATGATGATGATGATGATGATGATGATGATGATGATGATGATGATGATGATGATGATGATGATGATGATGATGATGGTGGTGATGATGATGATGATGATGATGATGATGATGATGATGATGATGATGATGATGAGGAGGAGAGAGGAGGAGGAGGAGGAGGAGGAGGATGAGGAAGAGGAGAGGAGGAGGAGGAGGAGGAGGAGGAGGACAAAAAGGATGAGGAAGAGGAGGAGGAAGAGGAAGAGGAGGATGGAGGAGGAGGAGGAGGAGGAGGAGGAGGAGGAGGAGGAGGAGGAGGAGGAGGAGGAGGAGGAGGAGGAAAACGGCCGCTTCGGCGACAGGAGGCGGAGGAGGAGGAGGAGGAGGAGGAGGAGGAGGAGGAGGAAAAGGAGGAGGAGGAGGAGGAATGGCGACGGAATGGCGCCGGAACGACAACAAAACACGATGTGGCGAGTCTCCGCTGGGCCCCGCCCTGGCCGGGCGTGAAGGCCTTGGTTCCAAAGACGCCGCCCGTGTGGTCGCAGCTCCATCCTCCTCACGCCGACTCGACCCGACCCGTGGCACTCGCGCCGACACGGCAGAGTGCACGCGGCACCGCAGCCGAGGGCAGCGCGCCTCACCGCCTGCCGCAGGCGGCCCGGGCGGCGGCGTGCGCCTCCCCGGCGGGCAGCTGCACGCCGTCGGCCGAGCCGCTGGCAGCGCGGACGTCGCAAGCTCCGGCCGTCCCCCCGCCCGCCCCTCCACGGCCATGGGGGGGCCCAGCTGTCGCCCAGCTCCTCGAGCTCCACCCCGTCCTTCGTGCCGTCGTCCATGGCACCGGGGCCCCACCGCTGCACCCGCACGGGGTGCGGCGCCGCGGGCCGCGCTCGTGCGGGCCACGACGGCCTCCTGCCCACGCTCGCCTCCGCGGCCGCGCGGGCAGCGGCACCGCTAGCGCTGAGCAGGGCACCCAGCCTTCGCCGCCGCCGGGGGAGGGGCGGAGACCGCGAGCACGGACGCCGCCACGTGCAAGAGCCCCGCAGCCGCCCGCAGCAAACGAACGGCCCAGGCCCCAGGCTGCCCGCCTTTGACAGCAAGGCCGGCGGCGGCGTGCACCGCGATGATCGGGACTCTACTGACCCGAGTCAGTCTAAACCCGTGCTTGTTGGGTTTTGTAGGGTTTTGCGCGCTAGTTCGGGTCAATCAATGCAGCCCTGGCTCTGCAGGATCCTGCAAGACCAGCGCTCTGGCTGACCCACATTTGCATCGACCTCCATCTCAAGTCGGCCACGCGCAGACGGGGGTAGAGGGAGGGGGCATGGCTTCTTTGAAGCACCTGTGCTTCTAAGAAGGCTCGGGCCTTGTCTAAACCATGTAAGGCCGGCGCCTTCTGAGAAGCGGCGTGGTTCTATGAGACCTTCCCCCTTCCCTCTACCTCCTTGTGCGCGCCGCCAAATCGACCCCCCTCTCGAGGCTCCCGAGATGAGGGCCCCGTGGGGGGCCTCCAGCGGTCGCGCCACGCTCAGGAGGGGAAAAAGCACAGACACAATCAATCGTCGATCCCCAGAAAAGATGGGAAACTATGGGATGGTGGGGGGGTAGACGAAACCCGAGAAAGTATGTGACAAAAATACGGGGCATCCTGCTATTTGTGTCTATTCATTTGTGCGTCCCGGGCCCCTTCAAAGTCGACCCCCCTCCCAAGGCTCCCAAGATTTATGATGCTCCAACCGACTTTAGCGGTGATCACCAGGAAGAATTTCGAGCGGCCCAAACAAGTACCGAAACTCAAGGGTTTTCACGTGTCGGGCCCTGGGAGACACTCGCCCGACACTGTTTCGACACTGCTTCGACACTGTTTTGACACTCTTCTGGGTGCTCAATTATTTCTGGGATGTGGTCCTTAAGTCGGATGGGAACAGCATGCAGTCGGGTCCCTGAAGAAGGAACCCTTTTCGTTTGGGAGGGGCTCCGTGCTCCTTAATTGTTTCACAGTTTGCCCCAGGTTTTCCTTCTGTTTTCGATGGGAAATCGAAGTTCAACTTATGGTAAAAAGGGGCCTCGTTCCTTATTTAGGGTTCCTTAGGTCAACGCCCCGACTGTAACCCGAGGTGAGGGCCCCGTGGGGGGCCTCACAGCGGCCGCGCCACGCGGCTAGCCTTCGCCACGTCCCCGGCCGGCCGCGGCCCAGCGGGGCGGAGCGCCCACGGACCGAGGCCGAGGCGCCCAGCAGCACGAGGCTTGAGCCAGAGCTGCCATGCGGAGGAGGAGGAGGAGGAGGAGGAGGAGGAGGAGGAGGAGGCCCCCTTTCGGAACGGTCCCCTGGTGGCGTCCGGGGGGCCCCGCGCCCACGTCGGTCGGGCGTCCGCGCGCGGGGGCACGCGCGTGGGCGGGCGCGGAATGTTGACAGCCGATGCTGCTGCGAGAGGGGAGGAGGGAGAGGAGGAGGAGGGGCAGGAGGGCGGGGAGGGGGGTGGGGGACGAGGAGTGTCCAGCGTGCCGTCGGCTCTCTCCGCGGGTAGGTGTTCCAGCACCTGTACACCCTCTCGAGAGGCGTCGGCGCTCCCGTCAGGAGTGGCACCGGAGGATGAAGAGAAGTAGCCAGACCGTGAACCGTAGTAGGAGGACGTGTAGGAGGGAAGGACAGGAGGATGCAAGGAAGGATGGAAGGAGGGAGGGAGGGAAGGAAGGAGGGAGGGAGGGAGAGGAGGAAGACGACGAGCTGGAGGTTGGGGAGGGCGTAGAGGACGAGGGCGAGGAGGACGAGGAAGAGGACGAGAACCAGTGCAAACCCAAGACTCACCAACAATGTTGGAATACACCCTCCCTCCACGTTCCCTTTCCATAGGTCCCTCCAAGGGTTCATTACCACTGAGGGAAGTGCCCTGTGCAGGGACAACAGTGTGAACATCCGGAAGCGTGCCAAAATACCATTCTCAGGATTTCATCCACCGCCACGAGTCAACCTGATTGTTTCGTCGTGACGATATGGGATCGGGTCAGAATTCCGCTCCTGGGACTTCAACACAACGAATCAACGTAACTGTTGCGCCTTGACAATCCTGAATCGTGCCCAAACGCAGTCGTTTGGTACGCTAGCTATGAGAACCAATGGACGGCGAAACGAATCTGCACGGCGCTCATGCGAGAGCCACATCTGAAACGAATTTGCGCGGCGCTCAGGCGAGAGCCACATTTTGAAAAGACACCGCCCTCAATCCGTGAGGCTCTGACAAGTGTTTTAGACGAGTGTTCGCGGCGCTAAGGCGAGAGCCACATTTTGAAAACCACACGCCTGCAAGTCGTGGAGCTCTTGCAAATTTGTATGACTAATGTTCGCGGCGCGAATGTGGGAACTATATTTTGGCGATACGCCCTCCCTCTATGAAACTGCTACCAGTTTCAAGCTCCAGGCTCATAAGTGGTAAGGAAGTTTCAGGCGAAACGACCGGCCAGATCTTTCGACTGGCCTCGGGGTGCGGCAAAGAGGAGATACTCACAAGAACAAGGCACTGAGGAGGAGGAGGAGGAGGAGGAGACGGGCCTCCAGAGCTTTCTGGGAACTTCCACAGACCTCGGGCGAGCTCCAGGGAGACCTCTGGGGGTTCAGATCTTTGTTGTGGGCGTGCTGGAAAATCGGTGGAGCTTTCTCCAGCATTCTCGACATCCGGAACCCGGGAAGGGTTCGAGGAGTTAGTGGGCCATGTGTCTAGGTCTCCCAAATGGGGTCCGAGTAGATATGTAGGGTCGGAGGATTGCGCCGCATCGCCGATGCATCGGCAGTGCGGCTTGATGTGGAGCCCGAATTTCTCCACGCCGACGTCGCGGATGCATCGCCGATGTCGCTGACACATCACCGATGCATATGTGATGCGGCGGGATTTTCCGACTCCATCTTCTCGGACCGAGTTTGGGAGACCTCGACCATCCAGAAGCGATCCCCCCCCCCTGTCGACTTTGAGGGCGCGCCCCAATGGCGCGGCGCAGCTCGTTCGGCCGCCGCCGACTTGGCTCCAGGCGGCGCCGCCCAATCTGCCTATGCGGCGGTCCAGGGGGGCGCGCGGCCTCTGTCCACCTCGCGCCGCCACCCTCGCTATCGCACCTCTTCCCAGAAACCTTAACTCCAACGTGCGATGACGACGTCATCTTCGACATGGGAAGGGTCAAGTTCCTGGCAGGGACGCCACGAACTTCCCCCCTCGCTCCCACTCGCCCTTCTCATCACATACGTAGCATCCGGATCTCAGCATAGGCCCGTGCTGCCATCGACAACCGTCGGGGGCCAATGCAGGCGCCAACCAGGTGCGCGACGCCCGCGAGGCGCGCCGCGCATGCCAGGTGCGCTACGCGTGCCACATGTGCCACGTTGGGCAAGTTGTCGACCCCCTCCATCCCTGTCAAAGCAGATGCACAGTGACGGCCGGTTTGCCAGCGCTGTGTATTGTGCGTGTGAGAGAGAGAGAGAGAGAGAGAGAGAGAGAGCTTGTGCGCGCTCGCAATCATTCTGCCTGTGGTTTTGTCGGGGATGGTGGGGTTGGTCAGTTCAGGCCATGTGGCGGCCGACCCGCCGCCCCTGTCAAGAACCAGCGCAAACTGATCGCGGGGCGCCCACGGATAATTCAGATTCTTGTGCAAACCGCACTTTTTGCGGTTTGCAAGGGGTGGTGGGGTGGCGGCATTGCACGCGGCAGACACCGTGCCAGGCCCCCCCGCCGTCCCTGTCAAAAACCAGTGCGCTGTGATCGCGGGGAGCCCGCGGATGATCCACATGTGGTTGCAAAAGATGGCGTGGGGGTGTTGGCATTGCACGCAGCCGCCATCCCCACCACACTTGTCAAACATCACGGCAACTTGATCGCGGGGCCTCCGCGCATGATCCAGGTTTTGGTGCAACGTGCTGGAGGGGTAGTGGCATTGCACACGGCGTGCGATGTATCGACGCCCCAACGTTTTTTCGTTTGCAAATTGGTCGCGTGGCGTTCACGCATGTATATTTTTATTGTTTTTAAACAGGGGTGGTGGGCGGGGGGGGGTCTGCCGTTGGCCCGTTCGTATCTTAAGATGCAGAATTGTGGGAAGGAGGCGTTCCTGCTGGCCGCCTCCTTCGCGAATGACAAGTGGTTGCTTTGCGCAGCGGTCCTGGTGTACGCCGCCTACTGCGCCACCGGCACTTTTCGCGCGCAGGGCCCGGCCACCCTGGAGCAAGCGCGCGATGCGGTAGAGCAGCACTGCCAGAATGGGATTTGCGCGCACCCGCTCAGCGCGCGTGTGGTGGACTCCAGATGTGTTGGTCGCGCGGCGTGTCGTCGACGCCGTGGGCAGATCGAGCTGGCCTTGTTAAAGTATGTTGTAGGTTTTTGTGTTCTCTCCTTCCTGCTTCCCTCCTCAGCCAAGCGTGTCGTTACATTGCAGGGTGGACCTAAACGGTGTTTTGGCAATTTCGTGGGCCGTTTTCGTTTTGATGTCGTTTTGCAGCGAAGGCGAATTCAAGACGAAACGAAGACAAAACGAAAACGAAAAACACTCTTCAGGCCCAGCCCTGTTACATTGTTGCAGTTAGCTAGATTGCCAATGCCATGTTCCAGGGGCCCCCGCCCCGATCCGTCGCCCGCTCCGGCAGGTGCGCAAGCCTGGGGCGCGCCCGGGTCCCCCCTCGTGCGCGGCGGTGGCCTTGCGGCCTCCCGCATCACGCTGTGCAGTGCTCTCTCCTCTCGCCCTGCCCCGTTCCTTCCCCCTCCTTCATCCTCCTACCCCTCCTCCTCCGCCTTTTCCTCCTCCTCCTCCTCGTCCTCCTTCCTCCTCTTCCTCCACTTCCTCCTCCTCTGGCCCTCCCCCTTCTCCCCCACCCCCCCCGTGTGGTGGTGCATGCTGCAGGCTAGCCCCTGCCCGTCCATGTCGAGCCTCCCTGGATGCACAGCTGTTCCCTTTCCCGCAGTTCTTCGTCTCGGTTTTGAATGCAGGCCATCTCTGATTTGCACAGGCCAGCTGCGCTGCTGGGCGTTTGACGTTTAATCGTGTGCACGGCATTCGAGTTAGCTCACTGGGCTCACGAGTGCGTCGCTGAATGGTTATCGCGCTGCTGTTTCTGCTCCCCCTTCTCTCCTTGCTCCTCCTCCCTCTCCCCATGCACAGACATACCCGGGTAATACTTGTCACGGGTCGTTCTTGGTGTCATCATGTTGTCTCTTTGGCTCTGGTTCTCTGCGTGAGTGCCTCTTGCATGTCCAGTTGTGTGGCGTACCTGGTTTGCCTAGCATTCCTCTGGCCTGCAACATGGCTGGATTACTCATAGCCTATTCGATTTTCGTATCCTCCAGCCTGCGGCCAGCGTAGGGGTGATTCTTCGTTACCTTTCACGCGCTTGTTTTCTCAGGCCACGGTTCACTTCATGAGTTTGCGCATCGCACGTCGGTTTGTGAGTTGCACCCAGTTTGCCTGGCGACCCTTTGCATCGCACGGCAGTTGAAGGTTTGCAGCGTGGAGTTGATTTGTTTGGTATGGCAACGCACTTTCCAGTGAAAATTGGCATTTGCCAAACCGCGTGGAGCCAAGTGGCGCGGAGAAGGGGCGAGAGAAACACACGGAGCGTGTCTTCCATCCTTCGGGTGTTGCTAGAGGTGTCCCTGGGCTAAGGTGCCCCCATGATTTTCGGGATAGCCCAAACGGCCTTCAAAGCACTCATCGCGAGGCCCAGAGAGTCCCCGGGGCTCCAAAATGGAGCGAGAAGCTGGGGGCGTTTTGGGCCAGGGGTACTTCTAGCAACACTCGAATCCTCGGTGCGCTCCTGCCCCCCTCCCGAGCGACCCCCGAGGGAGCCGCTGGCAGCTCGCCCTCCCGGCACGGAAGTGGTCCAGTGCCGGGCCCGAGGCGTCCGCGCGGACCGCCGACGGTCCGTGCTCGAGTGCACGGTCTGCTCTCCACCCCTGGGCGGGGACAGGACAGGACAGGACAGGCGCCGATGTGCGCCCCAGGGGGCGGCCCTCTAAGAGCTCGGCGGGGGCGCCGGAGCGCCGAAACTCAGATGTCGTAGTACATTTTTTTGTTTTACAATCTCGAGTGTGTACCATTGGCTCCACTGGTACAGTCCTTCCCATGAGCTTGAACATGCAGCGTCGTGAAAAAAAGAAGGGGCGCGGCCAGCCAAAGGTCTCACACGCCTTCCCTCGGCGCCGCGCTCACGGGGGCAGGCGGGGGGTGCGGGTCTCATCAGCCGGCTCTGAAGGCCCTCGGCCTTCCGAGCCAGCCTGGGGTGCCGCCGCTGACGCCAGCCAGCCCCGCGCGCGGAGGCGTCACGCCTGCCGTCATCAGCGACATCGCCGTCTCCGACAACGGGTGGGGCGCCCGCCCGGCCCCCGCGGCGGAGTGGCCCCGGCAAGCGTCTCGAGCGGCCTCCGCGGGTGGTGGCCGAATCCATGGGCAGGCCAGGCGCTGAGTGGTGCGGTCTTGGGGGCCTCGTGGGCCGTCACGGAGCGCTGGGAGGTCGAAGAGGAGAGGGCCCCCCCAAAACAGAGGGAAACCTGACGAGAAGTGCCGTTTTTGGGCCTCTCCGCCCTTTGGGGGCGGCTCTTGGAGGCCTCTTGGGACGTCTTGGGCGCTGTTTCGGCCGACGGGAGGCCATGTGAACGTTTTCTTTTTCGGCGTTTCGACACTGGGCGGAAGGGGGGAGGGGGGGGTGTCTGGCCCGGGACCTCTGATTTGCGCGACTGTTTGCAACCGTGCGTCAGATGGGGGAGACTCCGCCTGCTCGAAACAGGCGCCAAACACAGCCAAGATCTACTCCAGGGGGGGGAGGGGAGGGTGCGCGGGCCAACGCCGATCGGCAAAACAATGAATGAAGAAACGACCACCATCTTGGGCGTCTTGGACCGATCGTGCGGCGGGGGCCCGCTTGGACCGTCTTGGGGCCTTCTTGGGCCAGCCGCGCTACCGTGGGGACTCCCAGGGAATCCCTGATCCCCCCTCTGGCCCACATCACAATCCCAGGGATAAGCTTTACACAGTCTACCGTAGACGCCGTGCGCGACTACTTCACACCCTACACTCAGGCGTGCTACCCGCCTGTTCCAGCCTACCCGCAGGTCTACGGCGGCTGACTCGTAGACTGTCCACAGGTTCGCGATAGCTCTACTGACAGGCTGTCGAGGGGTCTACCAGAGGGTCTACCAGAGGTTCTGCCTTCGGTCTGCCATCAGCCCTGCACTTGGCCTACGCATAGCGTCAGTATAGACCGTCCGCCAGGCCTGCGCACTCTCTAGGCCTGGCCTGCCCATAGGCCGACTGTTAGGCTACCCAAAGGCCTGTCGACAGGCCTGGCCAAGGCCTATGCGCTCGCCTACCTTCAGGTCTACACGTAGGTTATCCGTATATCTCACTGTGCACACGTGCCCACTGTTCCGGTTTGCGATGACGTACGTTCCAGGTCGTGGGAGAATGACCATGCAAAGGCTCGTGGGGAACTGATGCTTCGAATGCTGATGACGAGGCTGATAATATGGAAGACGCTGTGGTGATATCGTTTCTGTAGGCTTACGCCACATCCGCCGACCCCTTGTTTTGGTATAGTCTTTATCGCCGGCTGTGGTGGACGCCTTCACGGCGGCGGTGTGTGGTTTCATCAGTAGGGTGTTTTGGACTAATCGTGGTTTCGGGCCGTGTTCGAGAGGCACGAAGCCGGATAATTCCGTAGCCCCTGCAGATGCGGATAGGAGTGAGGGGGTGTTTCGAGAAGGAGTTCCCGCGGCAGGGGCACACCAGTGGCGTGCAGGAGACGGAACACCTGACGAGAGGAGTGGAAGTAGTGTGCGCAGATTTCAAGGACCTTGGTTTCACGGCGCACAGTTGGCAGCTGTATCAGCTCAGCGGCACGAGCAAGAGAAAACTACCGAAGCCGGCCTTCTCCGTGAGGCTTGGCAGTGTCGCGCGCGACGAGAAGAAGGGCACCCTGAAGTGCAAGACGTGCAAATGATGCGCATTCGAGCGCCCGTTCTGCGGTTCGTCGAAGTAGGGCCAGAAGGGGAGAGCGAGAGGGGGAGTGAAGCTGATGAGGGGGAGGGGAAGGATGAGGGGTAGGAGGGGCAGAGGGGGGCAGGGGATGAGGCGGAGGAGGATGAAGAAGACAGGAGGGGGACGAAGAGTGAGCATCCAGGGTTGGGGCCCTACTTGAGGCCTCGGGG
The DNA here is from genome assembly GCA_963575745.1 of Prorocentrum cordatum. NCBI lineage: Eukaryota > Dinophyceae > Prorocentrales > Prorocentraceae > Prorocentrum > Prorocentrum cordatum. Next base: position 90,730 of record CAUYUJ010021373.1, read on the forward strand.
GGCCGTTGGGGGTTATGCTGGCACCCCCGGAACGCATGTGTGCACCCTGGATTTGGAGACTGTGTGCGGGCTTCCAGGCCGTGAAGTTTTGCATACTCTTCGGTCAATATCGGCCTGGTTGTGCGTCAGAGTCTCGAGGATTTTTTTTCCCGGAGCGCTGTCGGGGATTTGTGTTGACGGTAGCGATGATGGTATTCAGGTCCATGGTGGTAGTCTTGGTGATGATTATGATCATGATGATGATGCCGACGACGACTAAGAGGAGGAGGGGGGAGTAGGAGTAGGAGTAGGAGGAGGAGGAGGAGGAGGAGGAGGAGGAGGAGGAAGAAGAGGATGGAGACGATTCGTACTATTACAACGGCGGCGCATATTCAAATTTGGACGACGATGCCGGTGACGACGGCGTGCATGATGATCACGAGGAAGATGTTGTGGATTGATGGCCATTGGTGGTGATTAGGACGACGACGATGACGATGACTGTCATGATGATGACGATGATGATTACGATGGTGATGATGGTGCTGGTGCTGCTGATGATGGTGGTGGTGATGATGATAGCGATGTTGCTGTTGTTGTTGGTGATGATGATGGTGATGATGATGTGGTGGTGGTGATGGTCGTCGTTCCATTGCGCACTACCATGAGTAGTGCCAGAAGAAGAATCCGGTGCTCACTCGGTGGCGCTGCCTCGCGCGCGCGCGTCCTGCGTCGCCCACCCAAGATCAATGGCCAGAGCAGCGTTCAGAGGTTCCAGATGTTTTTCCTCGCCTCCAGTCTAGCACTCACAGGAAGACTGGTCATACGATATTCGTCGATCGATTGCGTCGTGTCCTTTTTTCCTTCTCCTTATCTGCGCTGGAAACGCATACGGCCAATTGGCCAGTTCAGCGTGCAGAGGTCGTTCGAGTTCCCGCAGAGGCCATGGAAGTCCCCGTGAGCACCACGAAAGCCTCGAACTCCGAAGGATATTTCTTTAGTTGTTTTTCAATTTCAGGCTCCTCTGCCCCAGACGCCCTCAACACATTGGTCCTGGACGGTACGTGCATCGGGAGAAGTGATCGGGAGGGCCATGACCGCGGACTGAAACTGTCATATCGCCTGATATCTGTAAACTGGGCCCATTACCCCCCCTTCCGTATTGACTGTGCTTTCTCCTCTTCGCTTTCTTCTCGCACTCTTTTTCGATCTCTTTTCCTCCTCGCCCTCCCCCCGCCCCACTCCTCTTCTCTCGGCGCCCTTGCACCGCCATCTCGCGAGCTCCAGTTGCGCCCTCCAGTTCGAACTCTTCAAATGTTCGCATCCCGTGCGCTCTCTACTGCAGCTTCAGGCAGCTCTGGGAGTGGGCATGCAAAGGCTTGTGCGAGCAGGAACCACAGTCAAAGCAGGCGGAACCCAATGTCAGCAGCTGTCACGTGGCGAACAGGCAACGCTTGAGGCGAAGAACGAGCCACGCGTCATTAATTACAATGCCGAGATGAACTCGGGCGAAAGGCAGGACACACCATCAGCGGCTCATGCGTGAAAGCAAGCAGTAGCGGTTGTCAGAGCGACAGTATGTCTTGTCAGTGCGAGAAAGCAGATCATGACAGCAGCAGTTTTATTTGTAGATGTCGGCGCGCGAAAGCCAGACGTGAGCGCGGCATCGCCAGCCTCGAAACTGGGGGTCACCTTGTGCGAGGAGGCCGGCAGTGGCAGCAGGAAGCGTCGGTGCGAGAGGGCGGGCCGTGGCCGCGGCGACCGCCCTGTGCAGGACTGCAGGCAGTGGCCGCGGTGGTTGACAGCGCCACGGTGCGAGGCCGCAGTGCGGTGGAAGCGGGGCCTGCCCGTGCGCGCCAAGGCAGGCAGGCAGGGGCCGAAGCAGCTGCCAGTGCGAGGAGGCCGGCAGTGGCAGCAGCAGCTGTCCGAGCCCAAGAGGCTCATCGTCCTGGCGGCATGGCCAGAGGCGGAGATGGGGCCTTCCTGTGCGAGAGCGCTGGCAGCGGAAAGTGACCGTAGGCGGGCCCTGCAGCAGTCGGTGGCAGCAAGGACCGTCAGGGCTAGAGTTAAGTCGGGCCTGTCCCTCTACAGGAGGAAAATTCAAAAATAGTTTAAACATAGTATAAGGGGACTATTTTTTATGTCTGACCTTTATTTTTGTTTATTTAAAGATTTCGCCCAACATCTCCCTGTTGGGGGACATGCCCGACCTAAGGCTAGAGGGCAGTCGGTGGCAGCAGCGCCTGGAATTGCGAGACGGCTGACAGTGGCAGCAACTGAAGGAACTTGACGCGAGCCCACTGTCATCAGCTTCGCCGCTGGGTCCATCGGGTGTGCGAGCGGCGGCCAGTGACAGCAAACGTTGTCAGATACAATGTTGGGATCATCTCGTGCGAAGGAGGCTCACTGGCGCGCGTGCGAACACGGCAGCCGCGGGAGGGGTTCAGCAGCTACATTGCAGGAATTAGCAGCTACAGTGTGCACATTAGGGAGTGGTCGCAGGTATTATGTCGCACACGGGGACTCGTGCGAGACGGCCGGGCGCGGCAGCAGCTGCAGCGAGGCGACCAGTTCGTGCGAGAAGGGCTGGCGTGCATAGCATGTCCGCGATGCAGCGCGTTCGCGGACGACCCGCATCAGCGGGGGGAGATGCCCCGATGATCCACAACAGTGCGGGGGTTGCGATTGCGGGCCTTGTTCCGAGCTCGCTAGTAGTGCGAGACGGACGGGGAAACCTGCTGGTCGCCACCGTGGAACGGAGCGTATACGACCACGCATTTGGCCGTTTCTAGTCCGGCTCGGGGCCCGCCTGCGTGACGAAGTTCGGCCGCGAGGTCTCTGCGGCCTGCCCTTTGGCCACTCGCTTGCGCTACCTGGTGCAACTAGATTATAGATGCTCCGCGTAACACCACCAGCCCATCCAGAAACAGTACCCAGAGGAGTTGCCTCGATCAGGGAAGTGGGCAGTACGCAGAGGAGAAGTCCCCCAGTGGAGGCCTCTTGGAGCGTCTGAGAGGCCTCTTGGCGGTCCCGGAGGCCTCTTGGAGCGTATTGGATGCCTCGGCAAGCTTTTTGGGGCCTCTCGAGGGTCTCTTGGGAGCCTCTTGGAGGCCTCTTGGGCGCCTCTTTGGGCCTCCTGTTGCCTCCTGAGCGCCTATCGGGGCCCTCTTGAAGCGCTCTTGGGAGCTTTGGGAGCGCTATTGGGGCCATCTTGGAGGACATCCATCAAACAAGAGGGGAGCTTTAATTTGGGAAACAAGAGGGGAGCTTTAATTTGGGTCCACCCCCCCAAGAGGCCAAACTTGGGCCAAAACCCTAGTAAGACCACTGATTTTGGCTTCCTCGCCGAGGCCGTTTTGGACGCCCGGACACCTCGCGACCAGCCCCGTCCAGGTCCAGAGGAGGGGGTAGGGGGGTGGGTCAAGCTACCCACCCGCCCGCAAGCCGTCTTGCTCACTCCCACCCGCCCTCCCAACACATAGGTGACACCTGGATGTCAGCATGTCGCGTAAGAACGCCGCAATCGCCGCGGGTTCCAGATTCACCAGATCCTGGAGGCCCAAGCGTGCCAGGCGCGCCAGGTGCGGCACATGCCAGGGGCGCCAGCAAGGCTGGTTGAAAACCTGGCCTTGCTGGCGTCCCTGGAGTCCAGATCCCAGAAGGCAGGTGGTATCTGCTGGCACCCCAGCCGTCCCTGTAAAGTGCCAGTGCAAAATGGTCGCGGGGTGGCCGCGCATGCTCCAAATGTGGAGGCAGAGTGCGTTTTGTTTTGTTTTTTGACAGGGATGGTGGGGGGGCCTCTTGGCGCCCTTTTGGCGCCAACTTGGTGTGTTCTTGGGGCCGGTTTGGAAGCCTCTTGGGCCCAGCTTTGAGCTTTCTTGGCCAATTTTGGAGCCATTGCAGCAGCCACTGATATTTCAAACCAGTCGGTCGACCATTTGCGCCCAGAAGGCAGGTGGTATCTGCTGGCGCCCCAGCCGTCCTTGTAAACTATCAATACAAAATGGTCGCAGGGCGGCCGCGCATGCTCCAAATGTGGAGGCAGAGTGCGTTTTGTTTTGTTTTTTGAAAGGGATGGTGGGGGGGAGCCCTCATGGGGTTATCATTGTTCCGGGTTGGCTGCCGGCTGGGTGGGGGAGAGGGGGTGTATATTAATAGGGAACAGTGATAAGCCCCTCGCCGAAGGGGAAGAGGGGCGGATGGAAGACAAAACACCCTAGACCACCTACGCCCTAAAGGGCTAGTGGGATTCCCTGGACAGCTCGCTGAAGCCTTTGCCAGCGCCCCCAGCCAAGCATTAAGTCGGGCATTTCCTGTACAGGAGGAGTATTCAAACATAGTCAACAAAATAATGTGGGGACGATTTTTGTTTTTTTTGTTGTTTGTTTTTTATATTTTCAGTTTTTTGGTTGTTTACTACCTTTTAGTTTTCGTCCAAACATCCGCCTGCACGAGGATATGCCCGACCTAATGCTAGAGCAAATGTGTAGGGATCCTCGGTTTTCATCCCTTTGGCTGCATGGTCCCACGGGGCACCAGGATAAAGCTGGTGTCGCACTCGTGGCAGGGAAGGCCGGGGCTGTTCCTGGGAAGCCTTCCAGGAATCGCAACGTTGTGTGTAAAATGGTTGCATTGACTTCGAGTGGTGCGCCAGGGTGGTGTACGGGGTCTTAGGTCCGACCAACTGGTCGAGGGCGCCCCCGAGCCATGTCACTTCAAGTCCTCCTCCCCCTCCTCTTCCTCCTCCTTCCCTCTCTCCGTTCCTTCCCCGTCCTCTCGCCCCTTCTCCCCGGCGCCGCCGCGCGGGGCGCGAGGCAGTTCGTCGCGGTCTCGTCCGCCAAAGGCGCGCGCCCCCCCACCCCGCCCGCGCCGTCGGCGCAGGAGTGCCTCCATGGCGCCGCCGCCAGATTCCGCCCCCGCGGCCTCGGGAGAGCAGGTGTTTGCGTGTCTCGCTTCAGGATGGGAGCAAACACCACAGACACCATTGAATGTGCACCCCCAGGAAAATATGAGAAAATATGGGAAGTGGGGGGAAGACGAAAACCAAGAAGACATGGGAAAAGATAGGGGAATCCTGGGATTTGTGTCTATTTGTTTGTGTGTCCCAGGGCCCCAGTATCGTTGGGAGTTTGTGCGGCCAGGAGGGTGTTTGCATGCCAGGTGTGCTCTGGAGTCTGCCAAACCGCGGGGTGCGGCAGAGGGGGGGGTGGAGGGGCGGGGTTGGGTGGGCTACAGGCAGAGGCCGCAGAGGCCCAGCCCCCCCCACCACACGCCGACAGCGCGCCTAGGATGAGCCTCTCCAGGCCTCCGAAGGGGCTCCGAGTGGTGCAAGGCCCCGGTGTGGCTCCGAGGCCGATGCGTTTGGGGCAGTGGCGTCAGACATGCAAGTGAAGGAGGGGGAGGAAGGGAATGCTGAGGCGGAGCTGTGCAGATCGTTCTCATCTCTATCATCCCGTCCCCGACCATGTGAGCACATACTACATGCCTCAGCGGGGCTTATTATGTTTTCCTTCATTTCTCTTTTATGCCGTCTGGTTTTTCATGGCAGCGCTCACCTACGTTTGATTTGCTAGCCACAACGCTTCAGTTGGCTTTTATTTTTCTGCCCATCGTCGTATTAGGGTACTATCTTGACACTACGATCCCAGTCGATCCAAATTCTTGACGCTCAGTGTGAAGCTCCGGCCCACCGCTTTAGGTTAATTCGTCTTTGCGCGGCCCGCTCTGACTGGACTCGCCGCTGGCGATGAACATGTTCAGCATCCGCAACTAGTTCGAGCATGCACGGACTGGCAGTATCCCCTATTCACGGTACGCTTTGCTATACACACATATCAGTGGGCTAGGGTACTCAGTATGGAGGGGATGGTATCGGAGGAGTTGGAGCCTGGGCAGGGGATCGTAGCTGGGAGTAGTACTGCGACGTTTGAAATCAAATGTTACTGCATACCCGCTGTAAATCGTTTCCTGGAGCTCGGGTTCGCACCTACTTTAGCTGTTCACATAGACGACTTCTCGCTGAACATGTATGATAGTTGTATTCACAGTTGTGTTAGAAATATGGCCCTGGCTATGGCATTCTTGGTAGAGCAGTTGTCCTCTTTCTTCAACCTGCGCTTTGCCTTTAACAAGTTTGCGATCATTGGTACCAGCACTGAGCTTGTGGAGCTCGCGCAGAGCCAGCTGGGCCAGTACGCTGGCGAGTTTAACCACTCTATCATCAACTTGGGAGTGGACTTTGCGCCTGGGAAGACCAAGTCCAGACCCCAGGCTAAGGCTAAACGAAAGGAGAGGTGGAGGAAAGGGAGGTCTCGTCTTGCCAAGATTCGCAGCCTGAGAAACCCGAAACGATCCAGGGCCAAGGTTTGGTTTTGTGGAGTCAAACCGGCGACGACGTACGGTGAGGAAGTGGTGGGGTGGACGCCCTGAGAGATCAGGAATCTTAGGTCTCAGGCTGCTGGCTTTTTAGGTCTCACTACCTGCGGTGCCGACCTCAACCTCGCCCATGCCCTGGAGCCCAGAAAGGACCCGATCAAACATGCAGGCGCGACCTGAACCCGTTTTGCAAAGGAGTTCTGATTAACCACGGACGAGAAAGTTCGGCCTGGGGACTGCCTTGCTGTGGGGGATCTGGTCAAGCTGGTCCACGAGGTCCGCCGTTTTCAGGAACGTCGTCCGAATGCTTCCTGGGATTGTTTGGCTTGGGGCCCTGTGGATGGTCAATCCGTGGTCCTGGGATGTTTACCATGCGGGTTGGGGCCCCCTGTGTACTTTCAGATATACCGTATGTTTCAGTTTCTAAATTTTTCGTCAGGGACCTGGGTAAGGAGTTCGTGCAGCAGAGCATGCAGCGTAGGCTTAAAGACAGTGAACACGAGCGAGCTGTTGAGATTTTGGAGCGTGGCCTCTGGGTGGACCCCCCCCGGTCTTTCTGGAACCCTAAGCGTCCGAGCAAGCTCCAAAAACGTGCAATGAAGCAAGTGTTCACTCGGTCTTTCGTGACGGCCAGTCACCTGCACAAGTGGGGTTACCAGCTTGAGCCGCTCTGCCCGTTTTGCCGCGACGGAGTGCACGGCACCATCGACGGAGTATGGCACAGGTGCTTTGAATGTCCAGCTCTGGCAGATCGCCGAGCTGAGCATCTCCCTGCTGAGTGGGCTGCAGCAGGACTGGAGGCAGGACCAGAGGATCCGTTTTTCAGTTCTTTGTGGCTTCCAGTGCCGAACGACCTGCACGAACCGACCTGGGAAGAAAAAGTATGTTTCGTGGGCCCTGACGGGCCCGTCGAACCGTTCCGATTCAACAAAAACGAGTTTCTATATAGCGATGGGTCCTGTTATGGTGGCACTTATCATCTGGTTTCTAGAGCTGGATGGGGCTTTGTATCAGTTAACGAGGAGGGAGGTTTTGTCAGAGGCATCTATGGTAATGTTCCTGGCTTCCTTCCCCAGGGTTCAGTATTCGGAGAAGTATATGCATTCCTGTCTGGCCTCGCGCACCTCGAGCCAGATCAGGGAGACGACCCCGATGGGGCCGAGTATTTGATTCACATCGATTGCGAAGCTTTGCTGGGAGGATATCGTGATCCTTGGAAGGCTATTTCAGGTGCCAGTCCGCTGTCAGAAGTATGGCGTGCCCTTGATCGTTCAGCAGTTCCTCAGTGGAGTCTGATAAAAGTCAAGGCCCACGCGAAAGGAGCGCTCACGGGAGTTACCCTGCGTCACCAGCGTGGCAATGACAAAGCCGATGAATTCGTTAAAGATGGAGCTAAACGTCATCACCCACAGGTCCTTAATGACGTTAACAAGTACGAGGTGTGTCCAGCAGGCTGGGGGGGAATAGCTTTAGGTATGGCCAATATTCTCTTAGAGCTCCCGAGCGCGAGAGCTCTTTTCGGGGATTTAGCCCGCAATCCGTCCGTCCCGATGCCGAAGGCTGTCTCCAGCGGTCGCCCTTCACCGAGTGCTTTGGACTGGTTCGGCTTGGAGGTGCGTGCAATGTGCTCGCACTTTCCGTAATCAGAAACCCAAAAGCCCGTGTGCCGCTGTGACCCCCAGCCTAGGGCAGGTGGTGGAATTAGAAGTCTCTCCCCCACACAAATTGCATGTGTGTCGCATTGTAGAGACTAATGTACCTTTAGTGTTTTGTATGCGTTGCGGGGCCTACACTTCGGGCCTTCCCCGAAAAATCGGTGAGCCCTGCAAAAAATCTTTAAACAACAGAGGTCTCAGAGTCTGAATGGCAAGTGCCCGTGGCCTAAGGGCCTGCACTTAACGCGTCCCTGGCCCTTGGCTCGCCCAGAAGAGGACCCTGGCGGCGAGTGGTGGGGCAAGATGCGCTACCTCTAATTAATTGTTATTTCCCATTCACATTCTTATTTTCCCACAGCCCTTAGCGATCATGGATTGGAAGGAGCAATGAGAGAACCACTGAAAAGAGGAATCCAGAGGGCGAACAGAAGATGCAGAAATCCTTTTGAATGACTCTCGGTGTCTCTTCTGATTTCTCTTGGATGTGCAAAGGAGGAGGATGAGGCGGAGGAGGTAACGGGGGAGAATGAGGAAGGAGGAGGGAGGAGGAGGAGGAGGAGGAGGAGGAGGAGGCGACGTAGGAGGAGGAACAGGAGGGAGGAGCAGGAACAGGAGGGAGGAGGAGGAGGAGGAGGAGGAGGAGGAGGAGGAGGAGGAGGAGGAACACATGACGATCAGAAGAGCCTCCTCCGATGTCTCTTGTTTTTTTGAGGCCTCTTGGAGCGTCTGGGGGGTATCTTGGGTGCTTCGGAAATTCTCTTGAGAAGCCTCTTGGTGGCCTCTTGGGAGCCTCTTGGAGGCCTCTTGGCTCTTATGGCCGTCTGGGCGCTTCTTGGGGCCCTTTTGGGGTGCTCTTGGGGGCCTTGGGGACGCTGTTGGAGCCATCTTGGGGGACATCGATCAAACAAGAGGAGTTCCCCAATTAGGGCTGCCCCTCGGGTGCCCCACACATGGTCTCTTGGGGCGCTCTTGGGGCGCTCTTGGAGCGCTCTTGGGCGCTCTTTGGGCCGTCTTGGGGCTCTCTTGGGCCTCTTTTGTGGCCCTCTTGGGCCATATTGGAGCCATCTTGAGGCCCCGGACGGCCATCGAAAGCGAACGGGCGACGATGCAACAATCATTGATGTTCCGTAGGTTGAAGGATTTTGGCTTCTTGGAGGCCTCCTTGACGGTCTCGGAAGCCTCTTGGAGCCGTCTTGGAGCGGTCTGCTGGCCTCTTGGAGCATCTTGGGAGCTATCTTCAGGCATCTTAGGCTATTTCGAGCCATCTTGGAGCTCGTCTTGGGCTCTCCGAGGCGCTCTTGGAGACGTCTTGGGCCATCTTGAACGCTTCAGCTATCAGTGACCCCCCCCCCGTCCATGTCCAGGGGAGGGGGTAGGGGGAGGGGTAAACACCTCCCCGAAGGGGAAGGAGGGTGTTGGAAGAGGAACCTCCCTAGACCACCTACGCCCAGATGGCTGGTGGGGTTTACCCAGTCCAAGAAGGCGAAGCTGGTGGAGGAGGAGGAGGAGGAGGAGGAAGAGGAGGAGGAGGGACAGGAGGGAGATGAGTGGGTCCGGAGGGGGAACGGGACAATGAAGGGTAAAGGGGTGATGATGAGGGGTGCGGGATGATGAGGGGACGAAAAGGAGTCGTTGGGGAGAGGAAGTGGAGAGGGAGGGAGGGAGGGAGGAGGTGAACGAGGATGAACATGATGAGTGGGAGGCTGGAGGACGAGGAGGGGGGAGGGGATAGAGGGAGCAGGAGGAGGAGGCGAAGAGGAGGAGGAGGAGGAGGAGGAGGAGGAGGAGGAGGAGGAGGAGGAGGAGGAGGAGCGAACAACTTTCGCGGGGAAGGAGAACCATGCGCCAGGCCGCTTGGCCGTCGCAGCCAACCCGTGCACTTGCTGCCCGGGTCTCACGCCAGGCCGATCTTGGCCCGCGGCCCCGTGTGGCCGCGGCAGAGCGCCTGCTCCGCGCTGGTGGGGGCCCCCTGCCGCCCGTCGCCCCGACGGGCGTCTCGGGGGCCCGCTCCCCCTGCCACGGCGCCAAGGCTGGGGCCGCAGGGAAGGAATGGGGGAGAGGGAGGGACCGGGAATGGGAATGGGGCCACCGACGTATACGCATCATAAAAGCGGTTTCAAACATCCACTTGCACTGCGGCTGGACGGAACGCCTCTGACCCATGCGCTGGGAGAGATCAGAAGTGCACCTCCAGTGCACCATAGCATTGACAGGCTCTGCCGCGTGTTGAGGATGGCCGCCTCCCGAGGGGTATTTTCAAACCACATACGCCGCCAGCTGCACACAACCAACTACACAATACCGAGTGAAACGCAGTGGCATGGCAATCATTCGAGGAACTAGTGCGTTACCAATACGCCAGAGGGCTCGACATCAAGTTCGCGCCAGCAGGGGGTTCTCTCGGTGTTCGTGCTGAAAAATCATATCAAACCGCTCTGCCTGCATGCCTAGTCATGCATGGAATGGACTCGGTTCGGCTTTCGGAGCAGTGTGCTTGGGGGCCCCCGCAGCAGGCGCGCATGGCGCGCGTGCGTGAGGCAGCGTCGCGCGTGGGCCAGCCACATCTAGCCTGAACAGGAAGTGGCATTATCTCTGCCAGCCCTTTCGAACTGGCAGCTTGGTGCGTGGAGGTGAGATCCGCTCTCTTGCCGTCCCCTACCTCGCTCCGTTTCCCCAGTTCTTTCCGCGCATGCCGTTGTTGGCGTGGCCGACGTGCTCCCGAGCTTCGCGTCGTTGTGTCGCCAGCGCGCACAGTCGCTGTCTCCTGGTTCGCTGTGTGGTTGAACGGGGGCGGGTGGTGGCGAAAGCGGCGCGGGTCCGATCCAAGGTTTGCGACGCCCACCCAGCTCGAAGGCGAGGTCTGAGACCCTTCGTGGCGCCAGGTCTGGTCGAGGAGGGCGTGGAGGGCGGGCCGCTGCCGTGATCGTCGCGTCGCTCTCTTGTTCTTTTGTTGACCGATCTCTGCTCTCTGCTCTAGTTGTGTGGGGCCCAGGCCCTGTCGCCAAGGCGCACGCGAACGAACCAGGAGGAGCAGGTGGAAAGCCAGAGTAAACCCACTGTGCATCAACGATCCTGCGGGATCTGCCCATTCGTCCCACGTTCCCCTCAAGGATTATTCTCCACCGCGGGGACATCCATGTCCGAGACGAGCACCATCTGGGGCTGCCATTCAGGCGAGAGCCCTCTTTTGAAACCGGACCGCCCTCCAGCCATGTAAATAGGATTGCCAACATGTGGGACCGTAGCGGAAGAGCAACGGTGCAAGCGTGAACGCCATCTTGAAAGTCACCCCGTCCATCCGTGCAAGTGGTGCGCATTTTGAAATTTCGCTGTTCAATAAACGGACAACTTCCCCGGTTGGTCTACGTTCCACGGACTTCGCCAGTGAGGTTGCGCGAGTAGTCATGTCCACTGAGAGCGTCATAGACCAGGCCGTGGGTTTCGCCACGCACGCCCCACGGGCCAGCTCATCGCGCCATCCCATGTCAGTCTACGTTCCCTGGGTTGCTCCGGGCACCCCACGCTACAAGCATCCCGATTTTCACCGCTTGTTTGCATGTCATAGGTTGCGCCGAAACGCGATTGGCGATAGGTTCAGCGCCATTCTCCCGCGCCAGACACCTCGCGGGTTGCCAAATCGCGATTCCCCCTGACGGTTTACACCCAGGTACAGAGCCATGGTTACGCCAGATCCCACAAAAGGCCACCAAACCAATACACATCCTGAGATGTCCACATGCCATGGTTGCGCCACATGTTGCGTGCCACAAATTGCGCGATACACCCCGCGGGCTAACACACGCGACGTGTCCTGTCTGCTTGCATGTCATAGGTTGCGCCGCAGGTGGTTCCACCCCGCTGGTTACCAAGTCACGTCTTCCTCGTTTAATTAACATGCCATGAGTTGCGCCGTTGGTTGCGGTATATGTTGAACGCCATTAGGTTCGTCGGACATTTTGCTTCGGGCATGTACATCGCGACTTCGAAGTCGTCTACACTCCTTGCGTCACACGCTGCGCCAAGCCCCCCGCGCGGGCCACCAATTCCAACTCGCAGCGTCCCCGATCCGTCTACAGGACAGGCTGCGCCGAAGACTGCGACGTATGCTGCTGCTCGCACCCCACGGGCTGCCGAATCACGATTTTCTACTTTCGATAGACGGCATTACAGGTTAAGGCCAGAAGCTGCGCCAGGCACCCCCCCCCGTAGGTTGCGAAGTCGCGATATCCCAAGTTTTTCTGCATCCCGCAGGTTGCAGCTGCGCGTCACGGGCTGCACAGGACACCCCGCGGACTACCGAATTGCCACCTCGCCTGCCTGTTTGTCATTCCCTCTGCACCGCTCGGAAGTGTGCATTTTCTGCCTGCCGAGGCCAGCGTCAGACAATCTCTTTATCGCCTTGTGGCATCTCGGACCACCTCTAGGGCAAACGCGCACGAGACCTAGCAGTCATGGGGAATGGACGTCCGAGCAATGGCACGTTCCATCAGTTGCGCCACACGGTGCGCGAGTACCCCCGCGGCCCACGCCATCGAGCATGTGCCTTTGAAGCACCGAGCTTTGCAGCATTGGTTGCTCTGGCAGAGTTGTCCAACCGCTGCACGGATGGAGGGCGGGTACTTCTCAAGATGTCATTTTCGCCTTGGCTCCGCGCGCATCGGACTCACGAGCTTCCAGCGTGCACACGGACGGAAGGCGGTTGGCCATCAACATGCAGCGCTCGCGAAGGACGCCTTCGACGGACGCGAAACTGAAGCACGTGCAGCAGTTTTAGTTGCGAGAGCGGAAGGCAACTCCCTCGTCTCCGTGGGATTGTCGAATGACGGGGCAGTCCGGGTGACGCCCCTTGCCGCCCAGGTCTCGGCGCGTTCGACGCAATGTCGACGCGGATGCCCAGAGGTCGTGCGAGGCATGGCGCGCGCTTGCTCGGGTCGGGCTGGCCAGGCGGTGTGATGGGCCGATTTCCCACCACCACTACCATATGTCGGAAAACGGAGGAGGAGGCGGAGGAGGAGGGGAGGGAGGAGGAGGAGGGGAAGGAGGAGGAAGACCTCCTCATCTTCCCTTCTCCCCGTCCTACCTATGCTGGTGGTGGTGGAACATCGGCCCATCACAGTTGGCCGCCGCTCCCGTCGCGTGAGGCACCACGCACGTGTTCCGCCTGCCGCCCCTGCACTCCGCGGCAATCGGGCGAGCCCGCGCGCCCGCGAGGGTGGTGAGGCTGTCGGCGTCGACGATGTCGGCGGCGAGGGCGATGGTGACGAACGATGTCGGTGGTGACGGCTGTCTGGCGGCGGTGATGGCAATGACGATGGCGATGGTGCAGGTGATGATGATATTGATGCTGACGACGACGACACGATGATGATGGTGATTATGATGATGGTGATGATGCTGATGAAGAGGATGCTGATGATGATGCCATGATGATTATGACGATGATGCTGTTGATAATGATGCTGCTGATGAAGATGGTGGTGGTGGTGGTGAGGATGATGATGGTGATGGCGATGATGACAGTGGTGAAGCTGATGTTGATGATGCTGCTGATGATGATGTTGATGATGATGATGATGATGCTGCTGATGATGATGATGATGTCGATTGATGATGATGCTGGTGATGATGATGATACTGATGAACATGTTGCTGATGATGCTGCTGATGGTAACTGTGATGCTGCTGACGATGATGCTACTGATCACACTGATGACAAGGATCATGCTGGATGAGGCGTATGGTGATGATGAGGATGCGGGTGATGATCAGGATGGTGCTCGCGATGGTGATGGTGATGATGATGCTGAAGCTGATGATGATGATGATGATGATGATGATGATGCTGATGATGATGATGATGATGATGATGATGATGATGATGATGATGATGATGATGATGGTACTGCTGACAATGATTTTGATGATCATCACGATGATGATGATGATGATGCTCATACTGATGATGACGACGATGACGATGATGATGCTGATCGTGGTGACGATGATGCTGCTGATTATGCTGATCATCATGCTGATGCTGCTGATGATGATGGATATGATGATGGTGATGATCATGACGATGCGGGTGATGATGCTTAGAGATGAGTGTGATGACGACGATGATGCTGATTCTGATGGTGATGCTGCTGATGCTGATTGCGATGCTGCCGATGGTCGCACGGATGACAACGGTGAGGAGGATGATGAAGTGTATGATGATGCTGATGATGATACTGGTGATGAGGATGAGGATGAGGAGGATGATCAGGATGGTGACTGCTGTGGTGACGGTGGGGGCGATGATGCATAATGATGCTGATTTGTATGATGAGTATGGGTATGAGTATACTGATGCTAATTACGATGATGATGATGATGCTGATGATGATGCTGATGATGGTGATGATGAAACGGATTCTGATTATGATGGCGATGTTCATGATGCTGATTGCGATGGTTATGCCGACGATGCCGATCATCAGGACGATGATATAGACGGCGATGCCAATGACGATGGTGCGATTCATGACGATGATGTTGTTACTGCTGCTGATGATGATGCTGATGACGATGTTGCGTAACGCTAGCGGTGATGGTAATGGTGATGGTGGTGGGGATGATGATGATACTGATGATGATGATGCTGATGACGATGATGATTATGATGATAATGATAACGACGACGACGATTATGATTCTGATGATGATGATGATTCTGGTGTTGAGGCTGATGATGATGCTGATGATGATGATGATGATGACGATGATGATGATGATGATGATGATGATGATGATGATGATGATGATGATGATGATGATGATGTTGCTGCTGCTGCTGCTGATGATGTCGATGCTGCTGATGATGATGATGATGATGATGGTTTCATGCCGCTTTTCTCAATGTATCCAGCAGTACCAGTGTACAGCCAGTTGTCTGGCTTACGCGAGGCCGAGGCCGTGATGGTTGAGTGTCTGTGCCCTCGGAAGCTCTGAGTGCCAAAGGGAACTACAGAGTGAGAGGTCCGCATCCGTCCTTTCCTCGCCCTCGGTATATTCGACTGTTTGATTATAATACCTTGCTTAGCCGGTTATCGCAATTTGATCTCCTTCGCTCTGGACATCGGAGTTTGGAAGATAAAGTTCACGTACATTATTTGAATGTTTGGTTCAATGCGTTCTTCACGTAGATATGATGACCTTAAGCTGCAAGAGAGAGAGGGCCGCACTCATCAGGAGAAAAAAGGGTCCGATTGCCATGCAGTCTTATGGTCCATATCTGACGGCCTGGTAAATGCGGTCTCCTGACCCTTCCAGCCAAGACGCGTGGGACAACCCAATGGTCTTAAGGAACACTTTCCCTCCAGTGAATTGGAAAACCTCCAGTGAATTGGAAAACCAACAATGTCCGGACATTCTTCAGCACGGAAGTCCTCGCCATAAAGTAGAGCTCCAATTTTGCCTCCGCCTGCCCATAGCGATGCCCACTATACAACGCTATGTCGAAAGCCACAACGAAACATGACACTTTGATCAGGAGCATGACGAAGCGGTATACTCGCAAACGAGTACAAGACACCTCAAACCATCCTTTTGACGACGTCAAAGAGCATGTCGATCGGCTTGTTATTAGGCCGCCGCTGGGGTGCCACGCCATGTCCCACTTTCCTGATGATGCAATGGACTCCCGTAGGAACTTTGACGTTCGGCCACTTCTCACAGATCTTGTCCTTGAGCTCCGCGAGCGTGGCATCCTCGAGCTTGAAGACGCGGCCACGCTGCGGCATCGCGTAGGCGCGCTGTGGGGCCGTGAGGGCGTCGGTGACCGCGGGCTGCGGGCGGGGGGCATAGCGGTCGGCGCCGCAAACCCACATGGCGCTGGCGGGAACGCCCGCTGCGCCACCACGGCCGCGGGCGACGCTGCGGCTGCTGGCCTCTGCGCGGGCTCTTTGTTTGAGATTTCCGTAGTTAGTGCGTGGGCGGAGATGTCTTGAGAGAGATGTGGGGCGATGGCGTCGGCAATGATTTTGCCCTGCCTTTTTCGTACTCCTTGAGGCGGGCGGCTTCATCTTCCGACTCCAGGAATTATTCTAGCGCTTGCCGTGTGTTGATGCGAGGTTTCTCGCAAGTCTTCGCTTGTTCCTCGGTGTCCGAGCTGCTCGAACGGCTTGAGCGATGCTTCTTGGACCGCTTTCTCCCAACACGATCTTGCTGCTGCTGCTTCGGCTGCCGAGTGGGCGGCCACGAGTAGTTCGAACCGCGAGGCTGCAACTGGTGGCCACCTCCATCGCGAGGCCTGCCTCTCTCGGTGTACCTCACAGACCTTCGTGCTTGAACGACATCAGGATCCTGGGAAACAGCATGGACGCGTGAACGAACATAGGAAATAGGATGCTGCTCTCTTCAATTACAACCAGAACTTCATAATCACTACAACCTGCAGGCCGTGGGTAAGTCCAGCGAGAAGCACAGAGAGCTTGCTCAGCCTCGAAAAAGGCGCGTGCGACCCTTTAAACCAGGGATGCAGGTAGCTCTTCCGCCTCGGGCCCAGGCCGACATTCCAAGCGCGATTCGGATCTTGCATCGTACCATCGACTTTTCTTGCGAACACGTGCACCTTTAGGCCGAGCCGCGCACGTGCCAAGGGTCCAGGAGACCCATCGCTCTCGAGCACAACTGATACCGGCCCAGAAGGCACGAACCCAAGCCTGAATGGAGAAGTACAGCTAGCACAGCATAGCTTCGAGAAGCCAGCACGGCCATCATCGCACCGAAGCCAGAAGACCGACTGCAGAATAAACCGTCCCGCGATGCTCCCGCAAGAAGAAAAAAACCCGGAGCCACGCTTCGGCCTTCGAGGGAGAGGAGCAGCTCTCCCGCGTCGCCAAAGAAGAACGGCAGGGGCACCGCGGCAGCGGACACGACAGCCCCAACCGGTCTGATCGATCCAGTCGACGGCCAATGAACCGAATTTGGCTAGACATTGCACCGTAGTCGCTTGCAAGGCGAGGGCGATGAGCCCCATCGACGAGGAGAGCCAGCTACGCGACCAAGCCCCTCTGAAGGGCACACAGTAGCGAGACGTCCCAACCCTCTGGGTGTAGATATCATGAGATTGGGAGATGCGCTGGCACCTTCTGAAGAAACGGGCCCACGCGGGGGTCACGCGCGGGAGGCCTTGCAATCCTTGAAGACCGGGTCCACACCTGCGCACACGATGGTAACAGACGACATGGAGCACCCACACCTAAAACAGCACCAGGACGCATTGCACTCATGACCCTCGCCCTTGACACAAAAGACTTCACGCGCACATGTCCAAAATTGGACAACAGCACGAACCCCTTTCGCAACCGCCCTCCAATCTGGTGGAAATGGCATGGACGACACCGGCGAAGACACGCGTGTCTGCTTCTAATTTTTTCTCGCCCTCATCCGCGTAGCTCTTTGACAGCACGATTGCAAGCAGGGCTGGCGGCGCAAGTGGCACCCGCTGCCTCGAGGGTTTCCTTGAAGCCACCTCTGCCGAGTGTGAGTGGGAGCACCTGCGACGCCGAGAAATTAGACCAGGTCTGCCAATTTGGTCCACGGCGCTGGCATGCAATAAGTTTGCACACAAGAATTGCACACCCACGGAACAAACCTTGGACGCATCACGGTCGTCAGGAAAGAGCGTCGTGTTGGCACATTTATGTCTAAAGGTATTTCTAGATTGCTCCTTTTGACCCTGCCACGCTGGCGACCAGTCAGGTAGCCAGATCTCCATTGCCTTGCCATGCAGTTGAGACTTGCGAGCACGCTCAATCTATCGTGTGGTCGGCGAAACTTTGATTCTCCCGACGTCTACATGTGCTTGCAGTGCGTCCAATTCTGGAGTTTCTGGAGATGCCGATGGAGAACTGCTGAGGTCAAATTCTCCGCGGAGGAGTTCATAGGCCAATGTGTCATACCACGACGTGGCCCAACCACAGGCAACCTTGGGATGCTGGTGAAGCCATCGGCGAGCCGAGTCGACACGCGTGGACTGGAGCGCATTTCAGGCCAAGTGCCGTGGTAGGGGCACACGTGATTTGAAATCTGTGAAGAACGAGAGAGGCCGGACCGTGGCCGGAGGAAGCCGAAGCCACCTCAATACTCGGTCAGGACATCGCCGTGCTGCTGCTTTGGGTGCTGCGCCTAAACAGGTGATGGTATACTGCAGGCAATGCGCCAAAGGACTTGACCAGCGTCATCCCGTGACCACGTCGGTGAAAAATCCACTGACGGGCTCCAGTTTGCACGATGCGAACACAGGAGATGACGATGGCTTGGGTGAAACATCCACAGCGGGCCGATGATGCCGAACAGTACCGCATACGTGGTTTGAAAGATTCGGTACAGAACCGCAGAAAGGCCCAAGGCGTGATAAAAGAGGGGAAGGCTACGATGACCGCAAAGAGTTTGCACGAGAACGCGGCAACGGCCGATTCCAATGCTTGGCACGTTCTGCGCGGAGCATCTGTAGAGCTCCCTTCTCTGCTTTCCACTGGAATTCTTCAGCTCGATTGCAGTTGGGGTCGGCGGACCTGATGATAGTCGCCTCCAGTGCATACGCACGAACGTTATAATCCACAACAAACCACTGGAGCCGTGAAACCCGAGTCGATGCTGTCCCTGCGTAGTGTGTAGCGATTCAGCGGACCATCTCGGGACTGCGGGATCGAATGACCTGCGAGGTGCTCGAGGACACGGGCTGCCAAGCCGTGCCGAACGCCCGTCTAGCGCATCAAGTTTTTTTTTTGTTTGCCGACAGCAGCCCGTGTGATACCCAATCGCATTAATTGACATGCACGTGCTTTCGTTTGATACAATCCACTGCAAGATTCGTAACCAGGCGAATGAAGGCCGTGATGCTGTGCCATCCTGGAATTCGTATGGTTGCTGAAACAATCGAGTGCGCGATGGGCTTCGCCATGCGCACGACGACGCCCGCCATAACCCATCATAACCCAAACGCAGCCAACATCAGACTTATAGCCACTGCTTTTGCTTCGGAGCGTGCGCCGTCTTTTGCAAGTGCTTGGAGTGACCCTGCGAGTGCAGATACCAAGCAGAGAAGATCACATGCCAGGAATGATTCTGAAGGGTTATTGGGCTCCATCGCAACCGCAAATCATCGGGGTGACGAAGTTACGACATGATCATGACGGAGCCATCGGCGACACGTGGATTTGGATGCTTGGGTGCAATCTTGGCACCTGGCCATGCTCACTGAAGGGCTGACTCTCTCCTCCGGCCGTTGCGGTAGTCTTGAGTCCCCGAGGACGTGATGATTGTTGGCCGATTTTCTTTTTGCATCTTGCAGCGCCAGAGTACAGTCAATTGTTTGGCTTACGCAAGGCCCAGTCCGTCTTGGTTGAGCGTCTGTGCTCACACGAGTTCTTGAGCCCGAAAGAGATACAGGGTTGCGAAGGTGGCGCATCGTTTCCATCCTCCCCCTCGCTATGCTGTTCTATGTTGGTTGCCATGTAGTTTTCCAATCGAAACAGCTTGCGCCAAACCAGCTGTCATAATTAATGTGCGTTGGGCGTTAACTCTGTGGACAACGGAGGTCAAACTACGAGCTGATTGTTCCAAAGCACGCTTCACATTGAGATGATGATGGCTATGATGATGCCACTGATGATGATGGTGATGATTCTGACTATGACTACGACGACGATGATGATGCTCATGATGCTGATGATTAGGTTTAATTGTGATTGTGACGATGAGGATGATGATGATGATGATGGTGATGATGATGATGGTGGTGATCTTGTTGATCATGGTGTTGACGGTAACCATGTCGACGACGAGGATGATTGTGATGGTGATTGTGATGACGATGATGGCGGTGATGATGATGTTGGTGCTGATGATGATGGTGGTGGTGGTGATGGTGATGACGATGGTGACGATGGTGACGATGGTGATGATGAAGGCGATGATGATGATGATGATGATGATGATGATGATGCTGATGATGATGATGATGCTGATGATGATGATGATTATGATGATGCTGGTGCTGATTCTGTTGATGATGATGGTGGTGATGATCATTCTGCTGATGCTGCTGATGCTGATGATGATGGTGATGGTGAGTGGAATGGTAATGATGATGGTGATGGTGCTGATGGTGATGCTGATGCTTCTGGTGATGGTGATGGTGATGGTTATGCTGAAGCTGATTACGATGATGCTGCTGATCATGATGCTGATAATGATCCTGATGACGATGATGAGGACGATAATGATGATTCTGCTGATGCTGCTTATGATGATGATACTGGTGATGCTGATGCTGATGCTGCTGATGATGCTGCTGCTGCTGATGATGATGATGATGATGCTGATGATGATGATGATGATGATGATGATGATGATGATGATGATGATGATGATGATGATCGGATGAGGATGATGATGCTGATCATGATGACGATAACGACGGATTCGATGACGATGACGATAGCGATAGAAGAGAAGGTGCGACACGTAGCAAGCTGCGAATGCACCTGGCGGAGTGCATTCTGGTCAATCTGTTCCCCCTTGTTCGCAGGAGGGAGCAGGGGGCGGATGAGGAGGTGGAGGGAGTGAAAGAGTAGAAGAGGGAGGAGGAGGAGAATAGGAGTTGAGGAGCACGGTTGGAGGAGTTGGTGATACTGAAGAGGACGCTGATGAGGATTAGGAGTGTGTGGGGGTTGGGGCACGTGGGATGGCGTGTTGCAGGAGCAGGCGGGGGAGCAGGAGGAGAGGCAGGAGCACGACGGGGAGGAGGAGGCAGCGCCAGTGGGGTCCGAGGCACACCGGAGCGCGCGGCCCGAGACGGCCAGCCGCGACCCGGCAAAAACGCCGCAGAGGCCGCCGCAGACCTCCGCATTCGGGGGGTCCAGAGGGGGGCGGTGGTTCCAAGGCTTTTTTCGATTCCCAAGATGCGACTTGGTTCGGCTTCGCTGGCTTCCGATGCCGACTCGGCTCGACCTGGGATTCCGAGCTGGGCTCCGATGTCTCGCTGGAGGCCTGCTGGCCTGCCGATTTCCGCCGATTGGACTTTTCCGGACTCGGCTGCCGATTTCCGCCGATCCGATTCCATTCGATCGCCGACCCGACTTATCGATTCGTTTTTGGGCTCTCCTGGTATTCCCAGGTAGGGTCAGAGAGCGAACCCAGCTGGGTGCTCACACTGTTGTGTTCCAGAGGCTATGCAGCGCCATCTTCCTCCAGGCCCCACCCTTGCCTCTGCCCGACCTCCACGTCGCCCCCTCCCCCCCCCCCTCGAGGGGAAGCCGAAGCGCACAGCGAGGCCGTCCTCCTGGCCTCCTTCGACCCCTTCCCCGGGGCAAGCCTATCGTTCCGAGTTGTTCTGTCGGCTTCGCGTGAAGAGCGACCCTTCACCGGATTGACCTTCTTGGTGCGGGCTCACAGGGGTCTCCCCCGGCACCGCTCTGCGCGCTTGGATTCGGCCCTCCCACGGCCCCCGAAAGCCACTCACCGAAGGACAGTCTCTCTCAGGGCCACCCTGGCCTGTACAGTGGGGGCCCATGCCAAGAAACTCCCTGCTTGCCTCCAGGGTGTCCTGGGTTTCTTGGGTTTCGATGGTTTTGCCATGGCAAGCGTGACGCTCCCACACCAAACATCGATGGACGCCTTTGTCTAGGCATACAGACGAGACCCATGCCAAGAGGCACCCTGCTTGCCTCCAGAGGGTGCCCTGGGTTTCTTGGGCTTCGATTGTCTTGCTGTGGAGAGCGCGACGTGCCCACGCCAAGAGTGCATGGACGTCTCCTGGGGTCTCAGGGCTGGGGTTTCTTGTGGGCGGTGTCTTGTGGTCGGGCCCCTGCTGCAAGCATGAACCCTCGGAGCGGCGCCGCCCCTGGCGCGCTCCGCGCGCCAGGGTTACGTCGGGCGTGTCCCTGTACAAGAGGAGTGATCAAAAATAGTAAAGAAATACTCGGGGGACGAATTTTCTATTATTTTTTGACGTATTTGGGTTACTTTTTGGGGTATTTTTGATTTTTCTCGAATATCCGCCTGTAGGAGGAGGCGCCGATCTGAGAAATCCGCGCGGCCCTCCTGGTTTCTGTGCTGATGTTCTTGTTCGGCTCACCGACCACATCCGTGTGCTCTCGCGGTCTGGATGCCGGGGCGCGGATCCGCGGATGCGCGGTCGCACGGGTGGGAGGCCGCGCCGGGGGCGATCGGCCCAGGGGCGGGCATCGCGCGTGTTCGTTGGGGGGCCTCGCCGAAGACACGGGCCGTCGGCGCCCTCGGACGCATGCACAGCCGACGCGCATAGTGAGGACGCGCGCGTTGTCTAAGGTAGCCCTCGTGTCCTTGCCTCTGCGGCCCGTCCTTTGCCGCTTCCACTTGCCAGCCTCTCAGGGCACCCCTGGGGGTTGGTCGCCCGCCGCCCAAGAGATCCCAGCTTCGGCCTCCAGGGGTCTTGCGTCCTTGCCACCCGTCCTTACTACACGTTTTCGCTGTATTGCTCCCCCCTGTTCGCCCCCATCCGCGTGGGGCTTCCGCGAAGAACAGCGTCCCGTGTCGGCGGGGGCGCGCCCCAGGGTCGCCTAGCCCGCGAGAGGCCGTGGACGCGGGCATAGTTAATTCTTTGGCTTCCGGGGAGGGCCAGGGCGGGAGGCGGGGGCGAGGCCGCTCCCAGGGTGCCCTTCGGAGGGGCACGGCGTGTCCACCGCGCCCGTCTAGTCTTCAGTCGGGCCCGTCCTGGAAAAATCAAGAATAGTCAAAATATAGTCTGGGGGCAGTCTATATATATATATATATATATATCTATATATATATATATATATAATATATATATATATATATGTCGGGGTATTTTTTGTGGTTTAAAACTTGGTCCGTCAAAAACCCGCATGTTGGAGGACATGCCCGCACGAAGTCTAGTTTCTGGTTTCAGGCAGGCCAAACAGGGTCGAAGTGGAGTTGCAGGTTGATCGCGCCGCATCGCCGATTCATCGGCGACGCGGCTCGATGTGGAGTCCGATCTTACCACGCCGACGTTGCCGATCCATCGCCGACGTCCCCGGTGCTGCATCGGCGATGCGGCGCAATCCTCCGACCCCATCTTCTCCGACCTCATCTGCAAGGCCGTGAAATGTCGTTCCAGAGAGTTGTTCCCAGGGGCACGACGTATCCGCCATTTCGCTCGGTCGGCCAGTGAGCCGATGAGTTCGGCGAAGGAGTTCGGTGCACATGCGGTCTAGCGTTCCGCAGCTTGGGAAGCTGAGGCGTCGGTACACTGAGCTCCAGATGACTTGGTGCAGGGATGGACCTAAACGGTGTTTTGGCAACTTCGTGAGCCGTTTTCGCTTCGAAGTCGTTTTGCAGCGAAGGCGGATTCACGACAGAACGAAGGAAAACGAAAACAGAACGAAAAGAGAAAAACACCGTTTAGGTTCAGCCCTGCTGAGCTCCAGATGACTTGGTGTGTAAACACCTCTAGCTCCTCCCAGCTCACGGACGCCGTCAGGGCACCCTTGGCTCCTTGAGCGCCTGGGACGGCCGCGGCGTCCAGGACTCCAGGCCCTCCGGCTGGCGGGGACTCTCGCTTGATCTCTCCCTCCGATCTTACCTCCCTCCCGCCGCCACGTCGGCGCAGGCGTCGTCGTCGGTGTCGGCGTCGTCGTCGGTGTCGGCGTCGTCGGCGTCGGCCGCGTCGGCGCGTCGGCGTCGGGCGCGTCGGCGTCGTCGTCGTCGTCGGCGTCGGCGTCGTCGTCGGCGGCGGCGGCGGCCACGGCCGCCCCGTCCGAGGCACCACTGCTTGGCCGAGCAGGGCGCGGTGCGCCTGGCGCCCGCGCAGCCGCGCACGTCCGCGCCGGCAGGCTCGGCGCGCGGGGTCCCGCGCGGAGGGGTCGGAGGCGACGCCGGGGGCGAAAAGCCCAGGGGCGGGCACCACAGTGGAGACCCCTGCCAAGAAGCGCCCTGTTATAAGCCTCCTGGGCGCCCTGGGCCCTGGGCTTCTTGGGCCTCGATGGCCTTGCTGTGGGGAGCGCGACGCGCTCCCGCGCCAAGAGTGCATGGAGGTCTCCTGGGGCCTCAGGGCTGGGCTTCTCGTGGAGGGCGTTTCTTGTGGGCTGGCCTCCCCTGCGCGCGCGCTCGCCGGGGAGCCTCGTCGAAGACGCGGGCCATCGGTGCCCTCGTAGTACGCGTGCTGCGCCCCCCCCCCGTGCTGTGCGCCCCCCTCGTTGCCTCCGGGCGGGGGCGGCCGCCCGCGCTCTCGTGCCGGCCGGCCGCCGTCGGGGGGGGCTCCCGGGCCCCGGCGTCCAACGTTGTGAGCAGTCTGTTGGGAGGGGAAGAGTCACACAGGCACAACTGATCGCCGATCCCCAGGAAAGTGTGGGAAAATATGGGATATTTGTGTATTCATTTGTGCGTCCCTGGGCCACTTGAGTCTGGGCGATCGAGGTGGGTACGGGAAGAGTGGTGACGAATGCCGACAGCAGTCCCCGAGATCCTGGCGTCTCAATCTGCCCGAGTCGGGCGTTTCCGCCCAGCTCCAGGCCCTGGGGCCCTCACAGATCGATGCGGTTCGAAAAGGTGTCCGGGGCTCGGGTCGTGTTTCTCGTTTTTCACACGATGTCGCAATTTTCCGCTGCGTCGGATCTCAGGAACTGGTGACGAAGACCGACAGCAGTTCTTTGACCGTTTCGAGTGGGGCTCGCTGCCGGTGTCGCCGCGCACGTTGTCCGCTCGTGGCAAGAGCTCGCTAGTTCAGCTGCTGCCGCTGGCTTGGGACAGCGCTTGCTGTCTGTTGTGCCTCATCCCCAGCTGTCCGAACCCACTTTTTGGGTGTCCCATGCCACCTGCCAAGGCCAGGGTGGAGTTCTTTTTAATCGCTCTCGGCGCAGGTCGGCTGGGCTCCGTGATCCAGGGGGGGGGGGGGGCGTCGGAGAGCGGCTCGGGCTGGCACGCCAGCGCCTGGCGCAAGGGCCAGGATCGGGGCTCAAGATACGGGGGTCGGTGCAATCGGGGGTCAGTCGAGCGCGGGTCACGCCTACGCCTACTACAGCCTATAGGATCTGACGTACCTCCCCGATTCCAGCTTTACGTGTTCCTCCCGCTCTGGTCGTCCGGCCTCTCCGACTCCAGCGCCGATTTCCTGCTCCCACTGCCGACTCCTACTCCTGAGGTCCCTGGCCCCCCACGCGCTGCCCTCGTAGGGCCGGTCCCCGTCAGACCGACGTCGCGCGCTCGCTCGCTAGGTTGTTCGCAGAGCCAAGGGCGCATTGACCCGGGCTTGGGTGCAGGATCCTGGGAGGATCCTGCAGGCTCCTGCAGGGCATGACTGACCTGGGTCTGGGTTGACCTGGGTGAGCAGGTCCCCGACGGGACCCCTGGGGACTCTGCAGGAACAGAAAAGGCAACGGTCACAACGACAACAACGCCAACG
Organism: Prorocentrum cordatum; assembly: GCA_963575745.1. NCBI lineage: Eukaryota > Dinophyceae > Prorocentrales > Prorocentraceae > Prorocentrum > Prorocentrum cordatum. The sequence goes on from CAUYUJ010021373.1 coordinate 116,173, forward strand.
ACACCACCGATAACGATCCCAGCGATCACCATGAGACCATGAGAACAACGATAGCGCCAACGACCACAGCGACAACGAGGGCAAGGGCCGGGGCTCCCGGGGACTCCGCCGGGAGAGACATCAGGGCGTCGGATGTCTGGGTCGTCGGGGCCGCCCGCGGGCGCCCGCTCCCGTCGGCTCTCGGCGGCCGGCCCTCCCCCGCGGCCGCCCTCTGCTCTCCGACGCCCCTGCGGGCGGGAGGGGGAGGGGGAGGAGGAGGAGGAGGAGGAGGAGGAGGAGGAGGAGGAGGAGGAGGAGGAGGAGGAGGAGGAGGAGGAGGAGGCCAGCTCTCGCCCTCCGCCCCTCCGCGGCCACCCTCTGCGCTGCCACCCCTCTCCGGTGCGCCGCGTGCCCCGCGCGGGCGCCGCCTGCTCAGCACGGGCGCGCCTGCGGCCGCCGACCTCCTCGTCGGTGCCCCTCCTCGCTCTGCTCTCGCCCCCCTCCCTTCCCCTCGGCACTGGCCGCCTCCACAGGTATTCACACTATATATGTATGTATATATATGTATATATATATATATATATATATATGTATAGTGCTGCTCTCCCCCCCTCCCGCCCCTGGTTTCTGTGCAGTGCTGGCGCCGCCTCTCCTCGCGTGCTGATCTGTTTCCCCGCAGGATCTCAGGCACTGATGCCGTGCATGCGTGTTCGGATCGGGCCGCGCTCGGTGTTTCAAGATGGAGCTCCCGCTGTAGCGTTGTTCTCACAGTAGAATCAGCAGTCGCTTTGCTTCTGCCTTTCAGGATGGCTATCTTGCCCCAGCGCGGGCAACATTTCTGGATCCGATTCCCGTGCGCAAGATGGGTGCGAGGTGTAGGATGTCAGCTATGACGAACGCTGGTTCTCCTGCTCCTTCCTCTCCAGTTCCTGCCTCTGCTGTTCGTGCTTGTCCTCCTCTTCCTTCCTCATCCTCATGTTGTTCCCCCTACTCATCCGCCTGTTCATCCGCCACCTCCTCCAATGTACGCAACTCCCTTTTCCGATTGCTCAGAAAACTATGGGGTCGCCTTTGCAGGAAGTTTCGGGTCCGCTATGACACGTGTCCACGGACAGACAAAAAGCAACGCATTGGCAACGGATGGGCGGGAAGGGAGGATGCCAGAAATAGTGCGAGCGCACAATATTCGCCTTCCCTACGCATACACGCTATGAATACTGCTCTCCTCTCTCCCCCGACTCCGTCCAGAAGATAGCCGTTTCTGTCCACGTTGTCAGTAGTTGTTCTGTGTTTTTCCCCGCTTTGATTGCCTCTGGTCCTTCAACATGGTGCTTGCGCTGCATCGTGGGCCTCGCATTTACGGTTCGGCGCCTTGCTCCAATCGTTCAGAGTGGCGCTCTCGCCTTAGCGCGGGCCTTTTCTTCTGGATCCGCGTCCCTGTTCGTCGTTGTCGCTCCCCTCGCCCTCCTCCTCCTCCTCCTCCTCCTCCTCCTCCTCCTCTCCTCCCCCTCCCCCCCCCTCCCTCTCCTCCTCCTTCCCCCTCCCCCGGTCCTCCCGCTCCTGCTCTTTCCGCCTCTTCCACTCCGGCCCCTGCTGCCTCCTCTCTCCCCAGCACCTCTTGCTGCTCTTCCTCGTCCCACTCCTTCGTCATTCTCCTCCCTGGTCCTCCTGCTCATCCTGCTGCTCATCCGCCACCTCCTCCTCCTTCTCCTCCTCCTCCTCCTCCTCCAATGTACGCAGCTCCCTTTTTCTTTCCGATTTCGCATAGCACGATGGGCTCCTCTTTGGAGTTCCAGGTCCGCTAAGACACGTGTCCGCGGACAGAGGCAAATCAGCGCACTGGGAAGGCAGGGGTGTGATGGGTCGAAGTTTCAGGTATGGCGCGAGCGCTCCTAGCTTCCCCCTGCCCCCTCTCCGCTCTCCAGTGAGCCCGTGTGGCTCCAGGACTCTGTCGGCAAGCAGAAGGCCCTTGCGGCCATCCCAAGAAAATCACCCCGCTTGCCTCCTCCAGCCATTCGGCCTGCAGTGTGGCCGTGAGGGGACAGCGGTGGAGGCTGTGCGAAAGGCAACTTGTGGGGCCGCCGCACGCACACCTTGCCTTGTGCGTCGCCTCCACGCCCCGCTCCCCCCTCCGTGTCCCCATCCCTTCGGCGGGGGCGCAGCCCGCCCCGCGACCGGTAGAGACGAGGCCGCGTGAGCCGTCGGACAGCGCAAGTCCCTCAAGAGTGAATGTGGGAGGCCGCCAGGGGGTCTGACTTGGCGGCTGGGACCTCAGATTCTCGATCAGGAGGGGGGGTGCAGCCAGGTCCGCTCAAAGCCCGTCCGCGGACCCCTCCCAGGGCCCTCTTCTGACGGCTCTGGGGCCCAACAGAGGCCCCAAGCTGTCGAACCCCGCACCTCGAGCCTCGCCCCCCTTCCTGCTGGCCAGAACCCGTGCTGGGCCACCCCAGGCCCCCAGCCGACTTCGCGTGGAGTGGTCTGCCACCGCCTGCCGGGAGCAGGGCTGGACCTAAACGGTGTTTTGGCCGTCTCGTGGCCCGTTTGGTTTTTCTCCTCACAGTTTGCATTGAAGGCGAAGCGAAGGCACACCGAGGAAGAAAAACAACAGCACGAAACGCACACACACCGTTTAGGTTCAGCCCTGCCGAGAGGTCCTCGGGGAGGTCGACCCCCCCGTGCTGGCCCGCCCCGGCCTGCCGAGGCACGCAGGGCACTCAGCGAGCCCGCCGCGGCCTGGGCTGCCAGCCCAGCAGTCTGAAGTCGGGCCTGTCCCTCCGCAGGAGGAGGATTCAAAGACGGTCAACACGTAGCCTGGGGACGATTTGTAGTATCTGCGAGTATTAGTTCAACGTTTTGACCTGCATCTTTCGGCCAAAATCCGCCTGTAGGAGGACACGCCAGACCTAACCCTAGTCGCTGGGCGTCCTCCATGCTCGGGGGTGAATAACGACAGGTTCGCGTCGTGTCGACCAGCGGCGACCCCGCCGCTGGCGTTTAACGGTGAATGCCGCCGGCGACCGATTTAACGATTTAACGATTCTGACACGGCCGATCGTTCAAGGTTGGAAGGATCCCCGCGGTGTCAGGAACCAACGCCCAAGTTGGCACTACACGAACCTGCCGTATCGTCCATCCGATCCCCATTCCAAGGTTCACTTCGATCCGATCGATCAAGTTCGATGTCGCTTCTGGCCGCGCACACAGCAGCCGCGCCCAGACGGCGCATTGGCAGGGAAAACTGCCCGAACCGATGTCCGATGTCCGATCCGATGTCCGATCCGATCCGATTCGATTCCGATCTGATTTGAGTCCGATGCTCCGACGATCCGATGTCGCCCGACGCTTGCGTAGCGCCGTTGTGCATTCTGGCGCAACCGATCCGAGGCGATGTCCATCCCGTGCCGATGCAGCCCGATCCGATGCACGTTTCGATCCGATCCGATGTGCCGATCCGGTGCTGACTGGTGTGGCCATGGCATCTCAGCCCCACCATCCCCTTCCCCTAGTCGGGGACAGGCCCAGAGAAGCCCGAAGGGATCACCACAGATCTCCATCCGATTGGGTAAGTCGGCCAGTGGGACCAAGCAGGCGTGGACCTAAACGGTATTTCGGCGATTTCGTGGGCCGTTTTCGTTTCGATTTCGTTTTGCGTGAAAGGCGGATGGAAGACGCAACGAGGGAAACCGAAAACAAAAACGAACACGAAAACACCGTTTAGGTTCAGACCTGGGATCAACATCTATGCCCATCTGGTTGGGTAAGTCGGCCAATGGGGCCAAGGCCACGCCAGTGGGGAGAGGGATCGGTTTCACGAGGCTCAGGGAGGGAGGGGCAGGCCACTCCTGCCCACCGCGCCCCTCTGGGCGCACGGGATGAGGAGGAGGAGGCGGAGGAGGATGAGGAGCAGGAGGAGGAGGAGAAGGAGCAGGAGGAGGCGGAGGAGGAGGAGGCTGAGAAGGAGGGAACGAGGACAATGAGGATACTGGTGACAACGATGGTAATGGTGATGTTGAGGATAAGGATGATGAGAGGATGTAGTTCATCAAGGTGATGACGATGGGAGCAATGAAGATGACGATGAACATATGATGATGCTGATGATGACGATGATGATGTTGCTGATGATGATGCTGACGATGCTGATGAGTCTGATGATGCTGGTGATACTGTTGATGATGATGATGCTGATGATGGTGGTGATGGCGATGATGACGATTACGAACATGATGCTGATGCTGATGCTGCCGATGATGATGATGCTGATGATGATGATGATGATGATGGCGATGCTGATGCTGACGATGAGATGATTATGATGCTGACGATGATGACGATGCTGATGCTTATGATGGTGATGACGCTGCTGATGACGCTGCTGATGATGATGATGGCGATGCTGATGATGCCGACGACGATGATGATGGTACTGACGATGATGATGGTGACGGTGATGATGATGATGATGATGATGATGATGATGATGATGATGATGATGATGACGATGATGATGATGATGATGGTGCTTGTGGTGAGTATGAGTGCGACGATGAACATGATGATGATGATGATGATGACGATGATGATGATGATGCTGATGCTGATGCTGATGACGATGACGATGATGATGATGTTGCTGATGCTGATGCTGATGCTGCTACTGTTCTTGGTGATGATACTGATGATGATGCTAATGCTGCTGATGATGATGATGCTGATGCTGCTGCTGATGGTGATGAGGATGCTCTTGCTGCTGATGATGCTGTTGCAATGCTGATGATGCGGATGACGGTGCTCATGATGATGCTGCTGCTGATGATGATGATGCTGCTGATGATGATGATGATGATGATGATGATGATGATGATGCTGATGCTGATGATGATGATGATGATGATGATGATGATGAGGATGGTGACGACGACGACGATGATGATGATGATGCTGATGCTGATGATGATGATGCTGATGATGATGGTGATGATGATGATGATGATGAGGGTGATGATGATGCTGCCGATGATGATGATGATGGTGATGCTGATTATGATTTCGATGCTGACACTAGTGATGCTGTTGATGATGATGATGATGATGATGATGATGATGATGATGATGCTGATGATGATGATGCTGATGATCATGGTGGTGGTGGTGGTGATGCTGATTGTCATGGCGATGATGCTACTGACGTTGATGATGCTGATGATGATGGTTGTGATTATGATAATGATGGTGATGAAGATGATAATGATGCTGAGTGCTCTGATGATGAGGATTATTATGATGCTGATGATGCTGCTGCTGCTGATGATGCCGCTGCTGATGATGATCAGGTAGGTGACGGATCTGGTGGTGATGATGCTCATGATTATGTTGATGCTGCTGCTGATGATTTTGATTCTGATGGTGATGATGATGACGATGATAATGAGGATGATAATATTGGCAGTGGTGATGATGGATCTTGGGCAGGACTGGCGCTGCTGATGAATATGGGTGATGACGATGGAGGAGGAGGAAAGCAAGGCGTATGAGGAGGAGGAGGAGGAGGAGGAGGAGGAGGAGGAGGAGGAGGAGGAGGGGGAGGAACACGAGGGGGCAGATGGGGCAAGGGATGGGAGGAGCAGGTGGAGCAGGAAGACGTGGAGGCGTTAGAGTAGGCGAAGGAGACGGCCGCGAGCGGCCCTCCCTCCTCGAGTGCGGAGGTCCGCCGGCCCAGTCGTTCCTGGGCGTCCTCGGGGCTCCTTGGGGGTGGCCCCCCCCTGCCGCCCGCCGCGGCAGGCGAGGTGGGCGTCAGCCGCGGGCTCGGCCGCCGCACGAGGGCGGGTCCGGCCGACGATCGGCCATGGGCGATCAGGGGTCGGGGGCCGAGGGTCGAGGGGGTCGAGGGGGTCGAGGGTCGAGGGTTCGAGGACTTTGGATCGAGCGTCGGTCGTCGGTCGTCGTCGCTGTCGTCGTCGTTGTTCGTTGTCGTCGTCGTCGGCCGCCGCCGCCGTCGTCGTCGTCGTCGTCGTCGTCGTCGTCGTCGTCGTCGTCGTCGTCGTCGTCGTCGTTGCTGTCGTCATCTTGTGATCGTTGCGTTTTCGCCGTTGTCCTGGTCCTGGTCCTGATCCTCGTCCTCCTCAACTTCACCCAGCTGCCTGCGGCAGGTCCTGCCACCGTGCCAGCTCAGTATTATCGGTGGCAGCTGGTCGACTCGATGCGGGTCACGATCGTGCAGATTATATTTCCCCACATGCTTAGTGGGGGTATCGTTTTCTTCCCACCTGCTTCTCACCCGCGTTTCTCACCTCACCCCTCTTCCTCCTTCTCCCTCAGCCTTCCTCATCTCTCCTCATCCGCTCCTTCACGTTCATGCGCGCATTAGACACACGCACACAAGGCATGCGCACACGTTCGCGCACGCACTGGCCGCGCACACGCATCAGAGGCATGCGCAGCACGTCACAACACACGGCATCCACATGATACGCACGTCCACATACAACCGTGCACGCATCATACATCACCCAAATTGAGACACGCGTCCAGATACAGCCGCAGACGCATCATACACACGTATTGGGCACCCACATGAGACACACGGCCAGATACAGCCGCACACGCATCATATACATGACACGCACACCACACAACATATGCGCACCGCAGAATGGGCAATCGGGGTAGTCTCCCTATCCGTTTCGGGCTCGCAGAACTTGGCAGGTGTTGCAGTTTCTCGACACCACAAGGGGGTGAGCTGCGGGTGGGGGCGCTATCCGTTTCGGGCTCGCAGTGATGGCGTGGCTACTCGACACCACAAGGGGTGAGCTGCGGGTGGGGATGCTATCCGTTTCGGGCTCGCAAAGCGTGGCAGGCGTGGTAGGCGTTGCAGTTTCTCGACACCACGGTGTGAGCTGCAGGTGGGGGCGCTATCCGTTTCAGGCTAGCAAAGCGTGGCAACCGCTGCTTCTCGATACCACAAGGTGGTGAACCGCGGGTGGGGGCGCTAGCCGTTTCGGGCTCGCAAAGCGTGGCAGGCGTTGCAGTTTCTCGACACCACGGGGGGTTGTTGACGGCGGGGGCGGTATCAGGGCTCGCAAAGCGTGGCCGGCGTTGCAAGTTCTCGAAACCACACGGGGTGAGCTGCCGGTGGGGGCGCTATCCGTTTCGGGCTCGCAGCGCGTGGCACGCGTTGCAATTTCTCGACTCAGCACGGGGTGAGCCAGGGGTGGGGGCGCTATTCATTTCGGGCTCGCAAACCATAGCAGGCCTGGCTTCTCGACACCACAAGGGGTGAGCTGCGGGTGGGGGCGCTATCCGTTTCGGGCTCGCAGTGCGTGGCAGGCGTGGCAGTTTCTCGACACCACAGTGGGTGAGCTGCGGGTGGTCCCGCTATCCGTTTCGGGCTCGCAAAGTGTGGCAAGCGTGGCAGGTTCTCGACAGCACAAAGGGTGCGCTGCGGGTGGTCCCGCTATCCGTTTTGAGCTCGCAAAGCGTGGCACGCGCGGCTCTTCCTCGACACCACAAGGGGTGCGCAGGGGGTGGTCCCGCTACCCGTTTTGAGTGTGCAAAGCGTGGCAGGCGTGGCGTTTCCTCGGCACCGCGGGCTGCGCGCGGGCTGGTCCCCCTATATCCGTTTCGGGCTCGCAATGCGTGGCAAGCGTGGCACTTTCCTTTCTGTTCGCACAACTTGTCATGCTCCTAAGGCTTGACAGGCGTCACCAGCGGTATCAGCGGGGCAACGGCCACCATTACCATTAAAGTTCCATCACACCAGACATCTTATTACAAGTACGTGGGGTTCCTCGGTCGCGTAATTACTTGAATGCCCCTGAAAAGGGCAGACACCGCCGTCCCACTGGTTTCCGGAGCCTGGAGTTTCTTTGCGGGGGGGGGTTCATGGCGACCCCAGAGGGTCCAGAAAGGCTCGGAAGGCGGCGTAATTAAGAGGTAGGCAAGAAGCTCCAGGGTCGGGGGTGGTGGTGGTGGTGGTGGTGGTGGTGGTGGTGGTGGTGTTGCTGCCACAGACCGGCGGCTGTCGCTTTTTGGGAACGTGGGGAGTTTGGGAGGCGTGGTGGAGGAGGAGGAGGGGAGTTGAAAAGATGCTAGAGTGCGGGAGGGGCGGGGATCGAGGAAAGCCCCGGAAGGTCTCCGGAAGCCCCAGCGAACTTGCGCACCAGAAAGCGAGAGGGGGGTCTGAGACGGCCCCTGTTCCAATTTGGCGCGGAGTTTGGGCGAGGCGGCGAAAAAGGCCCCAGAGGGTCGAAAAGACGCTGAGAAGAGTCCAAGAAGGCCACTAAGGGGAAGACGGCCCAAAAGGGCACCCGAAGGTGTGGAAAACTGCTGAGCGAACCGAAGAGGGATACGGAGAGCCAGAAAGGAACACTCCCACGAGTTTTTGGGGCCTCGGAAGGTTCTCCAGGGGCCCCCCAGGCGCAGCGAAGACGGTCTAAGAAGGCTCCGAAAGGGCGGCCAGACGGCCGAACATGGGTCCAGGAGGCTTTCAGGACGGCCCAGGAGGCCTTATAGAGAGTCCAACGTGACCGGAGAGGCCCCAAGAGTGGCGCAGAATGCTGCAAGAGAGCCCCAAGAGGCGCAAAGAGGAGGCCGAAACGGCGAAAATCATCGAAATGTTTACGGTTTTTTGAGGTTTTTGGCTTCTCAGTTTCTCGCCTGAGCATGCCTCGAAGAGGGGTTGGGAAGGATCCGAGACGGCCTCGGAAGGCCCGAAAGAGGGGCCAGAGGAACCCAAGAGGGCTCCAAGAGGCTCCGAAGACTGCCCTGGAGGGCCTCCGGGGAGGTCCCAAAATGCGCCCGAAGGCGTTCCGAAGTCTTTCGTTCGAAGGCCTGCTTGAGTTGAGGGTACATGGCTTCCTGCGGACGCTTAGTGCGCAGCCTGGACCCCTGGACCGGCGGAATGAGCAGGCCCGGGGAGGACCCAAGGAGGGGTTGCCAGGGCTCTGAGGAAAGGAGTTGGTACGAGGAGTGCGTGGGTAAGGGGACTGAGGTGGAAGAGTTCTTGCAGACCATGCGGAGGGGGTACCTGGTGGGGCGGCGGATCGTTTCGCTCATTCCGCCGGCCCATATTGCCTCGCCGCTTGGGGGCCGTGTTGGGGCCTTCTGGGGGGCAGTTTTGAAGCCTTTTGGGGGCCGTGTTGGGGCCGTGTTGGGGCCTCTTGGGAGCCTCTTGGGGCTTCTTCGGGTGCCTCTTAGGGGCCCCTTGGGGCCTTTTGCGGGCCTCTTAGGGCCTCCTGGGGGCCTCTTGGGGCTGAAGGCTGGACTTCTCGGTTCCTGGTCCCCGTCTTGGGTCTCACTTGAGGCCGTTTTGGGCTCCTCTGGGGCCATCTTGGGCGCCTATTGGGTTGTCTTGGGGCCATCTTGGGCCGTCTTGGATTCCTCTTGGAGGCTTATTGGGCCCGTCTTGGGGGCGGGTTGGGCTGTGTGGGGGCGAGGTTGGAGGCCTCTGGGGCAGTTCTGGACGCTGTCAACCTCCAAGCGTCGTGCATGCAAAACAAATACATGTTCCGAAAGGGAACGGGGCGATTTTCGCTTGTTGGGGCCCTCTCAGAGAGCCTCTTGAGGCTCTCTTGGGTTTTTTCGCGGCCTCTGGGGCCATCTGGAGACCATCTTGAGCGTCTTGGAAACGATCTTTCGGCGACTCGGGGCCTCTTGGGCCGTGCAGGGGGCGTCCCAGCGCCCTCTTGGCGCGCTCCTGAAGCGCCCTGGTGGAGTCGGCCAGGCATCGGCCAGGGTACTTCTCGTCTAGGGGTCGCCACGCGCGTGCGAACAAGAAATATTCTTAACCTGTTACCCCAGATCTTAGCACGCCTCTGGCCCGCTGGGCAGGCGAACTTAGCTGCCTGCAGGAAACTTCGCAACCGTGCCCGTGCAACAGTGCCGCAGGATGGAGGCTGAGTGTAAGAACGTCGCAATTCCGACGAGTGGTCTTATAAGGACGGGTTGTACAATCGACCCCGACGTCCGCGTGGTAGGGGGGAGCTCGAGTTCACACCCCGCGGCAGTTCAGCGAGTGGTCTGAAATGCGGAGGGTCGTGATCCCGACATCGTCGTCGTCCGCGTCGTAGGGAGGAGGAGGAGGAGGAGGAGGAGGAGGAAGAGGAGGAGGAGGAGGAGGAGGTGGAGGAGGCGGAGGACGAGGAGGAGGAGGAGGAGGAGGAGGAGGAGGAGGAGGAGGAGGAGGAGGAGGAGGAGGAGGAGGATGAGGAGGAGGAGGAGGAGGAGGAGGACAGGGAGACAATGAGGATGAAAAGGATAAAGCTTCTTGGGGCCCTCTTGGGGCCTCCTGGGGGCCTCCTGGGGGACCTCTTGGGGGCCTCTTGGGGGCCTCCTGGAGCCTCTTGGGGGCCTCATGGGGCCCGTTGGGCCGTCATAGGGAGGCGATTGGCCCGTCTGACGCATTCGGATGCCGTCTTGGGGGCCTGTCTGGGCTGTCTTGGTACCCTCTTGGAGCGCTGCAGGGCTGCCTCGGGGCCCTCTAAGGCGGCTATTTCGGTCAGGCCAAGCTCCGGGGGCTTTGCCGTGCGCTCTCTCACTCTCGAAGGCCAGGTGCGAGTTTTTGGACAGGGTTAGTCGCGGCCTGTTTCCAAGCGCTGAGCTCTTTGAAGCCCAGTTGTCACTACATGATGGCGGAAACCCTTGAAGTCCTCCCTCCCTCCCCCTTTTCCCTTTTTCTCCTTTCCCTCCCCCTCCCGCCCCCGCCCGCTCTCCCCCTGCCCCCCTCCTATCCCTTCGATCCCCCCCAACCCTCCCGCCCGCCCCCCTCCCCCTCCCCCGGTCTGTCTGCCCCCCTCCTGATTTGTCCTTTACATTTTCCGTTTTGTCCCCTCCCCACCCCAGTCCTAGAACCTTCCCGCCGAGTTCCCTCCCAACTCGTGCCTCCTCACCAGGTATAGGCATCTCCCTTGAGGAGGAGCGGCAGGATTGGGGGTGCTTTCGCACTATTGCGCAGGCACCATGAGCGGTGTTGGCGTCTCCTTCCTTCGAACTCCGATCCTGGAATCTCGGTTCTCGACCCTCGGTCTTCGCCGCATCGTCTTCTTCGTCGTCGTCGTCCGTCGTCGTCGTCGTCGTCGTCGTCGTCGTCGTCGTCGTCGTCGTCGGTGTTTGTCGTTCGTCGTTCGTCGTCGTCGCCGTCCTTCGCCCGTCGTAGTCGTCTGCCGTAGTCATTCGTCGTCGTCGTCGTCGTTCGTCGTAGCTGTTCGTCATGGCTGTTCGTCGTTCGTCGTCGCTCGTCATCGTTTGTCGCTGTCCGTCGTCGCTCGTCGCTCGTCCTGCGTCGCTCGTCGTCGCCGTCGCCGCCGGCTGCGGGGCAAGCTGCCACGGGCGCCGAGGCCTGAGCATGGGCGGCGGCGGCGTCGCCCACAGGCTCGCACACGGGCACGGGGGGGCGGGCGTGGGAGGACAGGGTGGGGGAACTAGTAATTTTCACCGTTGCCCTGTCCCTACCCACTGCGCGCCCCCTGAGATGGAACCGCGCCCTGTACACCCTGCCCTCCCGTTCGCCCTCCACCATCCTCCACATTTAGCCTATGTCCTCCTTACCTTCTTCTTCCTCCGCCCTACGGCCTCTCCTCCTCTTCCTCCTCCACCCTGCCCCCTTTCCTCCTCTTCCTCCTCCACCCTCCCCCGGGTCTTCCTTTTCCTCCTCCACCCTCCTTTTCCTCCTGTTCTTCTTCCACCCTTCTCCCAGTCCTAGTCTTGGGAAAGAAGGGACCGGGGGAAGGGATGACATGGGGAGAAAGGGGCTGCCCCCTGGCTGTCGCGCCAGGGGTGGCTCCATGTCGCGCCAGGGAACTTCCTGTGGCTCTTTTTCCTTCTCCGTCCTCCTCCACCCTCGTCCCGGTCCTTCTCTTCCTCCTCCATCCTCCTCCTCCTTCCTCCTCCTCATCCTCCTCCACCCTCCTCCTGTGTCCACCGCCTCCCTTTGTCCTCCTCCGCCGCCCCCCCCGCCGCCACTCGCCCTCCTTCTCACTCGCCAACGCGCGCACACACACGACCACACATACACACACGCAAGCACACACACACACAGTCACACACACACACACGTACATGTTTTTCCCTCGGCGGCATCGTGGCGACACAAACGCGTCAGACAGTTTTCATGTTATTTATCACGCACATACACAAACACACGCACGCACACGCACGCACACACACACGCAAACGCACGCGAATAGGCGGAGGAGGACGAGTGGGTCGGCCACACAAACTCTTGGAATCTCCAGTGGCTCGTTTGGTCAGTCAGGTTTCATTGTGCTTCTTGCTTGTCTCCGTTGTCATCCATCCATTGCCATTTGTGCTCAAACCTGCCTCAACCATTGCGGCTTTCTTTCCAATGTAGCAGATTCACAGAGCCGCGTGGAGCGGCCGAGCATGATGGATGCACGGCCCACAGGGCCACGAGAGTGACAGCTTCCCCATCTGGATCACATCATGTGCCCACCGTGCTGGTAAGCGCCGCCGGGGTATGATTCCAAATGACTGCCGTGACCAGATCGACAAACATTTCATACAGGAGACATTCGAGGATGCAGAACTGGCAGACTTGGAAGAGTACGGCGCCTCAATGTTTCCAGACCGTCATGCATCTTACAGCCAGATATGTGGAGTAGCACTTCTGCGTTACAGTGGCAAATATACAGGAGCACTCAGCGAGTCAGGAAAGGAAGCCCGAGCAATTTCAAATTGGAGTGGCGGCAATCGCCCATTCATGAGGTATTTCGAAGTAGTTGAAGCTGGCCGTCTCGAGCAGGGCATCGACCTGATCCACGCTGGCTTCGGCATCGGATCTCCAAAACATGTATGGTTTGAGCTAACGAATGAGTGCCGAGACCGCCTGCTCGAAGGCGCTCTGCTGGGCGGCCGGGGTCGCGTTCGTGAGTTGTTGCAGCGCTGGGCCAGCGATGGACTGATTGAGGCCGCCTTTTTGGATTCCTGCACTGTCTTGCAGCTGCCGTTTCCAGTGTCAATCTTGGTGGTAGCACAATGTTGGTACGTATTGGCTCTCGATTGTCGATTTCGTTGCGTACGGTCCGCGATCATTTACAATCTATGGCATGGGTGTCGCCATAACGCTATCGATGCAGACCCTGAAGTAGCAGACTCACAAGAGTTTCCTCCAGAACAGGACCCCTGCGGCGTCAGCAAGGACATCGCCGCCACCATGACTGACCAGGGCTTATTCAGCAAAGACATGTTCATGACGTTATCATCGCATCTCAGGGCATGGTCATCAGCGATATTGGCCGCCCACTGTAATCAACAAGATGTGGTGCAAGATCAATTGCAAGACTTCGTGTCCTGGCTGGACCGCTGCGCAGCGTCTTTGGTTCCAGAAGCATTTGCCAAGTGGAGTTGGTCGAGCCGCCCCGGGCGCGGTGGCCATTATAATCGTGTGCTCGACCGCCGCGGCGGCTTCAACCCGCACTTCCTCGTGCAGTGCTTGATCTTCTCATTCCACGCCCGGGGCACAGACAACAGCGGCGGCGCCAACGCGTTCAGATCTACGATCATGCAGGCGTTGCGCATTCTCCCAATCGCATTGCAAGATGCAGCAGAGCAGATCATGGCAGATAATTTGCTTCCCAGCGCGGCGACGTTGAGCAGGTCGCGGCTTTGCCTCGACGTCGTGTGGATGCTCGTGCACCGGGACAAGCACAGGAGCCTCATCGCGGACGATGCCGCCATCTACTCCATGATGGACTCGTCGCCCCAGGGCGGCCGAGATTGGTTCACTGGGTGAATTTTCGGGCGGGGATTCTTCTGGGGCGCCCAGTGGGGTTTCGGAGTCATCGTCGAAACGCGCGGGCAACATTGATTTTTTAAAAAGCATAACCCTCAAACGATATGAAACATGGCGAGGAGGAGGATAATAACGGGTCCAGGGGAGGGCGGTCAGGACGATAAGGCGGAGATGGAGGAGGAGGAAGAAGTGAGAGTCCTTGGCTTCCGGCTTCCGTTTCAGGTTTATCCACGAGTACACTGTCATTAGCGGCTCCGACCTCGACAGGGCGGCGAGGATGGCGGATAGGCTCGCCCGTTTCCAACACGAGCCGGTGGACGAGAACACTTCTATGACAATGCAGGAGGTTCAGCGCAATCTTGGACAATGTATGCAGAAACACAAGTTTCCTCCCGTTGGTATCGGGTCCCGCCATGGCAGTGCCGCGCACAAACTTCATGCTTTGCTGCACGGCGTTCGACTCGAGTGCGACTCATGGCGGATCGTCAGCAATCTACTCGGCAAGTTCTTCGCGGTGGTCACCGACCAGGGAGTTGAGTCGCACCTTTCCTCGGCTTCGTGCGAGGCCAGCGACATGTTTCCTCATTGGCACCCTACGCGCCCAACGGCTGGGGATGACGGCCACGGCGACGACGCCGACATGGAGGCCGCGGACGGGCACCTCCACAACGTCATGGAAGACATGCAGACCCAGCTGCACATGCGGCAATCATTGCACATACCAGGCTCGTTCCATGCAGTCGAAAATACTCAGACGCGCGTACTTCAACATCTACCGTCTTGGCCCGAGGTGAAGAAGTCTGTGGAAGCTTTCTGCGTGGTGTTTCATTACAGCTTCTCGAGGGATAGATTCGTTGAAACTTGCTTGGTTGGAGACAACGCTGTTTGGCGACCATTCTTCCGCAGTGGGCCTCCGCTCTTCGAAGGAGGAAGGGTCTGGGGTGCGGTCGTTGAGATTACAGAGTGGCTGCTTACCAGGCAGTATCCCCTCACGTTCTGGAACGAAGATCGCGTGCAATTCAGAGATGGCCCTGGCAGAGGCGGCGAGCATGGACAAGCGCCACAACATGCAAACTGGAACGACGAGCATGCTGGGCAAGTAGCGAAGGTAACGGCAGCAAATGCAAGTCCCTTCTTCTGGGCGTACATCAATTTGATATCAGTCATAGCATCAGCCCTCGGATGGCTCGAGGCGTGGTCTCAGGGGTGTCGGTGCCACCCGAGAGCTTTCTGCAGGCAGCACGACCTTGTCCACCTTAAGAAGTCTTGCCCCATGAGGGGTCGTCGTATACCTGAGATGGCTTGCGGGGCATTCCATGAGTTGATGCGCGAAGCATTGGATTTGAAGTACACTGAACTCTTGCGCCGCCTGGTCAACGTTGATGCCAATGACTCGAGCAAGATATTCAGGGAGTTTACCGCTGCGAAGGCCTTCATCATTGCAGAGATGCAGGTGCGGCTCGACCCCATCGTGCAGCTGCCCCTGAAATGTCTGTGCGTGGGCCACTTTGACCACATGTGCATGAGGACGCACCTCGCTATCTGCTTGGTTTTGTACGAGAACTTGACAGCGCAGGACGTCAAACACCAGATGACGGAGCGGATGTTCGGCCATGGTTCCATCATTCGGGGGCAAATATTTCAGTTCCTGCGGGGCGATACCGACATCGCGGATTTGCCCGAGTTGATGGCTATACGCAGAAAGGCGATGTTCGCCTCCAATTTGGAACAGAGCATCGAGCGTCGTCACGCCCAACTGCACTTGGCGATCCGACTGTCCAGTCACCATTCTGAAGCATACGCCAGTCTCGGCTTGCGCCGGGACGAGATCGTGGAGATGATGACTCATAATCCAAAATTGGCAATCCGTCTATCCGTTCTAATCGGCCAGGCTGGTACCATGAGAGACGCACTGAAGGCCTTGGGATTGCAGTATCATCCATCACTGGAGCAATGGGCTAATGAACGTGGTGACCTGGACACCCGCATACCTCAGAAGTGGACGAGTCGAGTGATTTATCGGGGTGACTTGCAGACCCAGTTTGCGGATTTGCCAGACGTGTGCGCAGCGCCTCCTGATGATGGAGTTCCTCCAGTACCTCCAGACATGTTCCATGTCGCCGCTGCCGCAGGACCACCGCCCTCGACTACAAGCGGCGGCGGCGGCAGCTCCGGCGGGCACGCGGGCGCTAGCAGCAGCAGTGGCGGCGGCAGCGGTTCTCAGGCTTAGAAGTTGAGCCTTCGCTCCCCGCTCCCTTCCAGGCCCACGTCCAAAACGGTTCCTGGCTCGTGCTCCCTACAGCTTGAGGGCCCCCTAGGAATGACATGGCATGGGCGGGTGGCGGGCGGGCGGGCTGGCGGTGGGCATGGGCGGGCGTGAGCGGAGCGGGCTGAGGGCGCTAGAGGCGGTCCAGAAGCAGGAGAGTGGAGGCCTCAGCGAGGCTAAAGCTACTTGGTAGTACTTGTCGAAACAGGTTTGAGCCATCCAGTCGGGGCCTTGGGGACATGGCCAATCTCCTCTACTGATTTCAAATCGTTTTGAATAGGAAAGCGTCCAAAACATCCTCTTTCTCCTCACTCCGTCCTACCTCCTCCTCCATTCTCCATTCCTCCTCCTTCCCCCATCCTCTTCTACTTGTACTCTACTCCTGACTTGTTGACGATCTGGACATCTATGCCCACTGTTATCCTACTTATCGTTCCTCCAGGACCCCAGGGTGGGCTACCTTGATTAGCCGCACCGCATCGCTTGACTCTTAACGGGTGTTTCTTATACGTCTGGTTTGGAGTCGACGCTGGCAGATGCATCCAAAACGCTACGCCAGGGGGGAGTAGCTAGTGCTCACACGAGCGAGCAGTTTTCAGCGAACCTTCAGGTTCGGCGGCTGGCGCTTCGGGGCTGCCGCATTGCGCGCCTAGTGGCGCTGCTGCCAGCTCGGGGGCCAGCAGCGGCATCGGCGCTGGCGGCGGCGGGCCTGGGCCCCCAGGGCCCCCGCACCTAAATCTGAGCAAGAAGGTCAATGGTGAGCCGGACATATTTGTGACGATCATACGTGGACTCAAACTTAAGCATTTTTTACAAACATGGGAAACAGATGCTATCTACTCTATGAAATTGAAATGTCCTCTTCCGACACTTGAAGAGACTCTAAGACCATTACTGCCCTGCTCTGTAGAATTGTTCCAAGAGCTGGCGAGATGTGACTTAGATTGGAACGTAATGGGTCGCCATGTGATTTTGCCTTATGTGACCTTCGAGCCCGACGTGAATTCTTCGACAGCGGATGTGGCGCCTGCTAAGGGCAAGGCAAACAGCAAGATCAATCCAGCTCCACCCAGGAACTATCTTCCTAGAAGCGAAGCTCCAGAGTTGGCCCTCAGCCTTGGGTTGGTTTGCTACGAGTTGCCCTCCTTGCACTCCTCATTCCACATTGTGTGTAATGAAAGTCTCTCGTGGCTTTCTCACCCTAGGCTGTTGGGCCAATGCGAGTCCTCGCCTCGCATTGACCTGAACCCTTCAGGCAATTTACATTCTTCCGGATCGTCAGTGAGTCCCTTGGCAAGCTCAGCCGTGCTTATATTGATGGTAAAAAACGCTTAAAGGCAACAGATATCTCCATCGATGTCATGCAGGTGAGCCACACTATCAAGTCTGCGAAGACCGTACTTGTCTGCGAGGATGACAAAGAGAGAAATGATAAAGCATTCTCGGGGCACATCGCTGCCCGAGACTTGTTGCTCGAGTGTGTCGAAACAGTGCGTCGTTGGGTGGTGGAGCCCCAGCCTCATTTTGCATTGCCATGCTTAGAACTTCCAGAGCTGGACCCTTTGGAATTATCACGCACGCTTCAAGCTCTGTATTCGGTTGGCGCTCTTGAGTCCGACATTGGCGGGCCATCCTTTACATTGAGTCATGATGCTGGCCTTGTTCATTCGCGTGTGCTCGCAGCTCTGGAGAGTAAGAGCGTGGTCCAATGCACCTCGACAACTTCAACGACGTCGAGTTGGAAACTGACGGCGGAAGCAGAGTCATTGGTGAAACCGTGCTTCCACCTTACTTCGTATCAGAACGTTGCGGAGCCACGCCCGGACATCCCCGTCACAGACATGACGCAGTTGGAGCTTCTCTTGCATTTGGAGCGCCATGGGTGGGCTCGCGGAGTGTGGCTTGACGCTGGCTCACCTGCTGCAGTCGATGTGTTGACGGGCTCTCCGAAGAAATGGTGGGTCAAGCCAGGCGCAATTACTGTGGGGCGGCAGTACTTGCTGGCGTTGGCTCGTCTAGCAGACGCGCGGCCAGAGTTCACCACAGTGGAGCACCTCAAGCCAGAGTCTTATTACAAGCGTTTGTTCAAACCGCCCAAGGCCTTGGTCATGGAGGGCGATGTCGGCGTCGTCGGCGTGAACACCAGCGACCCCCGCTCCAAGCCGACAAAGAAGAACGCTCACACAGGGCGCGGCGGTGGCCGCGGCAGCGGCGGCAAGGGAGTCAAACAGGATGAAGCACATGGGCCTGGCGAAGTCGTCCTCCCCGTTTCGGCCGGCAAGCGCAAAGGCAGGAAGGGACATGCACGTAACTACCGTTGGGGTTGTGGATATCTCACCTTCAAGCCCAAGGTCAGCTCATGGCAGGCGACTTGTCCTCGGTGTGGCTCCCACGCTGCCAGGAATCCAGGCGCGAGGTGCACTAAGACATTGAAGTTCAATGATGAGGTCTCGGACAACCAGGTCCAAATGCGTTTGCAGCATTGGTTGAACTCGCGCTTCAAGTTCAAGACCCGAAAAAAGCACATGCAGTACCTGGCACCGTGGACGGATGTGCCATCGCGTTCCCAGTTGAAAGAAAACAAAATCGATTCTGACTACGAGACGGACGTGGAGCCACCAGTGCATGCCGATGGGGCGCCAGAGCCCAAGGGCGCCAAGAAGCTGAAACGTAAGCCCGCCGCTGCTGCACCACCGACCTCGAAGAAAGCAAAAGCCAAAGCCAAAGCTAAGGCTAAGGCTAAGGCGGCGAAGGGCACGAGCAGCTCGAGCAACTCGAGCTCGCGCTCGCCTGGATCTTCTTCTTCGTCGTCCTCCTCTGACCCTGATGAGAAGGACAAGGGATCCTCGACGAGGTCCTCGAGCTCGAGCTCGAGCTCAGACTGAGGCTGAGCATAGTTCGAGCTGTCTGAGCTACTATAGCAGCTAGCAGCACTGGCCGCAGCAACAATCTTGTTCCTCCTCCTCCTCCTCCTTCTCCTCCTGCTTCCCTCCTCAACTCCTCCTCCTCCCTCCCTCCTCCTCCTCCTCCTTAGCACCCTGGGCCCGCCGGGCGGCCGCGGGGCGAGCCAGGCGACGGGCCACGGCGCGACTCGACGGCGCGGAGGCCCTAACCCTACGGTGCTTCCAGGACGGGCAGCGGCTTCGCCGCTGCCCCCGTGCGGTTCCGAGGGCTGCTCCTGCCCTGGAGCCGTGCGGGTCCTGGTTACATCGTAGGGTTGGGTGCCTCCTTGCTAGCGGCGGCGGTGGAGCGACGCTCGCCGTCCGTTGAGCGGAGAGGGGATCATCATTATCATCATCATTAGCATCATCATTATCATGATGATCATAGTCACCATCATCATGATCATACTGATCATGATGATCATGATGCTGGTTGTCGTCAACATCATCATCACCACCACCACCACCACCACCATCATCATCATCATCATCATCATCATCATCATCACCATTACCATCACCAGTATCATCATCACCGGAGGGCGCCCGCCGCTGGCCCGAGATGATACGAGGCCGGCGGTGGCCCAGCACGTTCGAGGCGCTCCGCAGGGGCAAGGCAGGGCGCCCTTTCGCCCTCAGCTCCGCCACGGCCCATGTCGGCGCCGACGGCGGCTGCAGCAGCACCACTGTGACCATCACGAGCGACGACCGCCCCGACGACCTGGGCGACGACGACAGCTACCAGCACAAGCGACGACGGCTCGACGACGACGCCAACCCGAACACGGAGATCCAACTCGACAAAGCGGAGTCGTCGGTCGACCCGAGCGTCGACGTCGGCGATTTCAGGTCTCATGTGTTTCTTCTGTTTTGTGTTTTCCTTCTAAACAAAAAGGTCCGGGTCCACGTTTTAACAACAACTCCAGGTCTCCATCCTTGGCTCGACGACGGCGACTTCGATGGGGGCAGAAAATCGAGCGCAGTGCTGCAAGCGAAGACCGCATTGTTCTGAATGAGAGGCCTAAGGGGAGCACTGGTAGGCCTGGTAGGCTAAGCACTAGCAGTGTTAGGCGTGCACCATTACCGCCCAAGCCAGACGGGCGCTATCTACTGGCCTTCGGCCAATCCCGCCGCTCTGCCTGGCTTGTGGGCCCTTGTGGGTCACAGGCCCCATGGATACTTGTTTGGGGCCCCCTGGGAAGCTTTGGGGGGCGGCTCATGCAGCCCCGAGAGGCGCCGTGCATGGGGGCTGGGCTGTAAAGTTCTTATTCAGGGCCTCAGCCCCCAGTTTTCCAAGCGCTCTTGGGCGCTAATGGACGCTTAGGGTATCCCGAGTGGGCCTCTGGGACGGTGCCCCCGCCCAAAACGACTTGAAAAAAGAAACAACAAGATGTCGTCAGAGCGCCCAAGAGAGTGCAAGAGCGCCTGAGA
This sequence comes from Prorocentrum cordatum, assembly GCA_963575745.1. Lineage (NCBI taxonomy): Eukaryota > Dinophyceae > Prorocentrales > Prorocentraceae > Prorocentrum > Prorocentrum cordatum. The sequence goes on from CAUYUJ010021373.1 coordinate 136,538, forward strand.
CAGCCCCAATAGGCCCCAAGACTGGCTAGGATGTCCTCCAGACGTCCCAAGAGGCCCCCAAGAGGCTCCCAAGAGGCCCTCCCCCCCAAGACGCCCCGAAAGAGCCCCAAGAGCACCCCGCAGAGGGCCCCGAGGTGCACAAACCGCCCCAATCCTATAGGCAAGCGGATACAGGCGGCCTTCATAGCGCATAAAAAGACCCAAGAAGCCCCCAAGATCGCTCAGAGAGCCCCAGGATGGCCCACGAAGGCCCCCAAATGGCCCAAGAGGCGCCCAAGACTGCCCAACAAGGCTTCAAGAGGGGTCCAAGAGGTCGAATTGAGTTTTCGAGCCGCCCCGAAAGGCTTCAAAACTGCCTCCAAGAGGCGTGGGTCACCCTGGCACGTGCTGAAGGCAGGCACGGTGGCGGATTTTCGTCTTCAGGGGTCGCAGACGCCACAGCCTCGGGTCTGTCGCAAGGGTTGCCTCTGCGAAGCTTGCCGTGCCAGGCGGAGGGGGTGAGCGAGAAAAGCGGCCCATTCGCCGCTCGCCCTCCTCAATCCGACTCGCCCAAGGGAGGAGGGAGGGAGGAGGGATTGGCTGTGTCATTGGGGGCACCCTAGCGGCCCAAGGGAGGAGGGAGGGAGGAGGGGCTGGCTGTGCCAAGCGTGCCGTTTGCGGTGGAAGGGGTGGGCGAGACAGGCGACCACTCATCCTCCTCCTCCTCCTCACCCCCCACGCTGGGGTACTGTTGTCCTCAACCCCACACTCAGACGCAGACGACTTCGTACTCAGACTCGCCCACGCCCGACGTAGACTGTCATCTCCAGAATTTCTCACACTCAGACTCACACAGCACCGACCTACTCATATTCAGATACGTTCATACTCAGACGAACTTATCGTGCCCAGGCTCACTCACACTCCGGCGTGCTTACAGTCATACTCAATCACACACAGACCCACTCAGCCACAGACCTCTTGCACTCAAACACACTCACACCCATGCATATATGTATATATGTGTATATGTATGCTCACGCTCATATACACTCACGCTCAGACTAACTGCCGTTCAGATCCACTCACGCTCAGTTGCACGAGGACTAGCAGATCGCGATGATGCGTCGAGCGAGGCGCTGGTTCAACGGCCAAAGGAAGAGCCAACCAAGGTTTAAGCAGTTGTCCGTTCTTTCTCAGCGCCGTGTCTCCTTCTCCTCCCGCTGCCCTCCCCCCTCCCCCTCCCTGCTCCAATCATCATTATCGCCATCATCATCTGAGGCGCCAGGCGCCAGTCGTGGAGTCATCTCGGATCTCGGGTCACCCAGGGCAAATTCCTTCGCTGCACGTAGTGCTGGCTCGAGTGATCCGATTCCAGGCGCCGACGGCGCGACGGCAAGCACGTTCTGATTCACATCCCTCATGGCCCAGACCTCTACTTGGCAGGAGCAGTTGGTCACCCAACAGTTGGCCATCGTCGAGTCGACGGTGCACACAAGGCGGTGGGTATGGTTCGACGAGTGGCGCACGTGGGCGCCAATATTCTTCCCTGTTGCCATGCAGGGCGATTGGCCGATGTTCCCGCAGGTGTCTCAGGTCAAGCAGGAGCTCCTCAAGTCATGGAGCTACCTCGGCGTCGCGTTCAAGGACTCGGACAGTGCCGCGATCAAGGTGTTCAGCACCTACAGGGCGGAGGATTCGGTGGCGCTCAACGAGGACCCGACGCCTCATCGGGAGCTCCCAGACGAGTGGTTTGTCAACGAGAAGACCGCCCTGATCGTTGCCGTCGAATGGGAATGCGCCATGAAAGCCTGCAACTTCAAGATCAACGACCCGAACGTGGACGGCCACAACGTCGGCAGCAACTCGAAGCAGAACATCTCGAGCGGCCGCGGCCCACGCGGCAGCATGGGCGACAAGAAGGACAAGAAGGACAAGATACCGGCCTCGAAGGACAAGATGCAGCCAATGCAGCCCCAGTCCCAGTCCAAGAAGGACTTCGAGGACGCGTGCGGCAAGGGGTACAAGGCAGGGTTCATTGACGGCCGCGAGGCTGCGCGCGCCGAGGCCTTCGCCGAGGCCGTAGCTGCAGCGGTCTCAGAGTCGAGTCCGGGCGACACCACCGAATCGTCCTGGGCCAAGGCGGGTAGTTCCCTCGAGTCCCGCTAGCCGCTAGCCGCCACGAGGGGTGGCCATGCATGTTCTGGTTTGCTCTTCGGCCTGTTTGGCTGCGAAACGACAGATAAGCGAACGGGAGGTGTTTGGAAACACCGCAGAAAAGAATGCCTCACGCTGCTTGGACACACTGGAGATACGCTCACACTCAGACGACCGTATCGTGCCCAGGCTCACTCACACTCAGACGTGCTTCCAGTCATCATCAATCATACACAGACCCACTCAGTCACTGACCTGTTGCACTCAAACACGTTCACACTCACATACATATATATATATATATAGAAAAACACTCGTGTACGCTCACGCTCAGACTAACTGCCGTTCAGATCCACTCACGCTCAGTTTCACGCAGACTCGCAGATCGTGATGATGTGTCGAGCGAGGCGCTGGTTTCAACGGCCCAAGGAGGAGCCACCCATGGTCTTAGCAGTGATCAGTTCTCTTTCGGTCTGCCAAGTACACCACCCAGCTCTTTATTCAAATTGGCCACGCGCTCGGCTATTATTGGTCTCGCGATCACAAAAGATGCGTGAATGGGGATAGAGAAGCGCCGCGTGGGGGGGGGAAACGGCAAGACGAGCATAATACACATATGCGCACAACAAAAATCAGGAAGGCTCGAAACACCAGCACGACAGGCGATTATCAACCAAAAACGAACAAATACGTTTTCAATGCGAAATCAAAGAGAAAACAGTGAACATACACAAAAAACACTCAAAACATGAAATCCCTGAAAAAACACAAAAAAAAAACACAGAAAAGCATGAACAATACAAAAAAGTTCAAAAATAACATCAAAACTAACAAAAAGCAGCAGAAAACCAGAGGTGTCCACAGATTCGCGTCTGGGGCCACTTGGACCACTTTGGGGCCCTCCGCGGTTCTCCCCGGTTCTCCCCGGTACCTCCCCGGTACCTCCCCGGTTCTCCCCGGTTCTCCCCGGTTCTCCCCGCAACGTTTTGGCACCCCAAAGCCCTATGGACGTAATCTGTGGCCACCTGTGTGTTTTTGTGTTTTTTTGTTGTTTTAGTGTTTTTTTTTTTTTGATGTTTTTAGTGTTTTTTTTGGATTTTTGAGTTTTTTTCCGAAAATGAAGCTTTCTTCGTTTATTTTCGATTTGCCAGCGTTTTTTAAAAGAAAATGATGACAAAGTGTGATTCTGTAGTTCGTGGCAGGCATTGCGCTCTAATCGGCTTGGCTTCATAAGTTTGTCCGTTTTCTAATGTGTTAAGTTGCGCCATGCAGCCAACGCGTCAAAATCGCCTGTGGATGTCGCTTCCAGCTGTTGACGCGGCCGTTTGGAACGTGGGCATGCACGAAGGAAGGTGCGGGGCCTCGCGTGCGTGAATGTGCGTGTGTGTGTGTGTGTGCGTGTGTGTGCGTGTGTGTGTGTGTGTGATGGTGCTGATGATGGTGGTGATGGTGGTGGTGGTGGTGGTGGTGGTGTGTGTGTGTGTGCGTGTGCGTGTGCGTGTGCGTGTGCGTGTGCGT
>CAUYUJ010021374.1:0-125000 GCA_963575745.1 Prorocentrum cordatum
GCGTCGGGAATGGCGTCCCCCCGCCTTGCACTTGCAGAGCGAAGCCCCCCCCGGCCGGCTCCCGAGCACTGGTCCACCCCCCCACTTGCAGAGCGAACCCTCCCCCCCACCCCGGGCTCCCGAGCACCGAATGGCGTTGGGCCTGGCGTCCTCCCCCACCTACCGTGCAGAGCGGGGAACCCCCCCCCGGCTCGCGGAGCATCTGAATGTCGTCGGGTATGGCGTCCCCCCCCCCCCGTGCAGAGCGACCCCCCCGCCGACTCGCGAGCACTGAATGGCGTCGGGAATTGGTTCCCCTCCCCTTGCAGAGCAAACCTTGAGCGAGCTCAAGTCCACGCTCTCAGAAGCTCACACGCCGAATTGGCGGATATTCATGAAATTATAGTAATACTGGTAAGAAGAATACGTGTACTGATAGTAAGATTGGTAATACTAATCGTAGTCGGAAGGAGAAGAAGGAGAAGAAGCAGCTGCACAAACTCGGCGGCGAGCTGCGGGGGGCAGTGCTCGTTTCGATTATTTCAGTTCGATGTGATTCGATTTCGATGGCTTCCAATGCCGATTCGGTCTGGATTCAGATTCCGATGTGGATTCCGACTTCTCAACGTAAGCCTACTACCCTGCCGATTTCCGCCGATTCGACTTCTCCCGACTCGGTTGCCGATTTACACCGACCCGGTTCCTTTCGATCGCCGATCCGTTTTATCCATTCGATTCTGGTCTTGTGGGCGGAAAGGAGTGAGAAGGGGGCGGGCCTTCTCAGAAGGCTCGGGAGGTCGCTGGTCAGCCGAGAAGTGTTCTAAGGAAGCCGGGGGGCTTCTAAGAAAGCCAGGAGGCTTCCGAGAAGGCTCGTCCCCTCTCACGCCCCCCCCCCAGGCGCGCCGCCTACAAGTACAAGCTTTCGGAGCTCCGCGCGCATGTCTCAGATCGCTTCTGGGCGTTGGAGCCGACGGGGGGTCTGAGATGGCCCAGCACTGCTTCTGGCCAGCAGGGCCTTCGGACCGTCAAACAGGTATCTGCGGTGATAAACTGACAAGATGGACCCCTGGGAGGGGCTTGCGGCTCCATTTTGAGCGACTGTGCTTATCCCCCCTCTTGGTCGATTTTCTCGGAGCCCAGCCAATCCAGACCCTCCCCGCCCCCCGGCCGCCTCCAAGATGGGCCCCCCTGGCGGCGCCCCTCACGACGCGGCCCCTGCGCCGATCGAAGACATCTGTGCGGCCCTCCAGAAGCGCATGTTGATGAAGTCGTTCCACGCAATCGTTCCTCAAATATGTATTAGCATAAAGGGGTTGTTACCAAGCCACATGGATTCTGTTTTTGTTGACCTTTTCCGGCTTTGTTGACGTGGCTATTGTTGACGTAACCATTGTTTTGTTTCATGTGGTTTGTGCATTCGTGCTTGGGGTCTCATCTGGGTTGTGTTGCTTTTTGGGGGCTTGACATAGGGTTGTGTTTTTTCATGTGGGTTGTGTTTCATGGGTCGACACAGGGATCACACTTCTTTTGTTGCTGCGGAGGAGGCGAGCGTCACAGCCTGCATGCGGCAGGTGGGATCCGTGTCCCCCCGGCCCGCGCAGCCCCTCTCGCCCCCCCCACCCCCCTGGGCATCAGCAGCAAGCGCTCTCGCGCGCACTGGGCCCCACCAGCAAGGGCCGAGTGACGGCCCCGTCATGAAGCATGCGAGGCCGGAGGGCAACGGGTCCTGCAGTTCTTTGTAGTTTCCGACCTGCGGGCGCCCTCCACGGGCCTGAGACATGTCGTCAAGCAACGCCTCGGGACGAAGCACTGGTTTTGGCTGAAAACCGCGAAGTCCAGGACCCCTTTCCCTCAGGACCCGTCTGCTTCATGAGAACGATCCGACACTGCGGTGCGGGGATTTATCCATAACCACAGCCTCGGGAATCGACGTGCTCGTTGCCCTAGCACATTGCTAGAATGGTTCAGCTCTTTAAGTACCCATATCCACCTTGCCGAGGTCCCTCCCAGGCTGTGATCATGGATAAGCCCCCGCCTCCAAAAACGTCCCTGCCACCCCCACCCCACTCGCAGTCGCTCCGGGGGGAAGCTCAACAGAATTCCGAATGTTGTCGAAGGAACATGGGCTGCTGAAATGGCGTCGACGGGAGCACCGGGATGTCGAGAAGAACCCAATAACGAGCCAAACAAAGGGAGGGTGAACGAAAACAAAATCTTCATGTAACGAGAAACGTAGACATGGTGATGGAACTCGTCGATGTTTTTTATGTCGGGTGCACGTTGGGCGCGCATGGTGTGGCGCCGCGTCGCATGTCTAGCACCGCGCTTGCACATGAATGTCAGCTTGTGGCCCATAGCCAAGAAGCCGGGCGAGTGATCAAACACACGTTCCCCCTGCTTGGGCTAACTGCGGCGGGGCGCCAGCCCGACGGAAGCACATGACGGCGGCGTCCGTGATCAGAGCCGGCACGCGGCCGCCAGCTTTAAGTCGGGCATGTCCCTCTACAAGAGGAGTTGTCAATATTTTAAAAAATAGTAAACCAATAGTCTGGGACTTTCTCTTTTTCTCTATTTGGTTTGAGCATGTTTCTGCTATTCCTCATTTTTCATACAACATCCGCCTCTAGGAGAACATGCCCGACCTAACGCCGGCTGGAGGGCGACAGGTGCGTCGCGAGCGGCAGCAGCGCCTCCGCTACAGCGGGGCGGTTGGGCCAGCATGGCGCCAGACCAGCAGGGCAGGAGGTGCGGCGAGCGAGGGGGGAAAGTGAGAAGGAGAAGGCCTTCTCTAGGGGAGCGAAGAAAGACATAAACACCAAAACTCGGAGGTCCGCGCGGATTTCTCGGATCTGCTCTGGACCCCTCTCCCTGGTGCGCGGAGCGCGCCATGGGCGGCGCCGGCGAGAAATCCGCGCGGACCTCCGAGTTTTTATGTTTCTGTCATTCTTCGTTCCCCTAGGAGAAGGCCTTCTCAGAAGGTTCGGAAGTCCCCCGGCCTTCTGGGAAATTGTCGAAGCCTTCCCCGAAAACAAAGAAACATTTCTCTCAGAAGGCGCGAGGGCTCCTGAGGAGTCCCGCCGCCTTCTGAGAAGGCCTTCCCCTGCTCATTTCCCCCCCTCGCTCGCCGCCAAAAGGAGGAGGCTGGCAGGAGGAGCGCCCCACGGTCGGCGGGCGGGGCCGACGTGGTTCCACCCAGCGGGGAAGAGGCCCAGGGGAAGAGGGGGAGGCGGAGGAGGAGGAGGAGGAGGAGGAGGAGGAGGAGGAGGAGGAGGAGGAGGAGGAGGAGGAGGAGGAGGAGTAGGGGAGGGAGGAGGAGGAGGAGGAGGAGGGGGGAGGCAAGCGGCCGAGGCGAGCGGCAGGGGCTCCTCCTTCGGGCCCCCTCGGGGTCGACAGCGACGGCACCAGAGGGCGACGACGGAGCGACCGACGCCGCGCGCTGCGAGTGCCCCACGCAAAACGACATGGAGATCGGGACAAACTCGGATCGGGATAACTCGAGATCTCTGAGAATCGGCGGGTTTGGAGGATGTATTGGGCGCCGCGGCCGCTCCAGAGCGTTCCGGAACGCTCTGAGAGCGCTCTGGAACGCTCTGGAGCGATTTATCCCGATCCTCCAGAGCGTTCCGGAACGCTCTGAGAGCGCTCTGGAACGCTCTGGAGCGATTTATCCCGATCCTAGCCCTGTTTTACCATGGGGTGGCTGCGTGGGCGGACCGACGTGGCCGAAGTCGACGGCAACGGTGACGTGGCGACGGCGGGAGGACCGGCAAGCGCGCTGCGGCGCTGCGCATGCCCCATCAGCGGGGGGGGGGCGCGGGAGGCGGGGCGCTGCGCGGGGCCGTCGTGGACGACGACGACGACGACGACGACGACGACGACGCCGACGACGACGACGACGACGAGGGCGACGACGGCGACGACGACGACGGCGACGACGGCGACGACGGCGACGGCGACGGCGACGGCGACGGCGACGACGACGACGACGCAGTAGCAGTCTTGGGGGCAGTATGCTGGTAGCGAGTAGCAGCGTTGGAGGCTGCAGCGTTGCTTGGCGAGGCAGGCGCCTGCCTGGCCCACTCGGGGGCCTCACGGTGGCCGCCCAGGGGCTCCTGGGCTCTCTGGGTCGACCGTCTGCGGGGCCGGATGGGGTCAAAAGGCGCGCATGTGGAAACGGCGATCCCGATGCCTCCTAAGGAGGCGGAGGGAGGTGGCCATCGCTGACGGATTTGTGCACTCCAGACTTCGTAAGAGAGGGATGGGGGGTCTCATTTCGGGGGGGGGGGGGTCTTTTCCAAGCTATCCTGGAGGGCCTGGGGGGGGCTGGGGACGATGTTTTGGAGGGTTCTCCCAGGGGGGGGGGTCTAAAACTTCTCGTCGGGGAGGGTTGAGACCCTTTTTTTTTTTTTTTACGAAATCTGGAGTACTGTGTCCCTGGCCTGCCTTCCGTAGGCCCTGCTCGGACATCTGGGGCCCTGCACAGGAAGGCTCGCCCCAGAGGGATCGAGAGGCTGACGTCCCTTCCCCAGGAAGTGGGCGTGAGATCCCCTCCCTTTTTAAAAACGAAATCTGAAACTGTGTCCCTGGCCTGCCTTCCGTAGGCCCTGCTCGGACATCTGGGGCCCTCCACGGGAAGGCTCGCCCCCGAGGCATCGAGAGGCCGACGTCCCCTCCCCAGGAGGTGGGCGTCTCCGCCGGCGGAGGGGTTCGGCAGAGGGGACGGCGGCAGCAGGAGTGCGGCGTCAACACTCAGGAGGGGAAAAACACACACAGACACAATGAATCGTCGATTCCCAGGAACATCTGGGAAAATATGGGAAGTGGGCTGGAAGACAAAAGGCCAGAAAATATGGGAAACATATGGGGAAGATTTTTGTTTGTGTGTATTGATTTGTGTGTCCTGGGGCCCCTTCAAACACTTGTGGATTCACGGCTGCTGGAGTCGGCCATGTGGGTCGGGTCGGCGCTCGCACCCGCCTCGTCCTGGTGTCGCCCCGGCGGTGTGTCGGTGCTGCTGCACGCGGTGGGCAGGAGGGAACGCCGCGCGGTGGTGCGGTAGGTTTGCGTCGTGTCGACCAGCGGCGACCCCAGCGCGGGCGTTCAAGGTTGAACGCCGCCGGCGGCCCAGAATCGATCGATGCTGAACGATCGGACGCTGCGGCAGTGGCCGATCGTTCAAGGTTGAACGATCCCTGCGGTGTCGAAAACCAGCGCTGGGGTCGGCACGACACGAACCTGCCGTACCTGTGGCGAGGCCTGAGAGTCAGCGGCCGCATGACGATGAGGGGGGCCTGGCCAGGGAGCTGGAGAGACTCGACCCGCTGCTGGCCGAGAACCCGGGCCGATGGGCGACGGCCTGGCTTTGCGTGTCGACGTGTCGGATTTGTCCGTTGCTTCTGCCCTCTCTCTTTTCCCTGCCCTTCACAATCCCCCTTGTCACACTCTGTGGCTCTTCTTTTGTACATCTATCAAAGTATCTCTGCATGTCCCTCCCTCCCTCCCTCTCTCTTTCTCTTCCCCCTCTCTCTTTGTATGTATGCATGTGCACATGTGTATATATATATGTGCATACATACATACATACCCTCTCTATCGGTCCCTCGTCATATCTCCTCTTTCTTCGTATATGCGTACATGAGATACACAGATGCGCGTGTGCCCGTTTATGTGAGGGTTCAGATGGTTGGCAACGCGCTCTTGCCAACATTATATCGGACGAGCGAGTGCTACCGCATGGGCCGACTGGGTTGTGTCACGTCTGCGCGTTTTGCAAGTCTGCATGTTGCGCCATGCATTTGATCAAAGCGGCTCTTGCTCGCTCTCATCAACGTATCGTGTTTGCCAGGTTCCGTTCGTTGTCTTTCTCCCCGACTAGCCCTCCTCGGAATTTGCGAGTTCTCCTCACTGCCTGCTGACGTTCAGTTGCCGTTCGCTCTGCATTGACCCTTCCAGTTCTGTGCTTCCCCCCTTCTCATTTACATAGTCCTGGTAAGACCTCCTGTCCAGGTGCCTTGTTCGCCACTAGCCCCGACTAGCCATGCTTCCATGTTGCCTAGTGCTGCTGGGATTCCCTTCAAGTCTCCTCAGGCAGCCCGTACTTGCCACGCTGCCCAGTTTTGTTGGGATCTCCGTTCGTTCGCCGCTGGCCTTGACAATCCCCGCTGCCATGATGCTTTACTCGTTCTGTGACCATTGCTGTTGGTTGCCCACCAGCCCCGATTTGTGTTAGTTCCTGTGGAGCTATGACCTAAGACCATGTGTTTATATGTGCTCCCGATTGCTCCCCCTTGTCCCCACTCTGCCTCACATCATCTTATCCGTATGATCTGCACCCCTTTCGCTTCCATTTTGTTCCCGTTTAATTCAATGCGCCTTCAGTTTGAGTTCATTGGCCTCCGCTAGCTTTCTGTGCTTATCCCACATGTTGCGCGCATCAAATTTGCATCAAGCTTTGCTTTACCAAGCATCAGACTGAAGAGGGGCCTGTCTGCAGGTGAACCTCCTGTCTGGCCGCCGGCGTGGCCTTTCCTCGAGCGGAGGCTCAGTGCTGCACGGCAGCGATGTTGCGGCCTGCAGGGGCCGGGGCGTGCCCCGACGTGGCGGCCGGTCAGCCGGCAGATGCCGCGGTTGGCTCGGCCGCCCAGGATGTGCCGCAGTGCCGCCTCGCCCCCCTCGACCAGCTCGTCGCGGAGTTCCGGAGCCGTGTCGGCGCCGCGGCCCCCCCGCGCTGCGACGGCGAGTGGGAGCTCCCGAGCGACGCGAGCAGCGACTCGGAGGACCGCGGCGCGCAAAGTCGCAGCGCCGGCCGCGCGCTGCGCCCCCTCGGCGACCTCCGCCGCGACTTCGACGCGCGGCGGGCGGGCGCGGGCGCGGTGCCGACCACCTCGCCCCTGCCGGCGGCCGCCGCACATCGAGCTGTGCGCAGCGGCCAGTGCGGCGGCGCCGCCGCGGCGAGCACGGGCACGCTCGTGAAGGTGGTCCAGCACAAGGGCTTCGGCTTCATCCTGCCGGACGGCGCGGAGGTGGCGGACGTGCTGCTCCACTGCTCCCAGCTCGCAAGGGACGGACTCCTGGGCATGCGCGTGGGCGTGCGTGTCCGGTACGTGGAGGAGACGGACGCCCGCACCGGCAAGAAGCGTGCCAAGGAGGCTGCGGCGATGATAGGGGAGGAGGGGCCAGGCGGCTCTACGAATGGCGAGCTGCGTAGCCGTGCAGCTGGTGCGAGCTACAGCAGAGATGACCTCTTGAGAGCTTTTGAGAGGATTGGGCGACCTTCCAATGGATCATCTCGCTGCATGTTCACGACCGTCCGCATTCCACAGGGACCCTGCTGGGCACCATTCAAGCATCACGGGAGCCTCGACGACGAGTACCTCATAGGGAAGCTGGAGGAGCGCCTCTCTAAGGAGTCAGGCTTCGACGACATGAACGAGGAGACCTTCGGAGAGAGCAGCGGCTGGTCGTTCGAAGAGGCGGTGGCCGCCAACGCCAAGCTGGCCGTCAGCCTGCCGTTCGGCTTGGGCGCCGCGGCGGTTACCGCCGCGGAGATGGCAGAGAAGCACTGCTTCTTCACACTAGCGGACAGCACCACTGGCAGCGGCTCCAGCGCCACTGGCTGCAGCCCCAGCGGGCCCTCCCCCGGCGAGAGCCCCTCTGGCAGCCCGCTGCTGCGTGCGGCGAGGGGCGAGGGTGCCGTTGCGCTCCACGCGCTCGCGGGCTTGCAGCTCCAGTAGCGGCCTGGCATGGCGCGTGCCCTCGCTGCACGAGGAGATGTGCCACACGTATTCGCGCTGCCGCACAAATTGCCGCGCATGATTTTAAAAGGGCGTGCGTTTTTGTGACTGATTGGCCGACGACTTGTTCTGTGTGAGGGCAGGCTTGCACGATCCTTCCTGCGAGCCCGAAATTTCATCCGCTGGTCAGGCCGCCCAAAGCGTTGGCCTGAGGCACTTCTGACTTTGTGTATATACAGGCCACAAGCCGACGAGCCATCCCTCAGCCAAGGGAGCGGCGGGAACTCGACGCTCGTCTCGGCAAGATGGCGTGCGGTAGGAGGACCACTTCTCAGGCGAGGGGTAGTCTGTACCTCCGACGAGTTGTTCTGCTCGGCATCCCCACCTCCGGCGATCTGGAACACATGGCCGTCCATGCTGTTCTTGTACATAGAGCGGGGAGAGCAGCGACGCGGGCGGCATCTCGACGTCTTACCACCTGTGCTTCACACTCTCGTTCTGCATGGTGATAGAACGGCAGGGCATGACGGGGAGGTTCACAGGAAGTTCATGCGCCCGCCCCTGTCCAGAGGCACAGTTATCTCGCGATCCGGTTGCATCTAACAACGACCTTCCGCATGCCTACTGGGTTGGTTTTACAATTGCCATGGTCTTCAGGCCATCATCATGTGCAGATGTTTGCATACGCGTTGATATGTTCATCCAGCCAAATCTGTTTCTACTTACTATGTGTTATGTCTCTGCTTGTCCGTCTACCCTGCTTGACTGCCATTATCGATATGAGTCGGATGGGCATTTGGTTGATCATAGCATGTGTGCAGCCATTGAAGAGCACCAAGGGGTCATCCTTGGCCTGAGCTAGGACATGCCTGGCGACAAGAAAGGAAACGCCTGAGTTTTGTGCTCGAAGTTCGTCGGAACGCCTCTGTCCCCTTCATGTGCCCACACTTGTCGCTGTGACACCCGCCTCAGCGGTAGGGGTCTATGAATCTCGAGGCTCTGAGGTAGTCGGTTGCCTTTTTTCCCTGGGCCGCACGATATCGTCCACACCTGCTCTGCAGATGGTCTTCTCTGGACCGTGACCACTTCGGCAATGACTGCGTAGCTCGCTTAGGGAACTTGTTGTATCTACTTTCGCGCTTCGTCAGAACCCCCACCCAGCCCAGACCCTCGACCCGACCCCTAGTCAACTTTAGGGAGACGCGCCGAAGGCGTATCAGGTGACCTACGCGTTGTGCCCCTCCCCGGGTTGGCCCAGCCATTCCCGGTGAATTTCGCTTCGAGTTGATGTCTGCTCTTGTCCCCCAAGCAGTGCTCGCACTTGAGGTCTCCGATTTGGCCTCCGAAGAAACGGCCCCCTCGTGGCGCGACTCTGTTATGTGGTCGGCGGTTCTCGCCCCACTCCCCAACCTAGGGCCGAATCTGAAGTCGGGGATGTCTCTCTACGGGAGGAGTATTCGAGAATGATAAAGATTCGTCTTGGGAGAATGGTTCGTGCTCTTTTGACGACGTCTGAAGCTGGTTGTTGTTGCAAGAAATATCCTTCCAACATCTGCATGTCGGAGGACATGCCCGACCTAAGCCTAATCGTCGCGGGTCAACACGACAGGGCCCCACACGATCACTTCCCCACGGTAGGGCCCAGCATGGTCAGGCTCCTCACGACCAGACTCCACACAATGGCACCCCGTCGTAAATTGCGCCCCATGGGCACGTATCCCACAGACTGCTTTCCACGATTGCACACCATGGACCGAAGCCCACAGATGCGCATCCCACAGACTGCGCGGCATTGACTACACGGATCCGTAGTTTCCGACCCATGCCGGCGACAAACGCAGAAGAGTATGTAAGTTATCTCTACCTCAGTCCCCTCCCCTTCCCTTCCCGCCCTCCATCTTCTTAGATTCTCGTTTTGGGGGACCTTGGGCCGGGGGACCACCAAACGGATCTGTTCGACGCCAGTTCGGCTACCCTTCGACTCTAGCTTGACTCAAGTTGGACTCAGGGCGACCGACGTTGGACGCAGCGTCGACGCATGAGTGGAGCGAGTGTCCCCAGGAAGGTCCCCAGAACGAGCATCCAATTTCAGCGGCGTGCGCGTGGTTCTAAACTCGGCCTTTATAGATTTGCTCTCCAGCGCTCGTTTCGGCCTCCAGTTATGACCTTCAAAGCAGCCGCGATGACACCAAGACCGCTCAAGATGACCCAGCACAGCTCAAGAGGCTCCCAAGACGGCCTCAAGACGGCTCGAGAGGCTTCCAACATGGCCGACGAGGGCTTCGAGAAGCCTGGGTCTTCGGGTTAGTTCTGGGTGGTCTGGTAGGTCCGCAGTCACCAATGGAGTAGATCTACGCCGTTTCTGGCGCCTGTTCCAAGCATGTGGAGTCTGCCCCACAGGGCGCACTGTTGCACACAGTCGCACTGAGCGGAGGTCCGGAGCCAGACCCCCCCCCACTGACCCCCCCTTCCGCCCAATGTAGTCGAAACGCCGACAAAGGAAACGTTCAATTATGGCAACGCGGGTTAGTGACGGGTCTCGCTTCCATAAGACGTCGATGCGCTCCGTCGCCACAGGCGGCGACATTGGCTTGGGGTGCCTCCCCCAGCATCCACAGATCTGGCGCCCGCGCGCCAGATCCAGGGATCCCCCAGCCATGTTGGAGTGTGCCCGAGAGGCTTCAGGGCTGGCCCCGCCTCAGGTGATGATGGGCCTGTTTTCCACCACCACCACCATAAGTTGGAGGGTGAGGGGGTCCTCTTCCTCCTCCTCCTCCTCCTCTTCGTCGTCGTCCTCCTCCTCCTCCTCCTCCTCCTCCTCCTCCTCCAGCTTATGGTGGTGGTGGTGGAAAACAGGCCCATCAGGTGATGTTCCCCATCAGGCACCCGGAGGTCTGGGACATGTACAAGAAGCACGAGGCGCCCCGCCCGCGGTGGCCCTCCGTGCGCGGCTGCCGTCGGGTGACTCCTTCCGTCGGCCTGGCCGCGTGCGGCTCGATGCGCTGGCCCCGGCTTGGGGGGGGGAGGGGGTGCGGCGGAGGAGGAGGAGGAGGAGGTGGAGGAGGATGAGGTGGAGGAGGATGAGGAGGAGGAGGAGGAGGAGGAGGAGGAGGAGGGAGGGGAGGTGGAGGTGGAGGAGGAGGAGGAGGGAGGAGGAGGAGGAGGGAGGAGGAGGAGGAGGGCTGGGCACCGATGGGGACCTGAAGGCTTCTCGGCCCGGGGACGGGCCCCGACGCCTGACGCCAGGCCGTGCCTCGGCGAGCGCCCGCGCGTCGGCGCACGCGGCGCGTCGAGGCCCGTGCTGGAGCCGGCGGCCTGATGCTGTCTGGACTGCCAGGACGCGGCACAGACTTTGATGGGCAATGTTTTCCTCCGCCACCACCACCATCAGTTGGAGAGGGGAAGGAGGAGGAGGAGGACGAGGAGGAGGAGGAGGAGGAGGAGGAGAGAGATGAGGAGGAGCAGGAGGCGGAGGAAGAGGTGGACGAGGAGGAGGAGGAGGAGGAGGAGGAGGAGGAGGAAGAGGAGGTGGAGGAGGAGGAGGAGGAGGAGGAGGAGGACCCCCTCCCCCTCCAACTTATGGTGGTGGTGGAAAAAAGGCCCATCAGACTTGACAGCACACCGGGTGGTGGCGATGGTGGGCTGGCAGTGCTCTGCGCCTCGCCACGACAGCGGGCAGGCTCCCCGGAGGTGTCAAGTGAGAGTGGGCCAGGCCAGTCAAGAACCCTGAGATCCGACGTCGGGAAGAGGCAGCATCGTGGGACCGACCGGGGCTCTATGGACCGCATCTTTCTCCTGCATGTTCGAGCTGGATAGATCTGTGATGCCCCTGGGCTCCCTGGGGGGACCGCGCACTGCGCAACTTTCGCCACGTTCATGGGCTCCTGGGAGGTTCAGCGGAGTCCGTAGTCAAGCAGATCCCGTCGAAACCTCGCGTCTCCCCGGGGGGCTGCGAATTGCGCAGCCGTTGCCACTTTCAAGGGCTCCTGGGACGTCCAGTGGAGCGGGGGTACACGCGAATCCAGCCGAGACCTCACGGCTCCCCGGGGGGCTGCGATCTGGTAATTGTTGCATGTTTCGTGAGTTCTTGGGAGGTCCAGCGGAGTCGGTAGTCACGCAGACAGAGTTCGTCGAGACCTCGCGGTTCCTTGGGGGGTTGCGGAACGAGGAGGCGGAAGGAGGAGGAGGGAGGAAGAGGGAGGAGGAGGAGGAGGGATGATGATGATGATGATGATGATGATGAGGAGGAGGAGGAGGAGGAGGAGGAGGAGGAGGAGGAGGAGGAGGAGCAGGTGGAGGTGGAGGAGGAGGGGAGCTCATCTCCCGATCGGTCCACTGCCGCGCGATTCGCACCCGGCTCTGTTGGCGCCTTGTGCTCTTCGGGAGCCCACTCTTCCCAGTCCTCAGATCTCAGATGTCGTGACTCCTGACCTGTCGTCCGGGAGCTGCCCGTGGGCTCTCCTGGGCAGAGGGAGGAGGAAGAGGGATGAGGATGAGGAGGAGGAGGAGGAGGAGGATGAGGAGGAGGAGGAGGAGGAGCTGTAAACATGCAAGCGTTCAGGTGACTGGGGAGGAATAGTAACCCTGTTGCCTTTGGCTCAAGTGTTTAAAGGCTGAAGCTACCGAGACTTGCTTCGCCGTGCGGGAGTATAAAGGTGACCTATCATCATCATTGTTACCAGGCTCCCGTGCAGAACCCTCCTCGGGGTTTTGCATGGTAGCGGAGCGCGGTTGCCATGGCGGCGGCCGCGGCCGCTGCAGCTAGGCCTGGGCAGGGCGACCCGCCGGTTAACCTCAATGTGCCGGCAGACAGAGACGCATGGGTCAACATGGACTCCAACCGCTTCAACGACCTGTGTGAGCAAGCGTACCTGAGCGGAGACTTCAGTTACGTTCAGACAGCGTTACTCGCGAACCATTTCGGACTCGCAACGTTCATCAACGAGCGAGTGACACAGGACCGAAGGGAGGTATCGAACGCCGAGGCATTCCAAATGTTACAGAGTGCTCATAAGACCAACAGCATGTTGTTAGCGATTACGAAAAGAAATGCTGCACTTGAAAGGGATGCTCGCAGACTGGTGGAAAGAGTTACCGAGTTGGAGACCAACAGCGAGGTACAAGAAAAGTTGATTGAAAAATTTGGTCAGCTTTCGGAAGCAATTAAAGGAGGAAGTGGAAGCAAGCACGGGAGCGGTAAACCGATAAGCGAATATAAGGCATTACAGGCGTTAAAGAACTTCAGTGGAGAAAGAGCAAAGTTCAGAGACTGGAACGACAAGTTCTTAAACGCACTGGCCCAAGTAAAACCGAGTTACCGACCGGCGCTGAAAATGCTAAACAAGAAGTTGGAGACGCTCGACGGAGTTGTACCAGAGGAGGACGATGATGACATCATACGCATAATGAACGGCCGATTAACAGCGAGCGAATACTTGAAGGCGAATTCAGCTAAACAAGCAGAGGATGACAACAAAGGAGAGTACGAGTTTACCGAGGGAGACAAAACTCAAATGGAGGAAGACTTATGGTACATTCTCAACGAGAAGCTCGAAGGTGCAGAAGCGAGAGGAAAATTAAAGGGACTTATGGATGGAGATGGAATCATGGCCTGGCAAAAGGTCTACAAATGGTACTCGGCTGTTACCGGAGCGACTCTGTCATCAAAGATGACACACGCCATGAACCCTGAGCCGCCCAAGAAGATTACTGACACCGTTTCCCGACTTGAGGAGTGGAGCGCATTGGCAGAAAACCTTGAAAAGCACGGTGAAGATTACTCGCTGCCTCTTCCTTTTAAAGTCACCGCACTCAGGGCAATAATGGTGCATGCGAACGATTGGTTTGATGATTGGCAGCAGGCGTGCTGGCGAACGCCCGACGCGCTTAACATTGACTCATTCCAGAAGTTATACTCCAAGTGCGAAGACTGGGCGCGTAAAAAGAAACTCGACTCAGACACAAAAAATAAAGATGCGATGGACATTGGGAACATCAACGAGATGGGTCAAGGGTCCGAAAATGTTTGGGACCAAACAGGATGGGTTGACGAGGACGGAAACTGGTGGCCAGAAGATGGATCGTGGAGTTACGGGTCCTGAGCCAATGAGAGTGACAGTGGGGCCCTGAAGAAGTTGATGCCGTAAACAAAGGCAAAGGTAAAGGCGCGGGCCCCAAATGTTACAATTGTGGAGGCGTGGGCCATTTAGCCAGAAATTGCACAAGACCTAAACAGTTTACCAAAGGAGGTAAAGGTGGCAAAGGCGGAAAAGGCAAGGGTTACCGGGCCACCTACGGATCCTACGTGAAAGGTAAGATCGGCGGTAAACAAAGTGGTAAAGGAAGTGGCTCGCGGGGTGGAAGTTATGGAGGCCAAGGAAAATTCACTCCCCATAGCGAGCGTGAGTGTTACAAGTGCGGTGCCAAAGGGCACATTGCCATTAACTGCCCGGGCTCCAAGAAGACCGCCAACGAAGTTGAGCAGGAGAGACCTACAATGAACGCTGAAAGTGAACAAACCACATCGTTCGGCCAACCACAACATGTTCTCAGCGTTGAGATGAGGGACGCAGTGAACGTGCCAGTGAACCCACTCGCAACCCAGGAGGTTAACGGGCAATGGGATCTGCCCTCATATGCCAGAGAGAAAATGGCGCGTAGGACTGCGATGAGTATGGAAAGAATTTACCAGGAGCATCAATGTGACGGAGATTGTAATCATGTGAGTCAATGGGACCAGAGGATAAGTAAAAGCATAAAGCAGGAAAAAAGTTGGCTAGAGAAATGCAGAGAAATTGGGCTAATTGAAATGCGGGACTGTGATCCAGAAATTAACGCGGTGCCACCACTGAGTGCAACGCATGAGACGATCGTGGTTACCGTGGACTCTGGGGCGTATAACACAGTGGGACCCCCCAAGGTTGGCACCTATTTCCCCATTAAACATACGGATGCGTCAAAGCAGGGAAGACATTACAGCGCAGCGAATGGGACAACGATAAAGAATTATGGTCAACGAGTGATCACGGGCAAAAATGAACATGGGAACGCAGTCAGTATGCCGATCCAGGTAGCAGAAGTCAACAAAGTTCTGGGATCCGTCAGAGAAATGGTAAACGCTGGAAATAGAGTTGCGTTTGACAAGGATCTTAACGGGAGGTCCCTGAGCCACATCATGAATAAGGCCACAGGCAAATTCACAACTATCCACGAGAAGAACGGCACGTTTCAGTTCAACATTACGGTGCCGAGGGGACCAGCGGAAGCTGTCAATCCCAGGAGTGAAGTGAACGCAGCTGAGGGTTTTCCGCGGCCGGGAACCCTGGAGGCGGACCTGTTCTACTAAGCCCCCCATTACCCGTAAGACCAAGCGAAAACTTAAACGTCTGTAATGCCGAAGGAGACGAAGGGAGTGAAAGTGGGGGCAACGAGAGTGAGTTGAGCGATGTGGAAGATGTATTTGTGAGCGATGAAGCGGAGTTACCGAAGAAAGTTTACTGTGACATGAGGCCCTCAAAGGAGGAGGTTGAGACGCATAACACGACGCATTTACCTTACCGAAGCTGGTGCCCACATTGTGTTAGAGGAAAAGCACGCAGGCGCAATCACCGTAGACGCAAAAGAGAAGGGAACGGAAACGTGCCAGTGATTTCAATGGGCTACATGTGGCTTAAAGGAAAAAAGGAAGAAGGTGAAAGTGCCAGCAATGGCAACCCAATTCTGGTCATGCATTGCAGGGAGACCAAATTAACATGGAGCAGAGTGTTGATGAAACAAGGAGTGGACTCATACTCAGTAAAGGTGGGATGTGATATGATCAGCTTTACCGGATACAAGAAGGTTATTCTCAAAAGCGATGGAGAAGCGGCAATCACGGCACTGGCCTATAGAATTAAAGCGTCGTGTGACCTTGACATGGGTGTTGAAGTCAGTCCAGTAGGTGACTCAAAGGCCAACGGTGAAATCGAGAGGGCTGTTAGAACGGTGCAGGGTCAAGTCAGAACGTTAAAGAGTGCCTTGGATGCCAATTATAAGACTGAGTTTGGTGAGAGTCACCCGATAATACCGTGGCTGGTGAGCTATGCGTCTTCTCCGATTAACAAGTTCACGATAGATGCAGATGGGAAGACAGCCCATGAGAGGTGCAGGGGAAGAAAGTTTAATAAGCAAATTCCTGAATTTGGCGAATGTGTCATGTACTTAAAGACGCCTGCACACAAGGGCCGCGAGAAGCTTGAAATGAGATGGGAAAGTGGAGTGTTTCTGGGGATAAACGAGAAGAGTCAGGAGTTGATTATTGGGGCACCAAATGGGGCAATCAAGGCGCGCGAGTTTATGCGAAAAGGAAGTGAGGCGGAAAGATGGAATATTGTCGAGATCACCGAGATGAAGGGGTTACCTTGGCAGCCTGACCCCAGTGCGGCAGGAATGGAATTACAGTCTAGAATCATGGTACCCATGGACTTACCAGAGCAAGAGTTAACTGCACCTGAGACGAAGCCGCTTATTGCACGAGGAATCGCTGTAAAGAAGCATGAATATTTAAAAATGGGACCGACACCGGGATGTTACGGATGTAAATGTCTCGTTAGAGGAGACAAAGAGCACAAACCACATAACGCTGATTGCAGGACTCGGGTTATCGAGTGGTTAAAGAAACAAGAGAGCCCAAACATCCAGGCAAGGCTAGCATCTGCCCAACTGAGACTCGAAAGTAAAAGCCGTGCGCCGGAAAATCAAAATCAAGAATTAGAAAGTCAAGCGAAAAGATTGAGGACCAACGTGCCACCTCCGCCGAGCGCTAAAGTTGAGGAAGCAAAGGATGAGTGGGTAGTAAAAGGAAACAAAGTTATATGTCAACACCGGCGACCAAGAAAAGAGTTAGCCTTTCCCACCAATGGTGGATGTCCTGTAAATTGGGACAAACTTAAACCCAGAAGATTTACCCATGCCATCATGATTGACAGTGGTGAGATACATGAGCACGAAGACGCTTGGTATGGTGAAGAGGGAGATGACCAAACATGGGCCATGGGAAACCCCTTTAACGGTTACTGGACCGGATGGACCGAGTTTGAAGTGGAAGATGAAGAAATGAAAGACCCCCCAAGTGAACCCATCAAACGAAAAGCAGAGGGTGATCATGATGTTAAAACCCGCGTTCCTCACTAATTTTGCCGACAGACCACTTCACCTCCCCCCCCTTTCCCATTCCTTCTTCTTCACCCTTAGTCTCCTCACTCTGGATCCCTCCCCCGTCGATGATTGAAATGTTGTCGCCGTCCTCGTCGTCGTCGTCCTCCCCTTCCCTGTCCCCTTTTTTCTCTCTCTCTCTTCTCGTCCTCCCCTTCCTTGTCCGCTCCTTTCTGTCTCCCCTCCGCCTCCTCCCCCGTCGTGCGCGAGCACGGCGAGAACGAAATGGGTACGGCAATAATGGGTGCAATGCTCAACAGCAGTCCCTGTGCATTTGGCACAGAATCCGCTGTCCGCGCCGCCGCGCCGCCGCGGCCTGTGTCCACTTGAAACAGGATCTGTTCATTTCGCACAGAACTCGCTGTCCGCGCCGCCGCGGCCTGTGTCCACTTGAAACAGGAGGCCGCCTGCCCAACAGCGGCCGCTGTTGACACTGTTGGTTTGGGACAAAGTTTGCATTTTATGTTTTGGCATTGTAACCATTTTTCCGTGCCCATTTCGGGCGTCCTCTTCTGCCGCCGCGGCCGCGGCGGCTCTCGCCTCGCGGCGCGCGCCGCGCGCTGGCCGCGCGGCCCTGCCCGCGCGGCCGCGGCGGCCGGCCCGCCGCCATCGTGTACCTCGGCGACCTGGGTGGCGACCCCAGGCGCCGAGGAGGGAGGGGACGGGGAAGGGGGAGGAATGGACAGATATGGAGGAGAAGGGGGAGGAGGACGAGGAGGGGAATGGGGAGAAGGACGGGGCCGATGAGGACGGATGAGGACGAAGGAGGGGAATGGGGAGAAGGATGGACGGAGGAAGGAAGAACGAGGATGGACGATGATGATGATGATGAAGATGAAGATGATGATGATGATGATGCTGATGATGGTGACGATGATGATGATGCTGATGCTGATTATGATGATGATGATGATGATGATGATGATGATGATGATGATGATGATGGTGATGACAATGATGATGATGATGATGATGATGATGATGGTGATGGCGATGATGTTGATGAGGAGATGATGATGATGATGATGATGATGATGCTGATGCTGATGATGATGATGATGATGCTGATGCTGATGAGGAGGATGATGATGCTGATGGTGATGATGTTGATGAGGATGCGGCTCCATTGGAGTTGCCTCGGAGCAGAGCGCGGGCACGATTCGATCCCTCTGATTCGATTCGACGTCGATGGATTCCGATTTCGATTCGACTTCGGATTCCGATTCGGATTTTCAATTCCGATTTCTCAGTGAGGCCGATTCTACTCCTCCCGATTTGTCTGTCGATGTCCGCCGATCCGATGAATTTCGATCGCCGAGCCGATGAATCGACTCGATTCTGGGCGACCCCAGGGCGTCTTGAGTTTCTTGGGTTCGCATCTTGTGTATTCGTCGTTTTTCTTATCATCTTAATCGTCTTTGCCTTTCCCCTTCCCCGTTACTTCAGCATCGTCCTCTTCATGTTCCCAGCTTCCCTATTCCCCCCCCCTCTTCCCCGTCTTTCCCCATTGTTCTATATCACACTTCCCCATCTTCCGTATTCTCTCCCTCCCCCTGCCCCCCCCCCCCGCCTCTCCCCGTGCGGGGGCCCGACGCCGTGACGCCAGGCGCTGGTATTTCGACCTCAACTACTTCCCCATCCTCTGCATCTTTAGCTAGGCTCCGTCTCCCGCACCTCCCCCCCGCACCCCTTCACCTTCCTAGCCTGCCCAGCCTGAGGATGGATCGGATTGTCGTCGTGTTCCTGGTTTCCAGGGCGACGGATCCGAAGAACTTCTCGCGCGACAGCTTCGTATCGTGTGCAGCCGATTCGAATTGGATTTCAGATTCAGGCCCTGATTCAGGAATAATGGGGGACGGGGGCGGGGGGAAAGGTTCGGAAGGGGGGTCCCTGGAGCGCCGTGCCCGCGGGGTCCCTGGACTCGGGGAAAGGTTCGGCGTCGGGGTTCGAGGGCCCCCCTGCCCGACTGTCCTGCCCACAGCCCCCACCCCCATTACCCTGCGTAGCCGCAGGCGGCAGTGGTTTCTTGGCCCGCGGCGACGGGATTGATTCCACTGTTGTGTCTGGTGTACTCTTACTGCAGACCCCCGCCTCTCCACTGTCAGAGCTTTGTTTCGGCGATCCGGAATCCAGATGTGCAGTGCGAAGTTTTGGGAAGGCAGGTCGTGTCCTATGGCAGTCCTCCGTCGTTGCAGTCCGCTCCGTCGGGCACGTCCCAGTGGCAGACGTGTTGCAGTGCGGCGACGGTATCGCTTCCAGCCGCAAGCCGTTCATACTTCTGAACTCCGAGAGCGCACGCACCTTTTTGGAAGACCCTGGTATTGCCAGCGCCTTGGATGAGCTACGCCAAGACGGCTATACCTTCACTGTCGATGAAGGGCAGATGTGGGCACACAGTCCTAAACCACCCATGGCAGGGTTGATCCTCAACGGCGTGTTCAAGTCGGTGTACCTATGGGAAGGATCGTCTAAAGACGCATCGCACGACCTCTTGGTCAACGCCTTCGGCATGACATTGCCTAGTGCAGGTGTGCAGTCGTTTGCTCCAGCCGACCTTGATATACCCAAAGCACCAGCATTCGAGCTTCGACCGCAAGGTTTGGACGTGGTGGCCAGGACGATGCGGGGATGTTTCGAGGCGCTTTCGGGCGAGATGCAGCAATCCCAGATGCAAGATGTTCTCCAGTCACTGAAGTATTTAGCGCACGCCTCGGATGCTCTACGAGACCAAGGGGCGGGCAAGCTGGACGGCAACAACATACATGCAGCGTCCAAACTCATCCACGCCATTCTTCTTTCGACCCGCATGCACGGGGCGCGCCATTTAGAGAAGGTGCTACAAGATTCCATCAACTTCTGCCTTCACGAATCAATCGCCAAACCTGTTATTGCGTCTCTCAAAGATTATGGCGGCATTCCTTCGGCGAGCACTATACAGCGTTATTACGTGGTCTTCGATGCGGCGTGGCTGAAAGACGAGCAGCGGCACTGGGATTCCATCTTGTCTAACACATCTGCTACGGTTGCTGAGTACGCGCTGTCCGACTCCAGCCCTCTCGTCGGGGTGGACTGGCTTTTGACGGAAACCTTTACGTGTTCGGACAGTGCTCGGGCCTATGAGATTACGGCGGCCTTGATGTACCACAGGCAGTATGCACGAGCCATGGCAGACGGCACCGTGGACTTCGACGAACTGGACGAGGACATGCAGCATCAATACGAAGAGTCTACACGCATGTTTAAGACACTCACGCAGGAGCTCAGTTCGTTATGGCATCACAATATGCTCACGGCCGTGGGCCTTGGGTCCCAGGCAACGAGTCTCACGGACAAGATGCACTCGATCGTTCACCAGTTCCGACTGTCATCCAGCAGTATGCTCTCATGCCAAAAAAGGACACAACGAATCATATCGTTCACTACGGACATGGGCACGGAGTCCAAATTATCATCTGCCCAACCAGTGGATTTGGCTGATGTTTTCCCGCATTGGATTGATTTAGGCACGCAGGTGGACGACGGGCGCGTTATTGGCCCCGCCGCGGACCAGGACAACATGTCAGTCGATTTCGACGTCATAGACGACGATGGCGGGACAATGGCGCCCGCGCCAGTTGAGGCAGATGGTGCGCCGAGCCCTTTCTTAGACGTGGAGGACGACGACGGCCGCTGCAAGGGCACCCTTCCCTCCGACGACGATACTATGGCACCAGTCGGGGGGGGCGAAAGAGCACCGCTGTCACGCCAACGCGGGGGGGGGGGTATGGAGGGCAGGGCCCCATCGGCGCATCGCCGTCGATGCGCGTGTTTTTCTTTTTTTTCGGACGAAGAACGAGGGGGTGCCGCGCCGACCTGCCCCCCCCCCGCGGCGGCGTGACATTGATGTTTTTTCCCCCCGCCCGAACCAGAGCTGGAACCTGATGGTGGGCGCGTTGCGGCCGCGGAGCAGCAGTTCGGCGGCCCTGAGACGCTCGCCCCGCCGCCCCCTGCGCCATTTCAGCACTCCACCGACGAAGCGGCGACCAACTCCAGAGCGTTTTTTTATTCATCCCTGCAGGTTGCTGGCGTGTTACACATCACCAACAATGCCCTTCAAGATGTGTTAAAGTCTTTTACGCACATGGACTGGTTCCTGGATCGTGCCAGGCCCATGATCACAATGATTTGCGATTCCTTCACTAAGCAGCGTCTCATCGAACGGTGTTTCAATGCACCTGAGGCCGCGCCTCACATCTCGTCGCTGAAGGCGATGCAGACGAAGCCGACAGAATGGCGTTTCGGATCTTGGATCCCTGCCCTGCAGCAGCTGCAGTTTGTCGAGGGCGGAATGAAGCTGTACTGGTCCCTACCCAAATACAACGCCCGCCCTGGCGAGCAGGACCAGCAGCCCGTCATCATCGAGGCGGCCGAGAGCAGCGCAGCGAAGCCCGACAGCGACGATGTACTTACCCAGGGTGGTCTTCAGCTTATCGACGAGGCTTAGGAGGTTAAACCCAATGTCAAGGCAACTTGTGCAATTCTAGCCTGGCCTGAGGGTGCCATGCATTCAATTGCTAAAGCATTGCTTGTGCATCCATTGTTTTTTGCATTAGTTGCTAACGCATTGCTTATGCATCCATTGTTTTTTTTGCATTCGTCACCATACCATCACCATGCCATCATATCACATCGTCGTCGCCGTCGCCTCCGCCTCCCCCTTCCCTCCTTCCCTCGCGGGTTCGCCCGTCGTCGCCCTCCCGCCGTTCGCTCCCTTTCGCTTCTCCCCCCCCCTCCCCCTCCTTCGCCTCCCTCGCCTCCGCGCCCCCTCCCTCGCTTCCGCCGCCGCCCTTCCCGTCGCCCGAAATCGCCTGTGGCCCCGCCGTCAAACAGGTGATGTTGGAAAGGGGTGGCGCCCACAGGGGGCGCGCACGGGCAGGGTTCAGCCCGGCGGCGGGGCGGCGCCCAGCACCGCCGCTCGGAAGGGGGGGCGTGCAGGGGGACAGGCGCGGCAAGGGCGGCCACGCCTCCTTCCTTTACCTACCTCCACCTTTTCCCGTTCCCTTCTCAGTCCTCCTCCTCCTCACCTGCACCTTCGTGCCGCCCTCGTCGTCGTACTCCTCCTCCTCCTCCTCCTCCTCCTCCTCCTCCTCCTCCTCCTCCTCCTCCTCCTCCTCCTCCTCCTCCTCTTCCTCCTCCTTCTTCGGCGTCGCCCACGTCCTCGGCCCCTTCCAACTCCCCGTGTTCCTCATCCTCTCGCGGTCCTCCCCCTCCTCCCCCAGCACCTCCTTTTTTTGCCACGTATCGTAGTCCAAGATAACCCTGGCCATTTTGGCCCAGCACGTGCCGACTATTTCGCGTGCGTGCGCACGCGCTCACTGCGGGCGCGCGTCACAAGCTGCAACAGGCGACATAATCGCCACCACAGCGATCCCCGACACGGGCCTGAACTGCACATTTGCTTTGACACCGATGCCCCATCCATCACTGCAGTGTTGTGTGGCACAATCGGCCCGCATCGTGGGGATGGGCAACCTGCCCCACGGCACCCTTGCATCCTAGCCTTTTCGGCCCATTTTTGGTCACTGTCGTTGGCCGCTCCCCGCTCGAAAGCGGCGGAATGGGCGTCCAAGGCCCTTGCGTCCTGACCACGTAGCCTCATGATGCGGGCGGGCTGCGCGCCCGTCCCCTGCCAAGGCTGTGAAAGACCCAAAATTTTGGGCATACGCCCATGCTGTACTGTATGCCACTCACGGATGCCTTTATGAGTTCCAGAACTTTATGGAAGGCTGCCCTTGTCATGAAATCGACTTTCGCAACAAAGACGGCTTCTCACAAGGAAGGCCGTGCTTCCAGCGTCGGGCGGCATTCATCGGCGAGACTGGGCTTCGGCACTCAACCTGCCCGATGCGCGGCCGTAGGGCGCCAGACCTGGCAGCGGGGCGACACAATGCTTACCTTTCGGACCTGGCCACCCAGTGCTTGGGGCTGTTATTGGTGCGGTGTGAGACGTTGAGCCAGGAAGACCGTGACTTTGTCGTTAGAGACTGGGAATCTGCACGGACCGCCATCACTGAGGTTATTGAGATCAAATACGCACACTGGCAGTTCTTACCGTACAAATTCTGCATCCTTGGCAGCATAGAGAGGCTCGGGACATCCGAAGAGACGGCGCGTTCAGGTGTGCGGTCGTGCTTGCGGGACTACAGCAACTTGGCAGAATGCGATCGCAGCAAGCTGTGGCCGTTGGCCGCGCACGTCCTGGACCCGTCTTCGCCACTACGCCACGAAGTTGATGCGTTCACAGAGCGAGGGGCGTCTCTCGCGACTCTGCCAGGCTTGCGGCAGATCGCGGGCATGGTGCTCGGGATCCCAGTCGCAGAGAGGAGTGTTGAAGCGAAGCATCGTTTGAACAAGCTGGCAACAGTGAGAGCGCCCAATGCGGGCGGGGCGTTTGTCAACGTACATCTCAAACTTCCAGACTTCAAGCGGCGACTGCAAGCTGATCCTTCGCTCTTGGAACGAATGGCCAACGACCTCGACAGCATCAGGACATCCTCGGAGAAATTGCTTCGCTCGTTTGGTTTGGTGGCCCACCCGACTGCATTTGCCGAGTTCGGGGCGACTGGCCGCGTCAAGTCTTCCACAGCAACATCAGTCTTGTACCGCTTGGACCCGCAGACTCAACAGAAGCACCACGTGACTTTGAAGAAGGCCTTCCCCAAACCACCGATAGATGCTGCAGGGCCACCGCCTGCTCTGTCTACACACAAGGGGCTTAGGTTGATATCGAACTACGCGCTTCAGCACTTCAGAAAAACACTTCGGCGTGATGTGTTCTACTCGATTGCCACTCCGAGCGCTGCAATCCCTCGCATGAAATCGGCGTTGAATGGAACCAGGACGTGGGACGCAACCTTGCTACTGCCGATCTCGGATGCCGATTTCAAACCGCCTCTGATGCTTCCCAGCGCTGCAGATCTCACTGTACGTGACGATGGTCTCTCTGATGCAGCCAAGGAGGCGCTGTCCCGAGCAAACATGGAGCCGCAGGCGCACACCGTGTTCAAGGTCGTGCACAAGGCGCCGAACCGACGCCACATTATCAAGCCGCCTGGATGCAACTTGACAGGGGAGGACGTTGCCATCTCGGTCCACGACGTATTCGGTTACCAGCGGGTGGATGATGGGTCAATTGAGATGCTCGTGGCTCTGTCTGGCGTGCGCGTCGAGGACGCGGAACGAGAGCGGCAGGAGGACCCAGAGGACGCGGCCGCCGACGGGGACCCTGCCTCCACGCGGCTCTTGCACAGGTGCCACCTCGAGGCGCTCCCGCGTCTCGACGAGAACTTCCTCCGGTGGGAGCCAGAGGGAGGAGTGTTTTACATGCCGAAGCGCTGGCCCGCTGACTTCCCGCAAGATATGCGCGGGCTGGCGGCCGAGGCATTCACAGACCTTGCGGTCGCAGGGGCGTTTCCTGGATCTGGCCAGGGCCTCGTCTTGAACCCGCCAGCAGAAGACGATCCACCAGAGGCGCGCGTCTACGAGGTCTTGGAACGGCATGGCCTGGTCACGCAGTCCGATCAGGAAGACCCGCTGGGCAGGAAGTTCGTGTGTTGGAATATAAGTGCATTGGGATTGCAGGACGTAGCCGCCTTCGAAAAACTTCGCAGACCGTCGCCTGCGCTCAAGCGCAGGGAAGGCATCCACGACAAGGAGCCGCGGAGGGCCCAAAGAACAGCGGGGGGCCCACCCGCCCACCGCGTTCCACCCCACTTGTTGGGGCCCCTTTGTTTTTGTTTGTTGGTGTCCCGTCTTCCCGCGCCCAACGACTTCGAGCATGTTTTCTGCCCCCCAGGACTGCACTGTGTTCGAGCTTCTTTTGGATGCCAGCACCGCTGGGTGGACGGCCCAGGCGCTGCCCGCCATCAAACGGGGCGCACATGCTGAGGTTGTGCCATGCGATCCTGGGGATGCCGATGCCAAGAAGATCTGGTATTACAGAACCACCAGGCAGACCATCTCAGCTGAGTATTTACGGCTCCTCCTTTCTGGCAGGGATGTGGTGCAGCATTGTCTCCCCGACAAGGACTACAGAGTTCTCGCAGGGGGCGCTGTTCGGAGTCGCCTCGCAATCCAGGACGACGCAGGAGGCCTGTTGAGGCCAGCGAAGCGGGCTCGCACCGACAGGTTGGCGCCCGCGGCGCTGGCCCTCGAGGACGCGGCGACCGATCCACCGCTGCTGCCCCTGGAGGACCAAGGGCGTTGCTAAACGCGCGGGGCCCACGGAGGGTCTCACAGCGTTCACCCGCGCTACATAGTTGCATTGCTGCGCATTGTTTGCCTGCTTGCGTTGCATCATTGCCGTTGCCTGCAATCAAAAAATGGCGGGGGAGGGGGCGAGCGGGAGGAGGAGGAGCGGCAGGGAGGCGGGGACAATGGTCTCTGAAGTACGCCACATATTGCAAGGATTGGAGCGGGAACGGGGGAGACCCGCATGAGCTAGAGTGAGCCTGCGGGGAAGGATGTGCCATGCTGGGCAATTCGATGTGCATCGATGCGTGGCCGCGGGGGCGCCAGCCAGACTAGGTTCTCCCATGATGGGGCCTATCGGTGAGGAGGCAGGGGGGGAGAGGGGGAAAGGTAGGAGGAGGGGGGGGAGGAGAGGGCGAGGGAGGAGGGGGGGAAGGGGGGGAAGGGGAGAGGGACACCGACGTATACATAAAGATGTATACGTATGTATCTACACATGCGTATGCACATGGACAACTATGCATACACGCATTCATGTATGTAGGTGTACATTTGTGTACGCGTGTATGTATGCTCGTGTATAGATATGCGTATGTATGTGTATGTGTACGTATGTTTGTATGCGTGTGCATGTATGTTTGCATGCGTGTATGTTTGCACATATGTATGCGTGTATGTATGCGTGCATGCAGGTATGAATATATATGTGTGTAGGTAGGGTGAATATGTGTACGTATGTGTGCACGGTTGTCTGTATGCATGTGTGTATGCATGCATGCGTATGTTTATGCATGTGTGAATGTGTGCATGTACGTATGTATGTGTGTAGGCATGCACGCAGTTTTGTATGTGTACGTGTGTATGTCTGTATGTGTATGTATGTAGTTGACGTGTGTCTGTGAGTATTTATGGATGTAGGTGTATGTATGTATGCATGCATGTATGTACGTATGGGTGTGTGACTGTGTGTCTGAATGTATGTGTATGTTTGCATGTGCTTATAGTCGTATGTAGGTATGCATGCATGTATCCATGCATGTGTGTATACTGTGGATCCACGCCCATCCAGAACGCACGGTAACAACTTGGCCCAGACCTCCCGTCACAGAGTTGGACCAGGCTTTTGGGCAACTCCTGGCGCAACTCGTCTGATTTAGTGGTGCCGGGTTTACCGTTGCGACGGGGAGGGGGGGGGAGGCGGATGAGGAGTTGCAGGATCAGGAGGATGAGGAGGACGAGGAGGAGGGCACCATGCTGTTTACGACGCCCCCTCCCAATTTACCATGCGACGATTCTCAAGATGGCCGAAGGCCTACCGTGAACGGCGGACCACATAATGAGGAGGCCCACGCTCGAGACATCCTCGCAAGTCAAGCCCCACAAATATCATCGAAACTTTGTGGTTCACAATTTCATAGGGTAGGGGCGCAGCGAAGCATGATGAACACTGTGAGACGTACCGCGCGGCCTCGCACGGCTTTGGGCGCAGTGCGCAACCTCGCCCGACCTGCCTCCCTGAGGACGTGCCCCTTGGCGGCGATGAGGGAGAGGACGAGGCGCATGGCGTGAACCAACGCACGTTGCACGTACAACCGACGCCCACCCCCTTCGACCCAATGAGTTCTAGGCAACGCGATGCGGCGTCTGCCAGGACATGTGGGGGGTGGGGGGTCGGGGGTCGGGAGCGCGTGTATACGTGCGCTGGTGTCGCCTGCTTCAGAGGAGCAGTGCGAAGTGGAGGGCACGGACGGCGAGGCGACGCCGTCGCGGGCTCGCTCGCCAGAGCAACCTGGCACGCCGATAACGGGGATGTCGACTCCCGAGGCGTCGCCAGGGTCTCCAGGACTTGGGCCAGCAGCCCCTCCAATGCAGCAACCATCATCACCAGGCGCACCACCGCCAGGGCCGCAACCTGAATCTGGAACAGCAACCCCGCCAGTGCCGCAGCCATCATCACCAGGCGCACCACCGCCAGGGCCATCCCCAGGATCTGGACCAGCAGCCTCGCCAATGCCGCAGCCATCATCACCAGGCGCGCCACCGCCAGGGCCGCCCGCTGAATCTGGAACAGCAACCCCCCCAGTGCCGCAGCCATCATCACCAGGAGCACCACCGCCAGGGCCATCCCCAGGATCTGGACCAGCAGCCTCGCCAATGCCGCAGCCAGCACCACCAGGCGCGCCACCGTCAGGGCCACCAGGGTTTGGATCAGCAGCCTCGCCATCGCCACAGCCATCATCACCAGGACCTGCGCCAGCAACCCCGCCAGTGCCGCAGCCATCATCACCAAGCGCGCCGCCGCCAGGGCCCCCCCCAGGATCTGGACCAGCAGCCTCGCCAGTGCCACAGCCATCATCACCAGGACATGGGCCAGCAACCCCGCCAGTGCCGAAGCCATCATCACCAGGCGCACCACCGCCAGGGCCGCCCGCTGGATCTGGACCAGCAGCCCCGCCAGGGCCTCCAAGTCCGCCACCGCCAGGGCCGTGGGAGCGGCGCAAGGGGCGTGAGCACAGGCGGGATCCAGATTCGGGGCCGTTTGGCCCTTTCAGGATCACGACTTCGATGACTCGAAGCACTGGCGCCCTGCGCCTCCAGGCCACCTGCAAATTCCACAGGGACCCAAAGGACAATCCCTCCACGCAGTGCACCAAAAGCAGGACGGTGGAAGCTGGTGCTGGCAATTTTGAAGAAGTGCGCACGGCCCTCATGTATTGGTGCATCGCAGGTTATGGCCTGCAGCACAGGGCGTCCGAACACAAAGAAGTCGAACCTGAGATACTACCGCCGCCAGGCACTTACACCTCCGACCAGCTGTATTCCGCATTGCCCCCCACCGACGAGGTCACGCAGGAAACGGTGACAGCTTGGCAATCGGCAGCATTAGAGCCGCATCCTGTCAGGGACGCGTTGCGCCACGCTGCGGCTGCGGTGTGGGCCCCTGGGTCTCCCAGCAGCAGCAGCAGCAGCAGCAGCAGCAGCGGCGGCGGCGGCAGCGACAGCTCCTCCGACAGCGACTAGTGCAACCCGTGCGCCATCCAGCGATACGAAGGCCAGTGGGCGGCGTGGAACGGCCCCCCAAATATGGTGATTGATTGGGGCCCGAGAATAGGTAGCGGGAAAGCGTTCAACGGTTGTTTGGTCGGCGTTGCGTTCTGATGCATTGCATTTTTGCTGCGTTGCATTGTTTGTTGCGTTGCAGTTCGTGCACGTCGGGCCTGCGAGGCATGACGTGGGATTGCTTGGGGCCAGAGAATGGGTGGCAGAAACACAAGTGATGTTTTCTGGTTTCTGGCGCGTTGCACTTTGCATTGGCGCAGTTTGCTGCCACCAGCTCCTGCACGGGGGGCGCGGAGCGAAAGGGATGGCACCCTTGCCCTGGCCCACGCTAGCCCGTCGATCTCTGGTGCCTGCCCTCGTCCTCTCGCCCAACCGTATTGCCTTTCCCGTCTCCTCCGCATCCTCCCGCCCTTTCTTGGCCCACCCATCGGTCCAGTGACCCCGTCCTGAATCCTTCGCCTTCTCCTCCAACCCTACTGCTCTGCTCAATCGTCCCAATCCCTCCTCGCGCGTCGCCCTATCCCACCCGTCTTCCACCCCCCCCCCCCCCAGCATCCTTCCGCCTCGCTGGTCGCCCCCGTCGGCCGTGCGCTCAGGTGGTTGTGATCGAGAACTGCCGCTTGTGGAGCGTTACCGCCAATGACGCCATCTCTTTGAACCTCCAGTGCAACGGCTTCGCCAATGACACCATTCACTTAACCGTCCAGTGCAGCGTTATCGCCAATGACGACATTCGCTTAATCCTCCGATGCAGCGTTATCGCAGATGACAGCATTACCGTATACATCCAGTGCAGCGTTATAGCCGATGACATCATTCACTTAAACATCATGTGCAGCGTTATTGCCAATGACAGCATTAACTTAAACATCATGTGCAGCAGCGTCGCCAATGACAGCGTCGACGCCACTTAGTTTTACACAGGCAGTGCAACTGCGTCGCCAATATTATCATGAACGCCACCCCCAGTGCAACATTATCGCCAATGACACGTTCATAGCAACAGTCTGTGGACATTCACTTGAATCGCCAGTGCAGCGTTATCGCCGATGTCAGCCTAAACTTAAACGTTTAGTGCAGCGTTATCGCCAATGACGACATTCACTGGAACCTCCAATGCAACGTTATCGCCGATGACAGCATTAACTTAAACAGCATGTGCACCGTTATCGCCAATGACAGTTTCACCGCCATGAGCACTGACTACCAGTGCATCGTTACCGCCAATGACAGCATTAACTTAAACAGCATGTGCACCGTTATCGCCAATGGCAGTTTCACCGCCATGAGCTCCACTGACTACCAGTGCATCGTTACCGCCGATGACATCATTAACTTAAACTTCCTGTGCACCGTTATCGCCAATGACAGTTTCACCGCCATGAGCTCCATTGACTACCAGTGCAGCGTTATCGCCAATGACAGTTTCAACGCCAATGGCACTATGAACCACCAGTGCAGCGTGATCGCCAATGGCGCGATCGTCACTGGCGCTGGCTCCTGCTCTCTTGCTTGCTGGCATTTCGGCCCCCTCGCTGTCCTCGGGGCATGCAAGGGAGTTCTGAGGAGGGCGGGAGAAGGATGATGAGGATGAGAGGGGTGAGGATGATGAGGAGGGGGAGGATGAGGAGGATGAGGATGAGGATCACGAGCAGGAGGGCGATCGGGAGGACGAGGGGGGAGGAGGAGGGGGAGGACGACGAGCAAGGGGTGGAGGGAGGGATGAAACACGCCATGCCATGTCCCCTTCGATGTGAATTGCTGTGTCGTTTCTCCTCCGCTGTGAATCGCCATGTGGTTTCTCGTCCGCGTCCTGGTCGGAGTGTCGCTTCTCATCCGCTGTGAATCGCCATCTCGCCTCTCTTCCGCCGAAGCGGTTGCAGGCCAGAAGTGGGGTGGGGTGCGGGGTCCCCTGATCCACGGGCGGGTTTTTTCTATGTCGTTTTTGGAGCATGGGTTACCTGGGCATGGGCTCTCCAGAGTGTCAGGGGCACTGGCAGTGTGAGTGGCATTCCGACTCTCGTCCCAATATTTCGTGTCCTTTTTTGGGCCTCCTCCTCCTCCATCACATCCGCCCCCTCTTCCCTCTTGTCTACGCTGGCGGGATTTCTGGCGCCCTCATCGCCCTCCCTCATCCTCCCCATCGTCTTTCCCCATCTCCCCACCAACGCCCTTCCTGGCTCTTCCTGTGATGGTTGATTTTCTGACTTCCCCCTTCATCCTCCTCATACTCCTCTTCCCTCTGGCGTATGATGTTATGACTTCCCCCCCCTTCCTCATCCTTGTCATCCTCCCTCTCGGGTTGTGTGTCACAATTATGTGCGAGACCGAATGTTGTCGCTCGAACTGCCTAGCCTGTAGCGCGGGGGTCGCCGTCCTTTCTCGGACTGTGCACACACCTATGCACAAGTGTCCTCCTCCACTGCGGGCCTAGAGGGACCATGTTGAGTGAATTATGGTTTCGTTTATTTGGCACTCGCTGGCCGTCCAGACAGACGCGTGGCCTCTCTTGCCCTCGTCTCCTCCTCCTCCTCGGCCTCCTTGCCCCGCTGGGCCGCTGGAATCAATGTGCATTCGAGGGGGCGTCTGTGAGCAGGGGGTGAGCTGGCGTCGGGCGTAGCGGCCGCATCGGCCTCAGGACGGCCAGACTCGCGCCCCCCACGCTCTGCTCCTCGCCCCCCCCCCCTCGCCATCAGCATCCATTCGCTTTTTTCCCTGTCCGCCTTGACCTGTATGTGCGCGCGCGCGCGTGTAAGTGTGTGTGTGTGTGTGTGTGTGTGCGTGCGTGCGTGTGTGTGTGTGTGCGTGTGTGCGCGTGCGTGCGTGCGTGTGTGTGTGTGTGTGTGTGTGTGTGTGCGTGTGCGTGAATGTGTGAATGTGTGTGCGCGCGTGTGCGTGTGCGTGTGCGTGTGCGTGTATGCGTGTCTGCGTGTATGCGTGCGTGTGTTGTATGTGTGTGTGTGCGTGTGCGTGTGCGTGTGCGTGTGCGCGTGCGTGCGTGCGTGCGTGCGTGTGTGAGTGTGCGTGTGTGTGTGTGTGTGATTGTGCGCGTGTGTGTAGATGTGCGCGTGCGTGTCTACGCGTGTGTGTGTGTGTGTGTGTGTGTGTGTTTGTGTGCACGCGTGTATGTGTGTGTGTGCGTGCGTGCGTGCGTGCGTGTGCGGGTGCGTGTGCGTGTGCGCCCATGGTGTATGTAGGCGCGGGCCTGCGTATGTCGTGGTGCCTGCCTGCGTGTACTTTGTTTCCGTCGGTGGCATGCGAACATATGCGCAGTGCCGACGCGTCCTATCTAATTTCGTTTATCTGCCTCTTCAGCCCACCCCCCACCCCGCCCCGCACCGCCCCGCCAGGTATGCTGGCAGAGACCCGCGGCTACATCACCACAACTTGGCGGCTACACCACTTTGAGACGACGTGCGGCAGCTTCGTCATTTTGGCTTGCGCGTGGCGCGTGGCGCTGGGTCGTCGGTCGTTGCTTCTCGGTAGTTTCGTGCTGTGGTTGTTGTTTTGCGTCGCGGTTGTTTTTTTTTTCCGATTCGTTTGGGGGGGGGTGCGTTCTTTTGGTTTTTTTGGATTGTACGTGTTTGTTTGTTTTTTTTGTCGTGGTTCGTGCGGTTCGTTGTGTGTTCTGCTGCGCGTTTGTTTTTCTGCGTTGCGCGGGCGTTCGCGTCGCCGTTTAGTGGTCTGGTTGTGGCGTTTTCGCGTGGTTCCTCGTGCGTTTTGTTTTTTTTGTTTTCTGGTGTGCGTGGTGTTTTTTTTTGTTTTTTGTAGTTTTTTTTGTTTTTTCCTTGCGTTTCGTGTTTTTTTTGTAGTTTTTTGTTTTTTCCGTGCGTTTCGTGTTTTTTTGGTGTTTTTGTGTGTGTTTTTATTAATTTTGTTATTGTTGGTGGACGGGGTGATGTTTTTTTGATGTTTTTGTCTTTGTTTGATGCTGTTTTGCTTTTTTTTGTGTTTTTTTGGTGTTTTCCTGTGTGTTTTCATTTTTTTGGTTGATTTCGCGCAAATTTCATGTGTTTTCGGTGCGTTTCGTCTGGTTTCGCGTCCGCCCGCGTCGGCGCGGTGACATCCGCGCGCGCGCAGCCGCAGCACTTCTCCAGCACTTCTCCAGCACTTCTCCAGCACTTCTCCAGCACTTCTCCAGCACTTCTCCAGCACTTCTCCAGCACTTCTCCAGCACTTCTCCAGCACTTCTCCAGCACTTCTCCAGCACTTCTCCAGCACTTCTCCAGCACTTCTCCAGCACTTCTCCAGCACTTCTCCAGCACTTCTCCAGCACTTCTCCAGCACTTCTCCAGCACTTCTCCAGCACTTCTCCAGCACTTCTCCAGCACTTCTCCAGCGGTTGTCTCGCGCGCGCGCCGCGGCGCGCGGATCGCTCTTCCACCGCCAAATCGCACCGTTTTCATGCGTTTGCGTCGCGTTTTCGTTGATTTTTTTTCAAAAAAAAACAATAATTTTGTTGTTTTTTTTTTGTGAAAAAACTGGCGCGTGCACGTTATTTTTGTGTTTTCGCTTGTTTTTGTTAGTTTTTATTGTTTTGCTTGTAGATTTCGTTTGGTTTCGTAATTTTCTACGCGTTCGGGTGGTTTCGATCGTTCCCGCGCTTCGCTGCTTCGTTTTTCGTAGGGAGGGGTTGTGATTTTCGGTGCGCGTGGTGGACTCGCGGTCTTGAGGCTGCCAGACATGCCGTGGGGCTCGAGGGCTTGGGGTTTGGAAAAGTTAGGGCTCCTGGGGCGCAGGGCCTTCTGCGGATTTGGGAATTTTGGGGGTTCGGAAGATGCGGGGTTCATGGGGGGCCCAGGCAGAGGCTGCGGTGCCCTGGGGCTTTTGGAGCTCGGGATGGTGGAGCTCCTGGGCTTCTGGTACTTTGGCGTGTTCTGACCTTTGGGGCCTTAAGGTGTTCGGAACTTAGGGCTTCGGGGTTCGGGGATGCGAAGCCCTGAGGGCATTGGAGCCCTTGAGCTGGGGCATGGGCTTAAGGGGTTAGGGCGCGGGCGAGTAGGCGATCGGCTAAGCGTTCGGCGCAAGGCCTTCGGGGGGCACTTGGGGCGCGAGGGTCCAGACGGGCAGGTTCACGCCGCCGCAGTTGGCCCCTGCTGGTTACTGCAGGGAAGAGCGCGGCTGCGGGCTCCTTTAAGCGCGCCCGAGCGCGAAGCAGGAATGATGCATGTTGTGGAACGGCGTAGCGGCGCGCACGAGTGCGAAGTAAGAACGTTGCAAGTTCCCCCGAGCACGCCGTCCCGTGAGTTGGTGAGCTCTTTACTCCGTCGTCGTTGGGGGCGCGATGCGCGTCGCCAACGAGATGTCGTGCCCCTGGCGCGTCTCGCGCGCGTGTGCGTGCGTGCGCGCGTGCGTGAGCGCGCGCGCGTGTGGCCCCTGTGTGTTTCGATCGTGCATACCAGAGGGAAGTGCAATTCAACCTTGTTACATCTGTGCCAGCTTCGCATTGGAGGGCCTCCGCTCCGCGATGGGAGAGTGTGTGTGTGTATGTGTGCGTGTGTGTATGTGCGCGTGTGCGTGTGACTGCGTGCGCTCGCGTGTGTGTGTGTGTGTGTGTGCGCATGCGTCTGTGTGTGCGTGCGTGCGCGCGTGCGTGTGTGCGTGCGCGCGTGCGCGCTTGTGCGTGCGATTGTGCGCGTGGGCATGTGCGTGTGCGCGTATGCATGTGTGTGTTGTTTGTGTGTGCATGTGCGTGTGCGTGTGCGTGTGTGTGTGTGTATGCGCGCGCATGTGAGCATGCGTGCGCCCGCGGGCGTGCGCGCGTGTGTGTGTGTGTGTGCGCGCGTGCGTGTGTGTGTGTGTGTGTGTTTGTGTTTGTGTGCGTGTGCGTGTGTGTGTGTGCGTGTGTGTGTGTGTGCGTGTGTGTGTGTGTGCGTGGGTGTGTGTGTGCGTGTTTGCGTGCGCGCGCATGTGAGCATGCGTGCGCCCGCGCGTGTGCGCGCGCGCTCGGTGGCGCACGAGCGCACGCGCGCGCGCGCCGCCCCCGCCCCCGCCAGCCAGGCTCCACCAGCGCTGGCGTGCTGGGTGGGCCGCGAGCTGGATGAGCGCTGGCGTTGCGTGGAAATGCGGTTGCGAGCGTTGCGGGCCCCGCTCCCCCCCCCACCTCCCTTTGATGAATCTGTTTTCCACCACCGCCACCATAAGTTGGAATGGGGAAGGAGTGCGAGGAGGAGGACGAGGACGAGGAGAAGGAGGACGAACAGGAGGAGGAGGAGGAGGAGGAAGAGGACCCCCCCTCCAACTTATGGTGGTGGAGGTGGAAAACACGCCCATCACCCTGATCCGTCCCCACTCCTCCTCCTCCTCCTCGGCCTCCTCCTCCTCCCATCTTCCTGCGCGTTTCAGCGCGCGGACAGATTCCGATTCCTGTTCTTGGTTTGCTGCCGTGTTCTCGGAGCCCCGTCGTCATCGGACGCGCCGGAAGAACCCATCATATTTATATACACAGATACGCGTGGTAATATAGGTGTGTACACAGGCGCTCGTTGTCACGGCAAACATCTCCCGCCGCTGTCAGCAGTCGGCGGCGCCGCCGCGGGCTGGACAACACAGCCCCACGGGGGGGAGAGGAGGAGGATGAGGAGGGGGATTTTTCTCCTGCAGCCCCCAGATAGTCTTCAGGGTCCTGAGGCTATCCCAGGTGGGGTGGGGCCTAGGCTGGGGCGTATAACATTGATGGATGGTGATGGTGATGGTGATGGTGCTGATGATGATGACGATGATGATGATGGTGCAGTGACGATGATGGTGATTCTGCTGATAACGATGATGGTGATGATGATGATGGTGATGCTGATGATGATGATGATGATGATGATTATGATGATTGTGGTTCCCCCCAGCCTAGGGGCCACCCCACTTGGGATAAGCTGAAGGGCTCTATTCGAGGTGGGGCGGGGCGACTTTTAGGCTTTCGGAAAAATAAGGGCGATGCTGATTGTGATGCGGGTGCTGCTGATGGTGATTTTATACGATGGTGTTGATGATGCTGATGATGAGGGCGATGCGGATGATGTGTTTTCTCCCCAGCCTACGAGCCAGGAGCCACCCCGCCTGGGATACAGGGCGCTGGGCCTATCCCAGGTGGGGTGGCTCCTAGGCTGCGGGGGAAATGATGATGATGTTGATGATGATGCTGATGATTATGGTGATCATGATCATGATGTTGTCCCTTTGTTGTCAAGCCTTCAGAAAATAAAACTCCACCGCTCCAGTGCATGAGCTCGATGCTCAGTCGGAAAGCCAGTTCCTACCGAGACGATTTTCGCATACCGAAACGGCCAGTCCAGTTCCTACCGATGCGATTTTCGCATACCGAAAGGGGCCAATGGCCAGTTCCTATCGAGGCGATTTTCGCAGACCGAAGGGGCCGATCCCTATCGAGACGCCTCTCGCCGCTCGAGGTTGGCTCGAAGAGGCCAGTTTCGGGTGAGGGGGCCGGACGGACGAAACAAAATGATGCTGATGCTGGTGAGGCTGCGGGCGATGATGATGATTATGATGATGACGCTGCCGCTGACGATGATGATGCAGATTCCCCCCCTCCCCCCACGCCTAGGATAAGCTTAAGGGCTCCGAGCCTATCCCAGGTGGGGTGGCTCCTAGGCTGGGGGAAAATGGTGCCGATGATGCTGATGCTGATGATGCCGAGGATGATGCGCATGATAATGGCGATGCTGCTGATGATGAGGATGAGGAGGAGGAGGAGGATGAGGGCGACCTCTTGGTTGATCATGTCCTTTACCCCTTTGGTGTCTCCCGAGAGTTATGGGGAGCTCTTGGGGGGCCTCTTGGGACCCTCCTCGAGCCCTCTCGGGGCCCTCCTGGGGCCCTCTTGCAGCCCCAAGAGAGCTCTAAGAGGGCCCAAAGGGCTCCAAGAGCCCCCCAAGAGGGCCCAACGCCTTGTCACGAACACTGCCCTTGTTCGTGACAAGGTGTCGGGCCCTCTTGGGGGCCTCTTGGAACCCTCCTGGAGCCCTCTTTGGGCCCTCCTGGAGCCCTCTTGCAGCCCCAAGCGAGCTCTAAGAGGGCCCCCGAAGGGCTCCAAGAGCCCTCTTGGGGTTCTTGGAGCCCTCTTGGAGCCCCAAAAGGGGCTTGAATCTCTGCAACCGAAGCCATGCCTGGGACGATCAGAACGAAGAGGATCCCTGACCAATCTGGCGGATGAGGAAGGAGGGGGGAGGAAGGCTACTCAGGAGGAAGAGGAGACGGGGACGACGGAGGAGGAGTGGCTGAGTGCGTCAGCCTTTTGGCCAAGCCAGCTTGTGGCGGCCCAGCCAGCGATCTGGCGCTCTGATCGTGCTGCTCGGGGGACGGCCGAAGGTGCCAGGGTGACGCGCCTTTCAGAACCGCCCCACCCCCTCCTCGCCCTCTCCGTGGGTCGGCGGGGGGAGGGGATGACGGCGGAGGAGGCTGCTCTCGACTCTCAGCTCTTCGATTGCGCGTGTGCGTGTATGTGTGTGTCGTGTCGAGGTGCCGCCATGGAAGATGGTCTCCTCTTCGACGTCGCCGACGACGACGGCGGCACCGCGTCTGCAGCGGCAGCGGCGGCGACGCCTCCTCCGCAGCCGCCAGCTGCGAAGCGCGGGAGGCGCAAGGTTCGAGGACATTGCCGAATCGAGTTCTCTATGTATGGGCATTTGTGTTCATGAGATTAGCGGGGCCGCCCATCCAGACAGATTTTGCAGTCACTTGCAAAATCCGTCGGGTTCTCTCATGGCTGCGCCAGGCTTCTCAGGGACAGCCTTGGGGGTCCCTTGGGACTGTCTTGGAGTCTTGGGCCGTCTTGGAGCTCTCTTGGGGTACGTGGCTCTCTGGGGGTTCTTTTGGGTTTGTCGTGGGGCCTGCGCCTGGGAGGGGATTGGCATCCTTCGTTGCGTTCGGCAATGCCCCCTTGAAAGGGCCAGCAGAGGCAGAGGTCCCTGGACAAGTTGAGCGAGTCGGCAAGTGATTCAGCTGAGGGCCAGGTGAATCGCACTCCGACGATGAAAGATGATGGCAAGGAGCGCAAGATGTCAAGGGATAAGGAAGCTAAGGAGGGGACGCCAAAGGACCAGGGCAAAAGCAGCAAGGAGAACAAGGAGGGCAAGGGGGTCAAGGAGGAGATGCAGGGCAAAGTCGTCCTCTGCGCGTTCCTCGGATGCACGAGTGAGAGGTCTAGGCATCAGAAGCACTGTGCTTCTCACATGAGTATGGTCAAATGTGCTGCAGACGATGCCAGGCGTCAAGGCGGCAAGCAGAAAGAATCCTTCCATCAGCTTCGCAGTAAAGGTGGCGCTGCGTGGGAGCAGTTCCTCCAGAGGTACGCGAACGATTGCAAGGATTGGAGGGGGGGCTCATCATGAATTTGGGGAGGGCCTCCGAGGAAGGATGTGACACTTCGAGGGCTGCCCCGAGCGTTTCATGACATGAAGTGTTCATCGACGCGTTTCTGAGATTCCGAGGGGGTGATCGGCTCGACCATGGATGTACCTATCGTAAAAGTCTGGGGGCCTCAGGTGGGCCCTTAGGAGGAAGGGCCTGGCACCATGTCTCTCCCCTCATCTGTGAACCGGAAGGACGAGGAGGAAGAGGGCGAGGGAGGATGGCGAGGAGAAGGAGGACGAGGCGGAAGAGGACGAGGATAATGAGGAAGATGGGGAGGATAGCCACGACCCTCCCCAACATTTGAAGTTAGGGCTGGGGCAGGCGAAGGGGCGCGGCTTCGCGCGTGGCTCGTTCGATTACGTGAAGTTCGAGCGGATCTATTCCAAGGCTCAGGCTCGCGTTGGGCAGACGGGAGGGGAGCAGAGTGCCATGCCTCGAACCTCGACGGGCCTTCGCCAGCAGCGTCTCATTTCGAGCGTGTTGACATCTTCCCAGTGCGGACCAGGACTGGACCGAACTGAACTGGACGCTTTCTTCTCTTCTATCTTTGTCACGTCCCTCCCTTTCCCATCTCCCTCATCTCATCCCCGTCCCCTCCCTCGTGCAATCGTGTTGCTGCCTCTCCTCGTCCCCCCTCCTCCCCCCCTCGCTACCCCCCTCCCTCCCCCCGTGTCTTTCGCCTGCGCCCTGCACCGTATACTTGCCCCCAGGGCTGTTCACTCAATGTTTGCCCCCGCGTGTGTGACATATGTGACATAGGTTCTCATTGTGCGGCAGGCTGAGATAGCTGGTGGTTCCAGTCGTGTGCTTGTCTGGCCTAGCTCCAGCTGCCCCCAGCGTCGGACGGGTAGGTGACTCAACGTGGACACAAGGGGATCTTCATGCACCGCAACAGGTTCATCAAGCACATGGTCACCGAGCAGAACATGAGCGAGACTGAGGCCCAGCCCTCACGCCCTTCCCCCCCCGCCCTACGCCCCCTCTCCGCAGCATTGCCCGTAGGCGATCGGGAAGTGGACGATCGACAGCGACGACAAGAGCCCCAAGGAGAAGGACGACAACGGGCCGCCAGGCATGGAGAGGCGGGTATTGGTTCTCGTGGAGGAGTTCGTGCTCTGGATGGACGAGGGGCGAATCAGCAGGACCATGACAGCTGGTGACAATCCCAAGCGCAACCCGAAGGACATCGCAGCCAACCCGCATCGTGCGGATGGGAAACCTTCCCATGGGGAAGGGTACCCTTGCATCCTTGCCATGTGGGTCAATCCTTTTGTCAATTTCGCTGGACAACCTCGTCCGAGCAAAAACGTTTGCATGTATCATAGGCCTCCGAAGCCCTTGCATCTTTACCGCACATGCGCATCCTCACGATGCGGGCTGGCTGCAGGGATTCAGAACTGAGACTCAGACACCGACGAGCGGGGCCCATTGAGGGGCCCACGAGGGGCCCCGCTGTCATACAACAAGTCGGTTTTTCAAGCCACCCCTCTGCCCCCAAACGTTCGTTTGACATGCATTGTTTTTTTGGGGGCCAACGGACCCGTCGAAAAATGAGTTACGGGTTGACGTCCCCTTCCGTCCCCTTCCTGTTGTTCGTTGTCACCCCCTCGTCGTGTAACCGTCTTGGGGCATCGTGGCCTCGTGAGGCCGTCTCGGAGCTAGGATGGCCGCGGGGCAGTCCAACGGCA
Organism: Prorocentrum cordatum; assembly: GCA_963575745.1. Classification (NCBI taxonomy): domain Eukaryota; class Dinophyceae; order Prorocentrales; family Prorocentraceae; genus Prorocentrum; species Prorocentrum cordatum. The sequence goes on from CAUYUJ010021374.1 coordinate 39,248, forward strand.
GGCATCGCAAGTGTTCGAACCAGTTTGTATCATGACCATGTGATGCTTGCCGCCGCAACTTCCTCTTCCTCTTCCTCCGTTTTGCAGATCTTGCATGGCCCGTCTCGCCCCTCCGTTCGCCTCTCTCTCTCTCTCGCCTCCCGCTCGTGGCCCTCGGCCCTCGTCGGTGGTGCGGTCGGGCCCCGTTCGGGTCAGTCAATCTCCTCATCCTCATCCTCATCCTCGTCCTCATCTCCCCCCTTCTCCTCGGGCCGTCCTCTGGGCAGGTTCCCCAGAGCCTCCCGAGAGGAGTCCGACCTAGCTGCGATCGAAGGGGAAGTCGACGATGAGGATGGTTTGGATGGTGACACTTGGGAGTCGAACCTTCACCGCTCGGTGGCTGGTTCGAAAGCGTGGGGCTCGGCGTCCTCGGTGAGATCTCGTGGCACCCCGCCAGCGCGGGCAAGGTCCAGGTCCCCGCGGCGCGCGCCTTCGCCAGCAGGTGCTTTCGGGGATACGATTCCCCCACACTTGCCCCTGCTACCCCCCAATGTACGTTTCTGATTTCCTGGTGTTGAGTGCCCCCCCTGGTATCCCCCACGCACGTTTCCATGGTTCCCTCACGCATTTCCCTGGTGCCCAGCTTCCTTCGTACGTTTCCCTGGTCTCCCCTTGGCACCCCGCAATGATCAGCGCCATTGATCCTGTTACCCGCATCCCTTGAGCGACGCATTCCGCCCCGAAGGTTCCGATGATGACCCCAAGAGGGGCAGGAAGAGGCCCAAGCCATCGCCGAGCCCCGCCCCATCGCGCAGCAGTGACGAGGATAGCGACGAGCTCCCCATCGCCAGAACGGACAAGCATCATGACTACTCCGACCAAGCGACAGCAGAGTTTCAGAAATGGCAGCGTCGGCTCTGTGGGGTTGAGGCTCAGATGGTGCACACCCTGGGGTCCGCCAAGGGGGTGTTCTCCGAGATGAAGGGTCTGGACTGGCCAGTTGCCACTGGCATCCAGATGCTCATGGACAATATGATCCTCAAGGGTGTGCTGGCTCAGCGCCTGTGCTCGAACATCCCTTCCGCCCACCTGCCGTCGATGAAGGATCAACCTGCCGTCCTGCCCCCATCACCCCTGCATTATTTCCCCAACCTCCGCCTCCTCCTTGCCCAGGAGTACGCCGAGCAGAACGACCCCGAGACGTCCTTGGTGTTCACTCGGGCTATGTGCGAGAAGCAGGATGACTCCGCGTCCTCCCCTGATCGGCTGTCCGAGGAGGGGCGGGGTGGCGGTGGTGGGCCCCGTGCTTTCTGTCGCATGTCTACCTGTCCCGCGCTCCACGCCCCCTTCTCCTCGCACACACACGCACGCACACACACGCCTCCCTCCCCGCCCACCCTCTCTCCGCCATCCTCCTCCGCTCGAGTGACCATGGCGAGGAGCGATGGTGATGAGGGGCGCGCGGACAGCAGAGCAGAGCGGAGGTGCAGGGTGACGAGGAAACGGGGCACCAGCAGGACGAGTAAATTGAGCAGGGGGGGAAGGAGGAGGAGGAGGAGGAGGAGGGAACTGATGAGGGAGGAAGAGGTGGACGGCTGAGGGAAGGGGGCAGAGGTTCGGAAGAAGGAGATGGGAGGAGGACCAGTGGAATGTGGAAGAGGCGGCGAGGATGGGCGTTCCCCGCGAGAGTTTGGGATAGGGAGGTGCGCGAGTGCAACATCGATACCTTCGCCGTGTGGTGCAAGACAGCCAAGAAGCCGATGACCCAGAACATGATGCAGGTGCGCCCCATCACCGAGGTCCAGACGGAGGTGCAGTTGCAGGCTGCGGAGGCATCCTTTTCTTCCTCCTCCGCCTCCTCCTCCTCCTCATCCCCCTTTATCCTCCTCCTCCGCCTCCTCCTCCTTCGCAGTGTCCTTCTCCTCCTCCTCCTCCGCCTCCTCCTCCTCCTCCTCCTCCTCCTCCTCCTTCTCCTCGGTGATGCACCCCTCGGTGATGGTCGTCCTCCTTTGCGCTTCAGCCTAGAGGGACCATTTGAGTGATGTGTCGCTCACTTACTTGGCACTCGCTGGTCGTCCAGACAGACGCGTGGATCCTCGTGTCTTCGCCTCGTCCGTTGCAGTGAGTGTTGCTCCCCCCCCTCCTCCTCCTCCTCCTCCTCCTCCTCCTCCTCCTCATCATCATCATCAGCATCATCATCATCATCATCATCATCATCATCATCATCATCATCATCATCATCCCCTCCTCCTCCTCCTCCTCCTCATCGTCATCCTCATCCTCCTCCTCCTCCTCCTCCTCCTCCTCCTCCCTCCTCCTCCTCCTCCTCCTCCTCCTCCCCCAGTCCCGCTGGGCCACTGGAATTATTCGGCCGCAGGGCGACCATGCTCGCGTCTCCACGCTCGGCTCATCCCCCACTCCTCCTCCTCCTCCTCCTCCTCACCATGACCCCCACCCCAACTGGGAGGAGTCGTGCAATTAAGGTGCGGCCCTCTCCTCCCCCCGTCCTCGTCCCCCCCTTCTCCTCCTCCTCCTCCTCCTCCTCCTCCTCCTCCGTTTCGTCCTTCCCCTCCTCTTCCGCCCCGTCTCATTTCTCAGCATCCCCCTCCCTCTCTTGTCCGCCTCATCCCCCTCCGTCTCGTGCGTCGCAACGCCGTCAAACGCAAACGCTCACACAGCTCCGCCTCCGCTTCCCAGGTGGTCTCACAGAAACAGTTCGAGTCACTCAAGAAGTCCATGACTAGGGCCGAGGAGGCCTACAAATCCTTCATCAAGACATTCAAAAAAATCATGGCCAGCTGCACCAGTAGTATCAGACAAGAGAAGTCGCTGGCGACGAGGTCGCAGAAAAAAGGCTGCAGCGGCGACGTCCCAGAAGATGAAGCAGGTCGTCAAGGATCGCTCCACCAATTCCTCCTCCTCCTCCTCCTCCTCCTCCTCCTCGTCATCCTCCTCCTCCTCCGCCCCCTCCTCCTCTCCTTGCAGGAGTTGGCCAGGGCGGCTGTCAAAGCCCCCGCTGCAGCTGCCCCCGCAATCTCGAAAGCGTTCAACCTGTATGCCCGAGTCGACCCTCAAGATTGCAAATCAGTGGAGATCCTGCCCGTTCCGCGCGCGTTGCTCGAGGAGAAGCTATTGCTCGACAAACCGTTCTTGATCCAGGATTGACCCTGCATGTCACGGTCAACCCGCATAGTGAGGATGTGCAATGTTCCCAAGGGTATCTTTGCATCGTTGCCTCCTCAGTCCAGCCTTGGCCACTTTCGGTGGCCTTGCCCCGCTCGAGGGGCCCCGAACCAGCAGTCCAGGGCCCTTGCATCATTATCGCGCATCTTTTTGGTGCGGGTCGACTGCATTTTCGCCGTCGCCATTGTCCGTCGCCGTCGCCTCCGTCGCACACGTCGTCCTCAGGACGACGCCCCTTTCGGATTCGACCCCTCGGCCTCCAAGATCCTCAGGTCGTGGCAGAGCCACGTCGTCGGCAACGGTCGCAAAGCAGGCCCAGTCAAGGATCCTATCGCGGCGAAGTCGATGAATGAGATATTCGAAGGGTTCAGCGGTTGGGACGACGACTGGGCTAAAGGCGCCCCTGCACGGATTGGTGCTGTCGTTGTTGTGTTTGTTTAGCGCGTGGTTCGGAGCTGACTCAAGACTGCGCGCGTGGCAGCATCCCAGTTGCATGCGCACATGGCTTGTAGGCGGAGGAGGGGGAGGAGGAGGAGGCCGATGCGGAGGAAGGTGAGGAAAGTGATGTAAATGGGGAGGTCGTGTAGCCTCGGGAGCGCTACAAGAAGGTTCGCAGGAGTAGGGAAACAGAGGAGGACATTGATGGTGATGGGGCGGAGGCTACGCTGGAGGATAGGAGTGTGATGGGGAACACATCCGCCGCTAGGTGCACCACAAAATCTGAAGACCATCATTGCAACGCCCGCGCTGTGCTACAGCTCGCCTGGCTTCGTGTTTGCTGGCTACGAACAATCGTTGCTGCCGAACTTGCGTTACCAAGTGGTTGGTTCCCGCTCGATGTTCCTGGTCAGGCTGGAGGACGCTGCCGCAACTCCTGTGCTACTTGTGTTTGTCGTCCAAGTGGCCCTTGGCATCCTCGTCGCCAGTGCTCCCTCTCCCCCCGCTTGCCCTCCGAAGGGACACCTTCCTTCCCGTCCACCGTTCCGCCCCGACGCGAGGATTGGGCACAGTTGATCAAGGCGCACACTACCGACGGCACTGTATCTAGCGTGCCGCACCTCGTGTCGCTGTTCAGGAACGTGGACGACTTCTGCACCCAGAGCTTCCCCTTCCAGGTGTATCACTGCACGCAGCCAGCTTCGTCGGTCGGGCAGGGGGGGAGTCGTCGGCCGAACGCGTTCAAGTCGTTTCCACGTTGGGTTCAACCCAAAAAGGCCCTGAGATCCCACGGTCGTTCCTGGTTCCTCGGTGTTCCATGGGGGCCGCCGTCCTGTTGGACCTAGGCACATGGTTTAGCCTCCTCCTCCTCTTCTTCCAATATCCCTCCTTTATCTCCATCCCGCACCTCCTTCCACCTGTTCACTGTTACCCGTTATTGCTCCTCCGCTTCCTTCCACTCCCCCCCCCCTCTCTTCCCCTCTCTTCCTCATCCTCCTCGATATCCTCGCCGTCGTCCGTCTCCCCCCTCTCTCCGAGACTCCTTGCTCAGACTCGCATTGTGTTGATGCCTCGTCGCCCGCATGCTCCAATGTGGGGATGGAGTGATGCGCTGGGCCAGGTATTCTACATCCCTGCGGGCTTCCTGGTCGCGGAGAAGTCGGAGACCGCTTGCCATGGAATCAGGGCGCTATGTTTCATGGGTGGGGCCGCGCAGTGATGGTCTAGTGTCGTAGATGCCCTCACATCGCACTCTCCTCGATGGTAGGAGGTATCTAGCAGAGATGGTGGAGGGATCAGGTAGGGGGAGGTGTGCGCGCGTGTTTGTGCCTCCAATCCCAGTCCCCCCACACACGCACACGCACACACAACCACACACACACGCACACGCGCAAACGCATGCACGCACGCGCGCACGCACGCACGCACGCACGCACGCACGCACGCACGCACGCACACACACACACACACACACGCAAATGTAACGCCGCGCCAGAAAGATCGTCGGCAACATACGGGTCGGGAAGTCCATCCAGCACGTCTTGTCCAGCATTGGCGCGATCATGGCTATGTCCGAGGCGCCTGGGGTTCTGATGGGGTCCACCGCCGTCCTCCACCCACGCATGTTTTCCCTCGCCCTGTCCGTCCAATCTCCCATCACCTTCCCTCCAGCAATGACGAGTTTGGGCAATTTCATGACCAAGGCATGGTTGCGCATATTTGACGGTGCCCTCCACCTCCCCTTCCGCTCCGCCCCCGCCTGACCCTCCATCAACTTCTGTATCGTTCCTCATGCACTGCCTCCGTCCTCCAAGCAATTGTCCCGCTCAGTATCGATGCGCTGACGATGCCTGTCAGGCGCCCGACTTGCCCCTGCTGCAGTCGTTGTCTCGCGTGCTCACCGCCAAGATGAACTCCGCAGGGCCAGCCGAGAAGGACGTGGAGCTGACGGGCGCCGAGAGGGAGGCCGCTCTGAAGCAGGCGGAGCAGAAGGCAGTCGCCGCGAAGGCTGCCGCCGAGCATGCAGAGCTGAAGCTGAAGGAAGCCGAGGGGGCCGCCGCGAAGGCTGCCGCTGAGCAGGCAGAGCTGAAGGAGATGGAGGACGAGGCCGCCGCGAAGGCTGCATCTGAGCAGGAGGCACTGCAGAATCAGAAGCATCAAGACGAGGCAGCCGCGGCCGCGAAGGCTGCCGCTGAGCAGGCAGCCCTGCAGGGGCAGCAAGGGCAGGGAGCGGCCGCCGCGAAGGCAGCCGCTGAGCAGGCAGAGCTGACGTTGAAGGAGGACGAGGCCATCGCGAAGGCTGCAGCCGAGCAGGAGGCTGGGCAGAAGCAGAAGGAGCAGGAGGCAGCCGAGGCGAAGGCTGCATCTGAGCAGGCAGAGCTGAAGCTGAAGGAGGACGAGGCCATCGCGAAGGCTGCAGCCGAGCAGGAGGCACTGCAGAGGAAGAAGGAGCAGGAGGCAGCCGAGGCGAAGGCTGCCGCTGAGCAGGCGGAGCTGAAGCTGAGGCAGGACGAGGCCGCCGCGAAGGCTGCCGCCGAGCAGGAGGCACTGCAGAAGAAGAAGGAGCAGGAGGCAGCCGCCGCGATGGCTGCCGCTGAGCAGGCAGAGCTGAAGCTGAGGAAGGACGAGGCCGCCGCGAAGGCTGCAGCCGAGCAGGAGGCACTGCATAAGCAGAAGGAGCAGGAGGCAGCCGCTGCAAAGGCTGCCGCTGAGCAGGCAGAGCTGACGCTGAAGGAGAACGAGGCCGCCGCGAAGGCTGCCGCTGAGCAGGAGGAGCTGAAGCTGAAGGAGGACGAGGCCGCCGCGAAGGCTGCCGCTGAGCAGGAGGCACTGCAGAAGAAGGAGCAGGACGAGGCCGCCGCAAAGGCTGCCGCTGAACAGGCGGAGCTGAAGCTGAAGGAAGACGAGGCCGACCAGCAGGAGGCACTGCAGAAGAAGCAGGAGCAGGAGGCAGCCGCTGCGAAGGCTGCCGCGGAGCAGGCAGAGCTGAAGCTGAGGAAGGACGAGGCCGCCGCGAAGGCTACCGCTGAGCAGGAGGTACTGCAGAAGAAGGAGCAGGACGAGGCCGCCGCGAAGGCTGCCGCTGAGCAGGAGACGAAGCAGAAGAAGAAGGAGCAGGACAAGTCGAAGAAGAGGAAGACCCAGGCGGAGGACCCGAAGCAGTCGAAGCTGCCGTTCGGCGGCGGCCGCTGAGCAGCGGTGGCGGCGGCGCTGAAGGACTTCAGGGGTCCTCACCTAGCGCTGAAGGACTTCAGGGGTCCTGACCTAGCCCCCCCCCCCTCCCCTCCCCAAGGGTGCGAAGATAATCGCGCCTCGCGCGTCGCGGCATGGGCAAGAAAGCTGATCTGCTTCAAGGCGCCCTCGCGAGGGCGCGACGATAACCGCGCATCGCGGGGCGCGGCGTGCGAAGTCAGGTGGTCTAGCTAAGGCCCCATGCAAACATATTCCCCCCCCCCAGGGGGACAGATGGGCGGGGGAGGAGGGGCGGGAGGCGGGGGAGGTTGGAGGACGAGGACGTTGACAGAGGGATGAGCCTCCATGGTCGAAGTCCTTCCATGGGCGAGCTCGGGCTTGGCCCCTCCCCCCCCCAGAGGGAGGATTCGGAGGAGGAGGAGGAAGAGGAGGAGGCGGAGGAGGAGGATCGCAAGGACGCAGTACACACTTGGAAGTTGATTTCCAAGGGTCTGTCATGCTTGCGCGGGCCGTCGTGAATGAAAGGGTGTCCTCAGGACACCCTTGCTTCGCGACGGGGAGGCTTGAGGGCGCCCTTGTCTCGTGACGGGGGGGGGCGTGAGGGGGCTTGAACCTCCGTCCTCCGTGCGAGGTCGTCCTCCGTCCTCGAGCCTCCCCGTCGCGAAGCAAGGGTGCCCTCGAGCCTCCCCGTCGGTATCCCACCGCCTCCCCATCCTGTCTCCTCCTCCTCCTCCTCCTCCTCCTCCTCCTCCTCCTCCTCATCCTCATCCTCCTACTCCTCCTCCTCCTCCTCCTCCTCCTCCTCCTCCTCATCATCATCTCCATCATCATCATCATCATCATCATCAGCATCATCAACATCATCATCATCATCATCATCATCATCATCATCATCATCATCAGGATCATGATCATCATAATCATCCTTCCCTCCCTCTCACCCTTTCACCCTTTTACGTCTCCTCCTCCTCCTCCTCATCTTTATCCTCCTCCTCCTCCTCCTCCTCCTCGCCGTCCACCTCATGCTAATCCCCCTTCTCGGTCGGCACTGCTCACGTGGAGGCCTTGTGGGAGCTGCCCTCCCCGTCGCGTGTTCCCCCTCCTCCTGTTCCTTCTCTCTCCTCTTCTTCCTCCGCCTCCTCCTCGAGCAAAGCGGGCCGAACAAATGTAACCGACGTAGTCGTATTACCCGTAACTCCGTAACTCCCCCTCCCTGCTCCTCCTATCCCTCCTCCCCCTCCCCCTTTCTCCTCCTCCTCTGCCTCCTCCTACTCCTCCTCCTCCTCCTCCTCCTACTCCTCCTCCTCCTCCTCCTCCTCCTCCGCCTCCTCCCCTTCCTCCTTCTCATTCCGCCATCCCCGAAGGAGGAAGATGATGACCGCCGCGGCGGTCGGCCGCGGCGGCGCAGAGAGTTGCGCCACTTGGCGCGGGGAAGCGCGGGGCGCAGAGCGCTGAGAAAGCAGCGCGCGAGCGCTGCTCCTCCCCCTTCCCCCTTTCCGCCTCCCTACCTCCTTCCTCCCCGCTCTGCTTCCCCCCTGCCCACCCTTTTTCTCCTCCCTGCTTCCCCCTACCCTGTTCTTCTCCCTGCTTCCCTCTTCCTCCCTCTCTGCAGCCAAACGCACCCTTTTCTCCTCCCTGCTTCCCCCCTCCTTCCTCCTCACAGCCAAACGCACCCTTTGCTCCTCCCTGCTTCCCCTCTGCTCCCTCCCTACAGCCAAACGCAGATATTAGTGACGGCGGCGGGTTTTAACACCTGCCAGAAAGGACAAAGTGACAACTTTTGGGTGGTTTTGCGAAAAATTGAAGGATATTTGACAATTCATTTTGATAAAGCAGATTTTTCGCACCTGTAGTGGGTTATTCCGCGCTTGCCAGTAAAATTTTCAGGTCCGTAGGTCCAGTATTACTATCGAAACACTTGGAGGAACCGACGTTGCATAAAAACAGAAAAACGTGATTTTTCGAGTTTTTTCTATCTCGCTCCAGAAGCTTCCTTCATGTGTCCCGACGATAGCCGTGCAAGAAAAGAGCTCTACGAGGTTCCCGGCGGTAACCTGGTTGACGGTTTACCGCCGGTTCCAAGTTTTGTTTTCGAAATTCAACAATTCGTTTGAGCTCTAGTATTTTTTCCCATGATATTCGATCTTATTCTCGCTCGCCATCTTGATCTCAGCTCGATCGGGTAACTTTTACTGCCAAGAAGCAGGCAGGCGGGATCGGCCGTTTCAAGTCATCTTGATACGCGATGTCGGTTTTCTGAACATAACTCGAGCTTTAGGGCAGCTACCGAGCTGGTAAGCACAGCTAATCGATCCAGAATGATCAGGCGCGTTCGCCTGTTGAATCCAGAGGTCTGAACTCGGTCTGCTGGCCGAGCTAGGTCCGCAAACCTATTCGTATTATTCGAGTCATCGTAGCAGACGCTCTCGGTTTTCTCTACTTAACTCGAGCTGTAGGGCCGCTACAGAGCTCATAGTCACAGAAATCGATTGAAAATCATCAGGCGCGTTCGTCTGTTGAATCGAGAGCTCTGAACTCGGCCCGCTGCCCGAGCTAGGTTCGCGATACTATTCGTATTGTCCGAGTCATCTTGAGAAGTGCTCTCGGTTTTCTGCACTTAACTCGTGCTGGGGGAGCTACAGTGCTGCTGGTCACAGGAATCGATTTGCAGACATCAGGCGCGTCCGTCTGTCGAACCCAGAGCTCGGAACTCGGTCTGCTGCTCGAGCGAGGCTCGCAAAACTATTCGTATCGTTCGAGTCATCTTGAGAGGTGCTGTCGGTTTTCTGCACTTCACTCGGGCTGTAGGGGGGCTGCAGGGCTGGTAATCACAGGAGTCGCTTCGCAGGCATCAGACGCGTCTGCCTGTCGCATTCAGAGGTCTGAACTCGGTTTGATACTCGAGCTGGGTTGCCAAACTGTTCGTTTTTTATTAGAGTCATCTTCAGAGGTCTGAAATCGCTTGGGCTGGAAAACTAATTATTCTTTGAGATTTTATTCCACATTATATACTGTCAGGAAGCTCTACGACTCCCCCGGCGGTAAGAAAGGTTGACGGTTTACCGCAGGCGCCCAGTGGCCGATCAAGGCAAGAACGTGGATACTGCAATCGGCCCGTTCGCTTCATTTGTCAACGGCGCCCTGCCCAGTTACGACGCGGCGGCGCCGACGCTGCTATCGTCCAGGCTGCCCATAGCCGAGACGAAGGATATGTACTTGACATCGGGCGTCATCGGATGCTTACTGCAGTGGCTGGACGGAGGTGAATCGATGGAGAGCCACATCATTGCGCTGTGTGGCAGCGTGAAGGCGCACTGGGTGGTGTCGGAGGATACGGTCATGACCACGGAGTGCGCGTACCTCATGCAGGATACCAAGAAGGTGCTGGCAGTGCTATCCGCGAGCTACATGAAGAGCCTCCAGGTCGACACGCCCGCTAGCGTCTTCGACGACGTCAAACGGCTGCAAGATGATGGGCTGAAGACATCCAGGACACGTGCAGCATCATCTGTGTTCCAAGTCGTCGGGCAAGCAGCTGAGAGGTCAGCCCAGTAAAGTCGACAAAGGCCTTGAAGACCAGCGCCCCCGCACTACAGGAGCAGATGCAGCTGGCCGTGGAGATGAAGGACGAACGCCCCAGCGCTGAACACTGTCAGCAGCTCAAGTCCATCGCCGAGGCGATCCCCGAGTACAATGCCACCGTTGGCGAGTCCCACGTCATCGAGCTCGATGCGAACATCGCCATTGCTATCAGCGCGCACCGCCACGGTGGCTTTCCTTTCCACTGACGACGGCACGGAGCCCGCGGTGAAAGATGGGTCCCAGCACCTCCTCTTGCCGTGCGTTGAGTTGGTGAAGGCGGCGGTTGCCTCGTGCTCTCACGACCAGAAGCTGCTTCGCGCGTAGAAGATGTTGCTGGGCAGTCAGCGCCTCATCGCACAGACGGAGAAGGCCACCGACCTCAAGAACAAGCTGGACGAGTTCAATGACTCGTAGAGCTTCCCTAAGCTAGCAGCTGGAAGCTTAAGAGTAATTCGGAGCACTGGCGGGCTAGTTGGCTCGAAAAATCTCGACGGAACTTTTGGTGACTTTTGGTCGGTTGAACATTTCGTTCTCGAAATTCAACAATTCGTTAGAGCTCTAGTATTTTTTCCCGCGATATTAGATCTCATTCCCGCTCGCCATCTTGATCTCAGCTCGATCGGGTGAATATTACTATCGAAAAGCACTGTGGCGGGATCGGCCGTTTCGAGTCATCTTGATACGCGCTGACGGTTTTCTAAACATAACTCGAGCTTCAGGACAGCTACAGAGCTGGTAAGCACAGCTAATCGATTCAGAATGATTAGGCGCGTTCGCCTGTTAAATCCAGAGATCTGAACTCGGTCTGTTAGCCGAGCTAGGTTCGCAAACCTATTCGTATTATTCGAGTCATCTTGGCAGGAACTCTCGGTTTTCTGTACTTAACTCGAGCTGTACACAGCTACAGAGCTGATGTTTACAGAGACCGATTCAGAATCATTAGTTGTGTTTGTCTGTCGAATCCAGAGCTCTGAACTCGGTCTGCTGCCCGATCTAGAATCGCGAAACTATTCGTATTGGTCGAGTCATCTTGAGAAGTGCTCTCGGTTTTCTTCACTCAACTCGCGCTGAGGGGGGCTACAGTGCTGGTGGTCACAGGAATCGATTTGAAGACATCAGGCGCGTCCGCCTGTCGAATCCAGAGCTCGGAACTCGGTCTGCTGCCCGAATTAGGTCTCCGAAACTACTGTATTGTTCGAGTCATCCTGAGAGGTGCTGTCGGTTTTCTGCACTTAACTCGGGCTGTAGGGGGGCTGCAGGGCTGGTAATGACAGGAGTCGATTCGGAGACATCAGACGCGTCCGCCTGTCGCATTCAGAGGTAAAAAAATATTCACTATGAGTCGGAATGTTGGTAGGTGCTGTCGGTTTTCTCAACATAAGTCGAGCTAGGAAGCTCTACGAGTCTCCCGGCGGTAACCAAGGTTGACGGTTTACCGCCGGCGCCCAGTATTGACGACTTCCACTACTCAAATGCGATGAAGGACTACTTCGGCACGCTTGCACTGCCTGGGAATGACGACGCGTCACGTTCCCTTGAGCACGGTCTCTTCGAGAGGGTGGTGGGGCAGCAACACCTCGTGGACTTCGACGGCAACGATGTGTTCAACCACATCCCTTGCTGAAATCAATGTGCCAACATGTTCCGACTGGGCGCGCTGCGTCATGCTCCCACGTGGCGGATCTGCTCCCGCGCGTGGGCGCACTGAACATGGCGAGGATGGCGGTTGAACGGCTGGGCGACTCTCCCTACGAGGCGGTGCTTGCCCCCGAGTGCGAGCAAGCGCTGGCCGAGCTGGATCGGAACGTGCAGGAGTGCAAGACGATCCTGGCCAAGAAGGTCAAGGGCTTCGACGCGACCTTCAAGCGGGGGAAGGAGCGGATGGAGGAGGCGACAGGCTACCTCAAGGAGGCTGCGGCCGCGTTGGTGACGAGGGGGGCCACCGCCGCGAAAGGGAGTGCGGAGGGCGCCCGGAAGAAGCTCAAGGAGAGCAACGGCTACGGCAGCTTCGAGCAGGACGTGGCCAAGGCCAACTGGAAGGAGATCCGCAAGGTCTAGGAGACGGGCTTCAAGGACTGGGACCACGACGAGGCGCTGGGCTGGTTGGACCAGCTCTCGCAGGATGGAGCTCGTTAACCTGCCCACTTCCCTCGCCACCACCCGCATACATCGCCTATTCTGGACGCTTCGCGTACCCCCACTAGTCCATCCAGATACGATGCTTGGGCGAGATGTCTTGGCCAGGGAAGTGTAGCAGCATGCAGTGTAGCAGCATGCAGCGCAACAGGGGGGCCCAAGAGGGCCCCGAGAGGGGCTCCAGATGGCCCCATGTGGGCTCCAACAGGGGCCCTAGAGGGCCCCAAGAGGGGTGCGCCAGGGGTCCCAGAGTTGGCCCAAGAGCCGGAGGGCTAAACACAACACATTGTTGTGGCTGTGTCGTTCGTGGGTTACATTAGGGGCTTCTGTGGAGACATCGGGGCCGACCCAGGAGGGCCACGCGAAGACCCCGAGAGGGGTTCAATATGGACCCAGGGGGCCCCATCAGGGGCCCAAGAGAGCTCCAAGAGGGGCCCGGAAAGGATCACAGAGGGGGCACCAATGACAGAATACCAACCAATACAATATTGATTGGTTGTACCGCTCGTAGGTTCCATTGTGGGCTTCTGGGGGGGCCCTCTCCCCACCCCCAGGAGGGCCCCACGAGAAATATCGCCCAATATGGCTCCAAGAGGGGCTCCAACGGGCCCCAAGATGCCACCAGAGGGCTCCACGAAAGCACCGCGAGGCGGAGGGCGGACAGCGTAGTATTGTGCAAGGCGTGCCAAGGATCTGCATCGTCTTGCAAGACTTTGCATGGTGTTTGCAGGGTTGTTGTAAGATCGTTGCAGGGTCGTTGCAGGGCGCGTACAGGGTCGTTGCAAGGCGGGCGCTGCAAGGGTATTGCAGGGTGTTGCAGTGTCGTGTTGCAGGGCATTGCAGGATCTTGCAGGGTCCTTTGCAGTGCCTTTGCGGGGAGGCCTAGACAGAGTATAGCAGGGTCGTCGAAAGACGCCCAGGGGAGAGGGAAGGGAGACTGGCTCTTCTAGGAAGGGGTGCGACCTAACTCCCTAGACCACCTACGCCCAGAAGGCGGGTGAGATGTACTCCGCGCGCCCTCCCCCCTCCGCAGCGTTCGCTGCGGGGAGGGGTTGTGCGAGGAATGGGGGGGTCAGGGGGATGTGGATGGGTGTTGGGGACTAGGTCGATGACAAGGGCGCTGGGGCCGTGTTCGGACACTCGTGGGCCGACCAGAACTTTCGGAACCACATTCGCCCCGCTGGCAATCTCCCCCCTCGCCCGTCCACCCCCTCGTTCTCTCTGCCATCGCCTAAGCCAGTCACATCATTTGTCCAATCGCATCCCCCTCGACGTACCCCCCACTCCCCGCACCTCACTCCCCCCTATCATCGTTAACGGGCCCTTCTCCCGCACGACAGCACCCCCCTATCACGTGCATACCATATATACCCATCCTGTCGTGACAACCGCAAGCATTACCATTTCATCGCGTGCACCAGCTGTGAGCAACGCACACGCTAACGGCCGCTAGGAACAACTACCAGCGATTGAACGGTCGCATATGCAAATCAGGAGCTGCACGCTCCACGACGAGCATGACATGGGCGCTGGGCGTCAAGGGGTGCCAACGCAGCTGTTTGCAACGGTTGTGGTCAGGCCTCCTGACCACAACCGTTGCAAATAGCTACGCAATTGCCCCGCGCCACAGCCCCGTCCCCCCACGATGGCCCAGTGAGGCCGCATGTCACCCTTCCCATCTGACGCGGGGGTGTGGTTGATGTTCGACAGGACCTGGCCAAGTACACGGACCTCTGCGGTGTGTTCAAGATTGCGCCGCAGCAGGACATCACACAGGAGTTCAGCACGTTGACGACTACAATCGCTTCGGCCGTGGCTGCAGCGATGATAATTGAAGCGTGTGGCAGCTCGGATGCAAAGGATGGCGTGAGGCTGCGGCAGAGGATGACGCCTGCCAAGAAAGTGATGCGGGATCACAAGGTGCTCCCTGAGCACTTGCCGACGGGCATCAAGAAGGCCTACGACCAGGCAGTGGAGATGACGTTCGCCTCATAGGCCCGCAGCCCGCGCGAGGCTACCCGCGCCCTGAGAGGGGCGACACGGCCGACGATGAAGAGTGGGAGGGGGCTGAGAGGAGGAGGATGATGTCAGGTCGGGGTGGGGCGGAGGTTGGGGGCTACGGCGGCGAGGATCAGAAGGCACATATAGGGTGATGACGTTCAGACTCGAACAGCAGCTGCAACAATTAGATCGCTCAGCGCTGTATCGGCGCTGTGAGTTCCGTGGCCGTCGAGGGCCACGTTGTGAAATCTACTCGGCGCGAGCGCCGTGTTTGGTGTGTGACCCTCATGTCTTGCTGCCGCGTCGGACATTCACTTGCAAAGCCACGATCATCGTAAACGCTTCGCATTTTTGCCGCCACCCCATCCAGAACGTGTCCAGGCGAGTTGTCGTGACCAGAGAAGCGAAACAAACCGTTGTTTAAATAGCGGGGATGGGGAGCCTGTATATGCCTTCGCGGCTCTACGGAATAGGGGTGGGGATGTAGTGATATGGAGTGGGGCGGCGGTCAATGCGATGGCGATGAAGAGGGGGGGGGGGATGACGTTGGACGAGGTGGGGGGAGGATGACGAGGAGGGTGATGGAGTGATCTGGCGGCGGCGACGACGTCCGCAACGATGGCGATGATCGCGACGACGACGGGGGTCACCCTTGAAGGCCGTTGCGGGTCTTCGCTCTTGGAGCCCCTGGGGCCACACTGTACCCCGTTGGTTGTTCTGCTCAGTTGCCTCGAATGCCTTC
The DNA here is from genome assembly GCA_963575745.1 of Prorocentrum cordatum. Lineage (NCBI taxonomy): Eukaryota > Dinophyceae > Prorocentrales > Prorocentraceae > Prorocentrum > Prorocentrum cordatum. The sequence goes on from CAUYUJ010021374.1 coordinate 54,501, forward strand.
TCGGGGTTCCCTCGGCGCCTTCTCAGGGGCCATTGCGGGGGGGGGGGGGGGGGGGGGGGCACTGGGGCCATCAAGGACGGCATCGGCCATGGGGAGGGGGTGGGCGACCAACGTTGCTCATCCGGGGCCCCAAGAGCCGTCTCTAGTAGCACTCGTGGGGCGTTATTGTGCGCTATTGGGTGTACTTGGGGCCGTCTTGGCGCGTTACTGGGCCCTCTCGTGGCTCTCTCGTGGCATAGTAGGACAGTCTTGCATCGCCTGAAGCGTTCTGATGTGACATTGCGATCATGTGCATTTCGCTGTGTTGTCTTTTTTTTCTCTCAGAGCCCAGCTCCGCTCGAACGCGGGGCAGCCCCGCGTGTAAACATGAAAAACGGGAGGGGGAGAGGGGGCGGGCGGCGGGTCGTCGGGCGGGCTTGGGCGGGGCGGGAGGTTTTGTAAAAGAAGGTGAGGGCGGAGGGCCGAGTGGGCGGTGCTGGCCTTGCAATTTCCCACGCTCGCCTTATCATGTCCATCTCGGCGCGTGACTGCCCCGCCCCTTGATCACCTCCCTCGTTGCTCTTCTCCCTTGCGCAACGTGCCTACTCACGCATCCCCTCTACCTTCTCCTCGTCTTTCCTTCAATTTAGATCCCTCTCTCTCCCTGTATCCTTCTCTACTCCTCCCTCTCTCGCCCCCTCCGCGCCCCCCTCTTTCCCCGCGCGCCCTCCGTTCCTTCACGTCCCCCCTTTGGATATCCCCGATGCCCGCTCCCCTTCCTTTGGCCCCCCCCCTCCGCCCTCTAGAAGCATCTCCCCCCGTGGGCCCCTTTCCGCCCTTCCCTTCTCCAACGCACATGTTACTTCAAGTGGAACCCACGTTCTTTGAGGTGGGGGATTTTCGATCGTCCGCGAATGGTTTTTGGAGGGTTTGCTGGGGATGGCGTTTGAGGGTTTTCGGAGGGTTTTGGTGTTTGCGGCCGCAATCTAGAGTCTAGCGGAGCATGGATTACATAACATTTGTGCGCTGCTAATTTTTTAAGAGACGATGGTGCCTTTGTTGAGATAGCGCGAGCTGCAGATGAGCTACAGAGCTCTTTGGTACAGCAATCGAGAGAACATCATCATACGCGTTAGTCTCAAGTATCTAGATGCCCGAACTCGGTCTGCTACCAGAGTTGGAACCACGGCTATTCGTATTCTATTTTTTTAGAGATGACGATGCCTTTCTTGATGTAGCTCGAGCTGCAGATGAGATCAGGTCTGTTCGGCACAGCACTTGGACGAAACTCATCAGGGGCGCTCGTTGCAAGTATCTACATGTTTGAAATCGGTCTGCTACCAGGGCTGGAACCCAAACAAAGCTGTTCGTACTCCTGCTCCTCGTCTTCTTCCTCCTCCTTCTCCTCCTTCTCCTCCTTCTCTTCTTCCTTCGTCTGCTATTTCCCCATCGTTCTCCTTCTCTTCCTCCTTCTTCTCTCTCATCTTCCTCCTCCTCCTCCTCCTCCTCCTCCTCCTCCTCATCATCATCATCATCATCATCATCACGGTCGTCCTTCTTCTCCCCTCCACCCTTCTTCCTCCTGCTCGTCATCCTCCTCTTCCTCCTCCCCCTCCTTCTCCTCCGCCTGCTCCTTCTCCTCCTCTTCCTTCCTTTCCTCAGCCTCCTCCATCCCTCCTCACTCCTTCTTCTCCTCTGGCCCCCCCTTTTCATGCCCCCCCCGAGGTGAGCGGGTTGGCGCTGGCGAGGTCCTCGTGTGCGCGTCGGCCCAGGTCGGATAGAGATCAAAACGTGAACCTGCGCTTCAAACCGTGTGGCCTCTGGGGGCAGTTCTCGTCGCCGCGGCTGGGCGCTGCCAGGGGAACCGGCGCGTCCGGGCCAAGGGGGGAGGGCCTGGGGCCAGCTTCGAGCGACTTTGTGGTCGGGCGGTGGGGCCAGGTGAACTGTTTGCGTCGTTCTTCTAGGGGTCCGCCGACGACGCGCCCGACCATTTCTTCCTTCTCTGGGGAAGTGCCGGCGCTCCCGCCCTGGATTGCGTTCGGTAGAAACGGGGCTGTCCAGCGACGTGACGGTCGGGCCGACCTTCCTGGCCCTCCAGGGTGTAGTCGCCGTCAGAGGCGGGGATTTTCGAGTTCCCGATCGGGGCGGGCCCGCGCTGGACGAGCGCCCTTCGATCTTCGTTGCCCGGGCGTCGCGCCCAGCCCTGGGCGCGCAGGCAGCGCGCCGCGGCAGCGTGGGGGCCGCCCGCTTCGGGGGCCTCCTCGCCGCGGAACAGCCTCCCCAGGCGGTCGAGGAGCTATCCTCGGGGCGTGCTGCGCGCCTGGGGATCGGCGGCGCGACCGAGCATTCAGCGTGGGAGTGCGTCCTGGCGGACTCGGCGGGCCGCTCCGCGCAGGGCCGACTGCTTTCCGATCCAGACCGCCGTGAGAAAGCGACCGCAATTGCGGCGTTGTTGTGAGGGCCTGGTCAGAGAGCGTCTTTGAAGTCTCCGGGGTCGGCCTGTCGACCTTGCGTTGGCGGGCTCAGTGGTTGGTGCCATATGTGCGCGTTTTGCGTGTCCACCGCCGCTTCGTATTTGGCGAGTCGACGCGCGGGTAAGAGGGCTGCTCCCTTCGCGAGCCCTGCTGGCATCGCCGCCGAGTTCTCGCTCGGGATGGCGCCGAGTGGCAGCGGGGCGCGTTGCTCTCCTTGGCCGCCCCGCGCCAGTTGACTTGGATACTGCAAACTTCGATGGAACTGGTGTCAAAGCATGTCCTATAGCTGGCCCTCAACAAAGCTGGGAGTCCTGCGACGAGGATTCCAGGGGGGCGCTGTCCGCGGAACCCAAGCCAGGACGCATAGGTCCACGCATCATGACTGTAGGAATTCCGTTAAATCTGTTCTTCGAAAGCCATGCGAAACTTCTCGGCGTGGCTCGGATGTCTATTGGTCCACAGAAGAAGTCCTGAACGATTGGCTCTCTTGGCTTCAATGATATGCTGTCCCTAATGCAGCGAGAGAATGAAACCAAATATGACGCAGCAGATCTGTTGTGCTTTCCATCTTCTCTACAGTGCACCCGGAGCGTTGGAGAGATGGGACTGCGTATGCAACAGCGTGTGGTTCATTAGCGACTTTGAAGCCGATGAGTTCATCAAACTGGAGGAATCTGTCAAGGTTCTCATTCTCATAGTGAACGCTGCGCTCTTTCAGCGCCAACTCAGCATCCTGAGCGCGCGTCTAGACATGGATGCTACCCTGACTTTGAGGAAAGCGCAGGATGCAGTCCAGAAGGTTCCGGGAGAGAGCTTCCAAGGAACAGGCGCGACGGGCGACGGGCGGATTCGCCGCAGGTGTCTGAGAAGAGCCATCGTGGCCAGATTTTTTGAGTGGGAAATTCCGCCTTACAGGAAGGAGACGCTGCCTACGGAAGCGCAAGAGGGGTGTGCGAAGTGTGGAGATTCTAATTCGTGCGCCGAGTATTGTCCACGCCCGCCCAACTACAAGGGCGGCGCCAGTTAGCGCTGCCCCGCCAGAGTCCCTAAGCTCGCTTCTTGGACCCTTATTGGGGCGCTTTTGGACAGCTCTTGGGCGCTGTTGGAGCCGCCCTAGGACCCTCTTGAGCTCCTCTAGGGGCTCTCTTTGGCCCTTCTGAAGCCGTCTTGGGGCTTCGGAGGGTCGTCGACAGCGAAAAGGTGAGAAGGCAAACCGCGCGGATTTTCGCAGGTTGATGAAGTATCTCGTTATCTTGCTGGCTCTCTCAGGAGGCTGCGCGGCCACATGCAGCAATCTTGCGGCGGTCTTGGGGCCTCTCGGGCTCTGTCGGGAACCATCCCGTGATACGTTTAGCATTATTTGGCCATCTTGTAGGTCATCTTCTGTTATGTGGGCCCCGTTGGGACCATCATGGGCCATCTTGGAAGCGCCAGTGGGTCGCGACCCCCCCGTCCAGAGTCCAGGGGAGGGGCTTGGGGGATGGGTCAAGGCACCTCATGCTGACAAGGCGCAGGCCGTCTTGCCCAGTCCCACCTGACCTCCCACCACATGAGTAACCCCCGACGCTCCTTATCAAAAGTGGATGCAGCGTGGTCGCGGGGCGCCCGCGCATGCTTCAAATTCGGGAGCGCATTACAGCACAATGCTGGAATAAAGATCGCTTCGTGCTCATGGGGCTCTCGGATTTTCAAGCCGTTCCCAGGAGCTATGTCGGGGAACCTATTTGTGGCTGACGCTCGCCGTGGTCAGGGAAGTCGCTCCGTTCCTTATTTAGCTTTCGTTTTGGAAGTACGTCAACTGTGCATGTGGCGTTGTAGGTTGGACAGGGATTGTTCGCCTGCGCGCAGCAAGCAGTATGCATGCCCCCCGCCGTCTGTGCCGAAAACCAATGCACAGTGCTTGCGGGGCGCCCGCGCATGGTGTCGATTTGGAAACAGTGTGCAGTCAGCGTTCTTTCGTGACAGGGATGGTTGGTTTGCGAACAGCAGGCAACGCGTGCCCCCCCACCCCCGCCGTCCGCTAAAAATCCATTGCAATGTGGTCGCGGGGCGCCCGCGTATGCTTCAAATTTGGGGGCTTTGTATCTTCAACATTGTTTTTTCAAAAAGGATGTTGCGGAGGGGGTCGGCACGGGCCCTGGTTTGCTGCCGGTCGCCCGGGGGGCGGGGTGTTTATGGAGAGGGAACAGCGATTAAGTTCCCAGCGGGAGTGCCGCAGGCTGTTTCGCTCACTCCCGCCCGCCGTCTCAGCACGCAAGCAGCGCCCGAGTCTCAGCATGTGCAGGGGCCGCTGTTGACAACGCCAGTGCAGACGCCAGGCAGGTGTGCGACGCTCGCGCGGAGAGTCGCACGTGCCAAGTGCGCCACGTACACCAGGTGCGCCTCATTGGGCAATGTGTCGACCCACCCAACCATCCCTATCCGAAACTGATGCAAACTGACGGCGTGGTCGCCAGTATTGTGTGTTCAGCGTGCGCTAGCGGTCCCTGTGCGCTTCTTTCTAGCAGGCTGGCGTCCCTGGCAACGTGCACTTTGCATGTTCCGTTTGCAAGGGGGTGTTTGGGGTGTGTTGGCGTTGCGCATTGCGCATAGCGCATAGCAGGCAATATGAGGGCACCCCCGTTGTCCGTGGCACAGACCTGTGCGCAGTGCTTACGGGGCGTCCGCGCACGGTCCACATCTTGTCGCAATGAGCCTTTCGCTTTGGTTTTGACGGGGATGCGGGGGGAGCTGTCATTGACACGGGGTCGTGACGGGTCGGGACGGGGAGGGAAGGGTCGTACGGTGACGGGACAGAGCTGGTAAGCACAGCTAATCGATGTAGAATGACAAGGCGCGTTCGCCTGCTGAATCCAGAGGTCTGAACTCGGCCTGTTAGCCGAGCTAGGTCCGCAAACCTATTCGTATTATTCGGGTCATCTTGACAGGAACTCTCGGTTTTCTGTACTTAACTCGAGCTGTAGGACAGCTACAGAGCTGATATTGTCAGAAACCGATTCAGAATGATCAGTTGCGTTTGTCTGTCGAATCCCGAGCTCTGAAATCGGTCTGCTGCCCGATCTAGAATCGCGAAATTATTTGGATTGGTCGAGTCATCTGGAGAAGTGCTCTCAGATTTCTTCACTCAACTCGCGCTAAGGGTGGCTACAGTGCTTGTTGTCACAGGAATCGATTTGAAGACATCAAGCGCGTCCGCCTGTCGAATGCAGTGCTTGGAAATCGGTCTGCTGCCCGAATCAGGTCTGCGAAACTACTGTATTGTTCGAGTCATCCTGAGAGGTGGTGTCCGTTTTCTGGACTTAACTCGGGCTGTAGGGGGGCTGCAGGGCTGGTAATGACAGGAGTCGATTCGCAGACATCAGACGCGTCCGCCTGTCGCATTCACAGGTCAAAAAATATTCACTATGAGTCGGAATGTTGGTAGGTGCTGTCGGTTTTCTCAACTCAAGTCGAGCTAGGAAGCTCTACGAGTCTCCCGGCGGTAACCCAGGTTGACGGCTTACCCCTGGCGCCCAGTAATTCCGGCGCGCTGGAGAGCTAGTTGACAAGAAAAATCTCGACGGATTTTTTGCTGACTTTTGGTCGGTTGAAAATTTTGTTCGCAAGATTTGAACATTCGTTAGAGCCCTAGTATTTTTTCCGTGATATTCGATCTGATTCCCGCTCGCCATCTTGTTCTCAGCTCGATCGGGTGAATATTATTATCGAAAAGCACTGTGGCGGGATCGGCCGTTTCGAGTTATCTTGGTACGCGCTGACGGTTTTCTGAACATAACTCGAGGTTTAGGACAGCTACAGAGCTGATAACCACAGCTAGTCGATGTAGAATGATTGGGCGCGTTCGCCTGTTGAATCCAGAGGTATGGACTCGGTCTGTTAGCCGAGCTAGGTCCGCAAACCTATTCGTATTATTCGAGTCATCTTGACAGGAACTCTGGTTTTCTGTACTTATCTCGAGCTGTAGGACAGCTACAGAGCTGATATTTACAGAAACCGATTCAGAATGATCAGTTGCGTTTGTCTGTCGAATCCAGAGCTCTGAATTCGGTCTGCTGCTCGATCTAGAATCGCGAAACTATTCGTAGTGGTCGAGTCATCTTGAGAAGTGCTCTCGTATTTCTTCACTCAACTCGCGCTGAGGGGGCTACAGTGCTTGTTCTCACAGGAATCGATTCGAAGACATCAGGCGTGTCCGCCTGTCGAATCCAGAGCTCGGAACTCGGTCTGCTGTCCGAACTAGGTCCGTAAAACTATTCGTATTGTTCGAGTCATCCTAAGAGGTGCTGTTGGTTTTCTGCACTTAACTCGGGCTGTAGGGGGGCTGCAGGGCTGGTAATGACAGGAGTCGATTCGCAGACATCAGACGCGTCCGCCTGTCGCACTCAGAGGTCAAAAAATCTTCACTATGAGTCGGAATGTTGGTAGGTGCTGTCGGTTTTCTGAACTTAAGTCGAGCTAGGAAGCTCTACGAGTCTCCCGGCGGTAACCAAGGTTGACGGTTTACCGCCGGCGCCCAGTCACAGGAATCGATTCGGAGACATCAGGCGCGTCCGCCTTTCGAATCTAGAGCTGCGAACTCGGTCTGCTGCCCGAATTAGGTCTGCGAAACTACTGTATTGTTCGAGTCATCTCGGTGTCCTGCACTTAACTCGGGCTGTAGGGGGGCTGCAGGGCTGATGACAGGAGTCGATCCGCAGACATCAGACGCGTCCGCCTGTTGCATTCAGAGGTCAAAAAATATTCACTATGAGTCGGAATGTTGGTAGGTGCTGGTGGTGACAGTACCTGGTGGTCACAGGTATCGATTTCAAGACATCAGGCGCGTCCGCCTGTCGAATCCAGAGCTCGGAACTCGGTCTGCTGCCGAATTAGGTCTGCGAAACTACTGTATTGTTCGAGTCATCCTGAGAGGTCCTGTCGGATTTCTGCACTTAACTCGGGCTGTGGGCTGCAGGGCTGGTAATCACAGGAGTCGATTCGCAGATATCAGACGCGCCCGCCTGTCGGATTCATAGGTCAAACATTTTTCACTATGAGTCGGAATGTTGGTAGGTGCTGTCGGTTTTCTCAACTTAAGTCGAGCTAGGAAGCTCTACGAGTCTCCCGGCGGTAACCAAGGTTGACGGTTTACCGCCGGCGCCCAGTTGGCAAGAAAAGTCTCGACGGACCTTTTGCTGACTTTTGGTCGGTTGAAAATTTTGTTCTCGAAAGTCAACAATTCGTTTGAGCTCTAGTATTTTTTCTGACCATATTCGATCTTATTCCCGCTCGCCATCTTGATCTCAGCTCGATCGGGTAAATATTTCTGCAAAAAAGCATTGCGGCGGGATCGGCCATTTCGGGTCATCTTGTCACGCGCTGTCGGTTTTCTGAACATAACTCGAGCTTTAGGACAGCTACAGAGCTGGTAAGCACAGCTAATCGATGCAGAATGATCAGGCGCGTTCGCCTGTTCAATCTAGAGGTCTGAACTCGGTCTGTCAGCCGAGCTAGGTCCGCAAACCTATTCGTATTATTTGAGTCATCTTGACAGGAACTCTCGGTTTTCCGTACTCAACTCGAGCTACAGGACAGCTACAGAGCTGATGCGTACAGAATATGATTCAGAATTATCAGTGGCCGTTGTCTGTTGAATCCAGAGCTCTGAACTCGGTCTGCTGCCCGATCTAGAATCGCAAAACTATTTGTATTGTTCGAGTCATCTTGAGAGATGCTCTCGGTTCTCTGCAGTTTACTCGGGCTGTAGAGGGCTGCATGGCTGGTAATCACTGCGCTCGATTTAGAGACATCAGGCGCGTCCGCCTTTCGAATGCAGAGCTTCGATCTCTGTCTGCTGCCCGAGCTAGGTCCGCGAAACTATTCGTATTGTTCGAGTCATCCTCAGAGATGCTGTCTGTTTCCTGCACTTAACTCGGGCTGTAGGGGGGCTGTAGGGCGGGTAATCACAGGAATCGATTCGGATACATCAGACGCGTCTGCCTGTCGCATGCAGAGGTTTGAACTCTGGTCTGGTACTCGAGCTAGGTTTGCCGAACTATTCGTATTATTCGAGTTATCTTGAAAGCTGCTGTCGATTCACGCACGTAACTCGGGCTGCAGGAGAGCTTCAGAGCCCGTGCAGAAGAAAATGCAGAAGCATCGGGGGCGTTCGGCTGTTGCATCGAGAGGTCTGAAAGCTTGGGCTGAAAAATTATTCGTTCTCAACAATATTTTCCACATTAGTTATTGTCAGGAAGCTCTACGAGTCTCCCGGCGGTAACCAAGGTTGACGGTTTACCGCCAGCGCCCAGTTGCTGGAAGCTTAAGAGTAATTCCGGGGCGCTGGAGAGCTAGTTGGCAAGAAAAATCTCGACGGGTCTTTTGGTGACTTTTGGTCGGTTGAAAATTTGGTTCTCGAAATTCAACAATTCGTTTAAGCTCTAGTATTTGTTTCCGTGATATTCGATCTTATTCCCGCTCGCCATTTTGATCTCAGCTCGATCGGGTAGCTTTTACGGCCAAAAAGCACTCCGGCGGGATCGGCCGTTTCGAGTCATCTTGATACGCAGTGACGGTTCTCTGAACATAACTCGAGCTTTAGGACAGCTTCAGAGCTGGTAAGCACAGCTAATCGATCCAGAATGATCAGGCGCGTTCGCCTGTTGAATCGAGAGGTCTGAACTCGGTCTGCTAGCCGAGCTAGGTCCGCAAACCTATTCGTATTATTCGAGTAATCTTAGCAGATGCTCTTGGTTTTCTGTACTGAACTCGAGCTGCAGGGCAGCTACAGAGCTCATAGTCACAGAAATCGATTGGGAATTATCAGGTGCGTTCGTCTGTTGAATCGGGAGCTCTGAACTCGGCCTGCTGCCCGAGCTAGGTTCGCGAAGCTATTCGTATTGTTCGAGTCATCTTGAGAAGTGTTCTCGGTTCTCTGCACTTAACTCGTGCTGGGGAAGGGCTACAGTGCTGCTGGTCACAGAAGTCGATTCGCAGCCATCAGGCGCGTCCGTCTGTCGAACCCAGAGCTCGGAACTCTGTCTGCTGCTCGAACTAGATCCGCGAAACTATTCGTATCATTCGAGTCATTCTGTGGGGTGCTGTCGGTTTTCTGCACTTAACTCGGGCTGTAGGGGGGCTGCAGGGATGGGTATCACAGGACTCGATTCGAAGACATCAGCTGCGTCCGCCTGTCGCATTCAGAGATCTGAACTCGGTTTGATACTCGAGCTGGGTTGCCAAACTGTTCGTTTTTTGTTAGAGTGATCTTGAGAGGTCTGAAATCGCTTGGGCTGAAAACTATTCGTTCTCTGAATTTTCTTTCCGCATTATATACTGTTGGGAAGCTCTACGAGTCTCCCGGCGGTAACAAAGGTTGGCGGTTTACCGCCGGCGTCCAGTAATTCCGGCGCGCTGGAGAGCTAGTTGGCAAGAAAAATCTCGACGGAATTTTTGTTGACTTTTGGTCGATTGAAAATTTTCTTCTCAAAGTTCAACAATTCGTTTGAGCTCTAGTATTTTTTCCCGTGATATGCGATCTTATTCCTGCTCGCCATCTTGATCTCAGCTCGATCCGGTGAATATTACTATCGAAAAGCACTGTGGCGGGATCGGCCGTTTTGAGTCATCTTGATACGCGCTGACTGTTTTCTGAACATAACTCGAGCTTTAGGACAGCTACAGAGCTGAGAAGCACGGATACTCGATGTAGAATGATCAGGCGCGTTCGCCTGTTGGATCCAGAGGTCTGAATTCGGTCTGTTAGCCGAACTAGGTCCGCAAACCTATTCGTATTATTCGAGTCATCTTGACAGAAACTCTGGTTTTCTGTAGTTAACTCGAGCTGTAGAACAGCTACAGAGCTGATATTTACAGAAACCGATTCAGACTCATCAGTTGCGTTTGTCTGTCGAATCCAGAGCTCTGAACTCGGTCTGCTGCCCGATCTAGAATTGCAAGACTGTTCGTATTGGTCGAGTCATCTTGAGAAGTGCTCTCAGTTTTCTTCACTCAACTCGCGCTGAGGGGGGCTACAGTGCTGGAGGTCACAGGAATCGATTTGAAGACATCAGGCGCGTCCGCCTATCGAATCCAGAGCTCGGAACTTGGTCTGCTGCCCGAATTTGGTCTGCGAAACTACTCTATTGTTCGAGTCGTCCTGAGAGGTTCTGTCGGTTTTCTGCACTTAACTCGGGCTGTAGGGGGGCTGCAGGGCTGGTAATGACAGGAGTCGATTCGCAGACATCAGACGCGTCCGCCTGTCGCATTGAGAGGTCAAAAAATATTGACTATGAGTCGGAATGTTGGTAGGTGCTGTCGGTTTTCTCAACTTAAGTCGAGCTAGGAAGCTCTACGAGTGTCCCGGCGGTAACCAAGGTTGACGGTTTACCGCCGGCGCCCAGTAACTCGTAGAGCTTCCCTTAGCAAGTTATTGCTGGAAGCTTAAGAGTGACTCGTAGAGCTTCCCTAAGCTAGTTGCTGGAAGCTTAAGAGTAATTCCGGCGCGCTGGAGAGCTAGTTGGCAAGAAAATCTCGACGGAACTTTTGCTGACTTTTGCTCGATTGAAAATTTTGTTCTCGGAATTTGACAATTCGTCAGAGCTCTAGTAATTTTTCCCGTCATATTCGATCTTATTCCCGCTCGCCATGTTGATCTCAACTCGATCGGGTGAATATTACTATCGAAAAGCACTGTGGCGGGATCGGCCGTTTTGAGTCATATTGATACGCGCTGACGGTTTTCTGAACATAACTCGAGCTTTAGGACAGCTACAGAGCTGGTAAGCACAGCTAATCGATGCAGAATGATTAGCCGCGTTCGCCTGTTGAATCCAGAGGTCTGAACTCGGTCTGCTAGCCGAGCTAGGTCCGCAAACCTATTCGTATTATTCGAGTCATCTTGTCAGGAACTCTTGGTTTTCATTGCTTAACTCGAGCTGTAGGACAGCTACAGAGCTGATATTTACAGAAACCGATTTAGAATCATCAGTTGCGTTTGTTTGTCGAATCCAGAGCTCTGAACTCGGTCTGCTGCCCGATCTAGAATGACGAAACTATTTGTATTGGTCGAGTCATCTTGAGAAGTGCTCTCGGTTTTCTTCACTCAACTCGCGCTGAGGGGGGCTACAGTGCTGGCAGTCACAGGAATCGATTTGAAGACATCAGGCGCGTCCGCCTGTCGAATCCAGAGCTCGGAACTCGGTCTGCTGCCCGAATTAGGTCTGCGAAACTATTGTATTGTTCCGGTCATCCTGAGAGCTGCTGTCGGTTTTCTGCACTTAACTCGGGCTCTAGGGGGCTGCAGGGCTGGTAATGACAAGAGTCGATTCGCAGACATCAGACGCGTCTGCCTGTCGCATTCAGAGGTAAAAAATATTCAATTTGAGTCGGAATGTTGGTAGGTGCTGTCGGTTTTCTCAACTTAAGTCGAGCTAGGAAGCTCTACGAGTCTCCCGGCGGTAACCAAGGTTGACGTTTTACCGCCGGCGCCCAGTAATTCCGGGGCGCTGGAGAGCTAGTTGGCAAGAAAAATCTCGATGGACCTTTTGCTGACTTTTGGTCGGTTAAAAATTTTGTTCTCGAAATTCAAAAATTCGTTTCAGCTCTAGTATTTTTTCCCATGGTATTCGATCTTTTTCCCGCTCGCCATCTTGATCTCAGCTCGATCGGGTACCTTTTACTGCCAAAAAGCAGGCAGGCGGGATCGGCGGTTTCAAGTCATCTTGATACGCGATGACGGATTTCTCAACCTAACTCGAGCTTTAGGACAGCTACAGAGCTAGTAAGCACAGCTAATGGATTCAGAATGATCAGGCGCGTTCGGCTGCTGAATCGAGAGGTCTGAACTCGGTCTGCTAGCCGAGCTAGGTCCGCAAACCTGTTCGTATGATTCGAGTCATTGTAGCACTCACTCTCGTTTTCTGTACTTAACTCGACCTGTAGGGCAGCTACAGAGCTCATAGTCACAGGAATCGATTGAAAATCGTCAGGCGCGTTCGTCTGTTGAATCGAGAGCTCTGAACTCGGTCTGCTGCCCGAGCTAGGTTCGCGAAACTATTTGTATTGTTCGAGTCATCTTGAGAAGTACTCTCAGTTTCCTGCACTTAACTCGTGCTGGGGCAGGGCTACAGTGCTGCTGGTCACAGACATCGATTTCGAGACATCAGGCGCATCCGTGTGTCGAACCCAGAGCTCGGAACTCGGTCTGCTGCTCGAACTAGGTCCGCGAAAATATTGTATTATTCGAGTCATCCTGAGAGGTGCTGTTGGTTTTCTGCACTTACCTCGGGCTGTTTGGGGGCTGCATGGCTGGTAATCACAGGAGTCTTCGCAGACATCAGACGCGTCCCGCATTCAGAGGTTTGCACTCAGTTTGATACTCGAGCTTTTTTTTTTTTTTGTGAGAATCATCTTGGGAGGTTTGAAATCGGTTGGGCTGAAAAACTAGTCGTTCTATGGACTTTTTCCCATATTATATACTGTCAGGAAGCTCTACGAGTCCCCCGGCGGTAAGAGCTTCCCTTAGCAAGTTATTGCTGGAAGCTTAAGAGTAATTCCGGGGCGCCGGAGAGCTAGTTGGCAAGGAAAATCTCGACGGACCTTTTGCTGACTTTTGGTCGGTTGAAAATTTTGTTCTCGAAATTCAACAATTTGTTTGAGCTCTAGTATTTTTTCCGTGATATTCGATCTTATTCCCGCTCGCCATCTTGATCTCAGCTCGATCGGGTACCTTTTACTGCCAAAAAGCACACGGGCGGGATCGGCCGTTTCGAGTCATCTTGTCACGCGGTGTCGGTTTTCTCAAGATAACTCGAGCTTCAGGACAGCTAAAGAGCTGGCAAACACAGCTAATCGATTCAGAATGATCAGGCGCGTTCGCCTGTTGAAGCCAGAGGTCTGAATTCGGTCTGCTAGCCGAGCTAGGTGCGCAAAGCTATTCGTATTATACCTCGTAGAGCTCTTCGGCATCGCTGAGCTAGAGAAATTCCGGCGCGGGGTGGAGCTAGTTGGTCGACCCGGCCAGAAAGGACAAAGTGATAACTTTTGGGTCGTTTTGCAATTTTTTGAAAGATATTTGACAATTCATTTTGAGAAAGCAGATTTTTCGCACCTGTAAACGACTATGAGGGCCCCTCTGTCTTAGTATGAGCTCCGTAGGCGTACTTTTACTATCAAAACACTTGGAGCAACCATCTTCATGTCGACACGAAAAAGATCCATTTTCCCCTTTTCGAGATGCTTCCAGAAGCTCTCTCTTTCGACTCTAAGCACTCTAACGCGTGAAAGGAGCTCTACGAGGTTCCCGGCGGTGACCAGGTTGACGGTTCACCGCCGGCGCCAGTTCGAGTCATCTTGACAGGCGCTCTCGGTTTTTTGTACTTAACGCGAGCTGTAGGACGGCTACAGAGCTGATATTCACAGAAACCGATTCAGAATCATCAGTTGCGTTTGTCTGTCGAATCCAGAGCTCTGAACTCGGTCTGCTGCCCGATCTAGAATCGCGAAACTATTCGTATTGTTCGAGTCGCTTGCGAGATGCTGTCGGTTCTCTGCACTGAACTCGGGCTGTAGGGGGGCTGCATGGCTGGTAATCACTGGAATCGATTCGGAGACATCAGGCAGTTCGCCTGCTGAATCCAGAGCTCCGAACTCGGTCTGTTGCCCGAATTAGGTACGCGAAACTATTCGTATTGTTCGAGTCATCCTGAGAGGTGCTGTCGGTTTCCTGCACTTAACTCGGCTGCAGGGGGGCTGCAGGGCTGGTAATCACAGGGATCGATCCAGAGACATCAGACGCGTCCGCCTGTCGCATGCAGAGGTCTGAACTCGGTCTGATACTCGAACTAGGTTTGCCAAACTATTCGTATTGTTCGAGTCATCTTGAGAGGTGCTGTCGATTTACGCACGTAAGTCGGGCTGTAGGAGAGCTACAGAGCTCGTACATAAGACAATCTAGAAGCATCGGGGGCGTTCGGCTGTTGCATCCGAGAGGTCTGAAATTGCCTGGGCTGAACAACTATTTGTTATGTGTAATTTCTTTCGACATTATATGTTGTCAGGAAGCTCTACGAGTCCCCCGGCGGTAACAAAGGTTGACGGTTTACCGCTGGCGCCCAGTTGGCCCACCTGGCCAAGGCGGACAATGTGACAACTTTTGGGTGGTTTTGCGAATATTTGAAAGATTTTTGACCATTCATTTTGAGAAAGCAGTTTTTTCGCACCTGTAGAAGGTTATTGGGGCCTCTGCGTCTTAATATGAGCTCTCTAGATGCACTTCTACTATCAAAACACTTGGCGGAACCAACTTTATCAACATGAAAAAATCGTGATTTCTCTTTTTCGAGAAATGCTTCCAGAAGCCCTCTCTTTGGAAGCTGAGCACTCCTTACGCGTCCTAGGAGTTCTACGAGGTTCCCGGCAGTGACCAGGTTGACGGTTCCCGGAGAGCTCTCTGAGAGCTTGAGGGTTTTAGATTAGAAGCCGGACGGTGGTGGTGCCCGCCAGCAGCCCATCTCCGCCGCTCCACGATCCCCGCAGCGACTCGCCCGGCCCGGCAGCGCGTCCGGGAGAGCTTCCGGCGAGCTTCCACGCGTGCCTGCATGCGTGCAGGCACGCGTGGAAGCGTTCCTGGCAGCGCTTCGGAAGCGCTGCAGGGGTGCCCCAAAGCCCCAAATAATCTTCCGGAACTTCTGTGGGCTTGCCAGGAAGGCTTTCCGGTGTGTGCCCTCTTGCCCTCTTTGCTCTCCAGGTTTTGGACGCTACCAAGTTCACCGCCGGCGCCAGTTGCTGGGAGCTTCAGAGTAATTCCGGGGCGCTGGAGAGCTAGTTGGCAAGAAAAATACCTCGTAGAGCTCTTCGGCATCGATGAGCTAGAGGAATTCCGGCGCGGGGTGGAGCTAGTTGGTCGACCCGACCAGAAAGGACAAAGTGGTAACTTTTGGGTGATTTTGCAATTTGTTGAAAGACATTTGACAATTCATTTAAAGAAAGCAGTTTTTTCGCACCTGTAAACGACTATGAGGGTCTCTCTGTCTTAGTATGAGCTCTGTAGGCGCACTTCTACTATCAAAACACTTGGAGGAACCATCTTCATGTCGACACGAAAAAAAATCATTTTTTCTCTTTTTCGAGAAATGCTTCCAGAAGCCCCCTTCTTTCGACTCTGAGCACTGACGCGTGGAAGGAGCTCTACGAGGTTCCCGGCGGTGACCAGGTTGACGGTTCACCGCCGGCGCCAGTCTCGACGGAACTTTTGCTGACTTTTGGTCGGTTCAAAATTTTGTTCTTGGAATTCAAACATTCGTTAGAGCTGTAGTATTTTTTCCCGTGATATTCGATATTGTTCCTGCTCGCCATCCTGATCTCAGTTCGATGGGGTACCTTTTACTGCCAAAAAGCACACGGGCGGGATCAGCCATTTCGAGTCATCTTGATATGCGTTGTCGGTTTTCTCAAGATAACTCGAGCTTCAGGGCAGCTACAGAGCTGGTAAGCACAGCTAATCGATTCAGAATGATCCGGCGCGCTCGCCTGTTGAATCCAGAGGTCTGATCTCGGTCTGCTAGCCGAGCTAGGTCCGCAAACCTATTCGTATTATTCGAGTCATCTTGACAGACGCTCTCGGTTTTCTGAACTAAACTCGAGCTATAGGACAGCTAAAAAGCTGATTCGTACAGAATGTGATTCAGAATCATGAGTAGCCGTTGTCTGTTGAATCCAGAGCTCTGAACTCGGTCTGCTGCCCGATCTATAAACTATTCGTATTGTTCGAGTCATCTTGAGAGATGCTGTCGGTTTCCTGCATTTAACTCGGGCTGTAGGAGGGCTGCATGGCTGGTAATCACTGGAATCGATTCGGAGACATCAGGCGCTTCCGCCTTTTGAATCCAGAAGCTCCGATCTCTGTCTGCTGCCCGAACTAGGTCCGCGAAACAATTCGCATTCTTCGAGTCATCGTGAGAGGTGCTGTCGGTTTCCTGCACTTAACTCGGGCTGCAGGGGGAGATGCAGGGCTGGTAATCACAGGGATCGATTCCGTCTGTCGCACGCAGAGGCCTGAACTTGGTCTCATACTCGAGCTAGGTTTGCCAAACCATTCGTATTGTTCGAGTCACCTTGAGGGGTGCTGTCGATTAACGCACGTAACTCGGGCTGTATGAGAGCTACAGAGCTCGTACAGAAGACAATCCAGAAGCATCGGGGGCGATCGGCTGTTGCATCCAAGAGGTCTGAAATTGCTTGGGCTGAAAAACTTTTTTTTCTTCTTTTTTTATATTATATGTTGTCAGGAAGCTCTACGAATCCCCTGGCGGTAACAAAGGTTGACGGTTTACCGCCGGCGCCCAGTAACTCGTAGAGCTTCCTTGAGCACGTTATTGCTGGAAGCTTAGCAGTAACTCGTAGAGCTTCTCCGAGCTAGTTGCTGGAAGCTTAAGAGCAATTCCGGCGCACTGGAGAGCTAGTGGGCAAGAAAAATCTCGACGGACCTTTTGCTGACTTTTGGTCGGTTGAAAATTTTGTTCTCGAAATTTGAAGATTCATTTGAGCTCTAGTATTTTTTCCCATGATATTCGATCTTATTCCCGCTGGCCATCTTGATCTCAGCTCGATCGGGTACCTTTTACTGTCAAAAAGCAGGCAGGCGGGATCGGCCGTTTCGAGTCATCTTGACACGCGATGTCGGTTTTCTGATCATAACTCGAGCCTTAGGACAGCTACAGAGCTGGTAAGCACAGCTAATCGATTCAGAATGATCAGGCGCGTTCGCCTGTTGAATCCAGAGGTCTGAACCCGGTCTGCTAGCCGAGCTACGTTCGCAAAGCTATCCGTATTAGTCGAGTCATCGTAGCAGACGCTCTCGGTTTTATGTGCTTAACTCGAGCTGTAGGGCAGCTACAGAGCTCATACTCACAGAAATCGATTGAGAATTATCAGACGCGTTCGTCTGTTCAATCGAGAGCTCTGAACTCGGCCTGCTGCCCGAGCTAGGTTCGCGAAATTATTCGTTGTTCGAGACATCTTGAGAAGTGCTCTCGGTTTTCTGCACTTAACGCGTGCTGGGGGAGAGCTACAGTGCTGCTGGTTACAGACATCCATTTGAAGACATCAGGCGCGTCCTTCTTTCGAACCCAGAGCTCGGAACTCGGTCTGCTGCTCGAACTAGGTAAAACTATTGTATTATTCGAGTTATCCTGAGAGCTGCTTTCGGTTTTCTGCACTTAACTCGGGCTGTAGGTGGGCTGCAGGGCTGGTAATCACAGGAATCGATTCAAAGACATCAAACGCGTCCGCCTGTCGCATTCAGAGGTCTGAACTCGTAGCGAATATAACTCGTAGAGCTTCCCTTAGCAAGTTGTTGCTGGAAGCTTAAGAGTAACTCGTAGAGCTTCCCTTAGCAAGTTATTGCTGGAAGCTTAAGAGTAATTCCGGGGCGCTGGAGAGCTAGTTGGCAAGAAAAATACCTCGTAGAGCTCTTCGGCATCGATGAGCTAGAGGAATTCCGGCGCGGGGTGGAGCTAGTTGGTCGACCCGACCAGAAAGGACAAAGTGGTAACTTTTGGGTGATTTTGCAATTTTTGAAAGACATTTGACAATTCATTTTAAGGAAGCAGATTTTTCGCACCTATAAACGACTATGAGGGTCTCTCTGTCTTAGTATGAGCTCTGTAGGCGCACTTCTACTATCAAAACACTTGGAGGAACCATCTTCATGTCGACACGAAAAAAATCAACTTTTCTCCTTTTCGAGAAATGCTTCCAGAAGCTCCCTCTTTCGACTCTGAGCACTCTTACGCGTGAAAAGAGCTCTACGAGGTTCCCGGCGGTGACCAGGTTGACGGTTCACCGCCGGCGCCAGTCTCGACGGAACTTTTGCTGACTTTTGGTCGGTTCAAAATTTTGTTCTCGGAATTCAACCATTCGTTAGAGCTGTAGTATTTTTTCCCGTGATTATCGATCTTGTTCCCGCTCGCCATCTTGATCTCAGTTCGATGGGGTACCTTTTACTACCAAAAAGCACACGGGCGGGATCAGCCATTTCGAGTCATCTTGATATGCGTTGTCGGTTTTCTCAAGATAACTCGAGCTTCAGGGCAGCTACAGAGCTGGTAAGCACAGCTAATCGATTCAGAATGATCAGGCGCGCTCGCCTGTTGAATCCAGAGGTCTGATCTCGGTCTGCTAGCCGAGCTAGGTCCACAAACATATTCGTATTATTCGAGTCATCTTGACAGACGCTCTCGGTTTTCTGAACTAAACTCGAGCTACAGGACAGCTAAAAAGCTGATTCGTACAGAATGTGATTCAGAATCAAGAGTAGCCGTTGTCTGTTGAATCCAGAGCTCTGAACTCGGTCTATAACCGCGAAACTATTCGTATTGTTCGAGTCATCTTGAGAGATGCTGTCGGTTTCCTGCATTTAACTCGGGGTGTAGGAGGGCTGCATGGCTGGTAACCACTGGAATCGATTCGGAGACATCAGGCGCTTCCGCCTTTTGAATCCAGAAGCTCCGATCTCTGTCTGCTGCCCGAACTAGGTCCGCGAAACAATTCGCATTCTTCGAGTCATCCTGAGAGGTGCTGTCGGTTTCCTGCACTTAACTCGGGCTGCAGGGGGAGATGCAGGGCTGGTAATCACAGGGATCGATTCCGTCTGTCGCACGCAGAGGCCTGAACTTGGTCTCATACTCGAGCTAGGTTTGCCAAACCATTCGTATTGTTCGAGTCATCTTGAGGGGTGCTGTCGATTAACGCACGTAACTCGGGCTGTATGAGAGCTACAGAGCTCGTACAGAAGACAATCCAGAAGCATCGGGGGCGATCGGCTGTTGCATCCAAGAGGTCTGAAATTGCTTGGGCTGAAAAATTATTTTTCGGTGTAATTTTTTTGATATTATATGTTGTCAGGAAGCTCTACGAATCCCCCGGCGGTAACAAAGGTTGACGGTTTACCGCCGGCGCCCAGTAACTCGTAGAGCTTCCTTGAGCACGTTATTGCTGGAAGCTTAGCAGTAACTCGTAGAGCTTCTCTGAGCTAGTTGCTGGAAGCTTAAGAGCAATTCCGGCGCACTGGAGAGCTAGTGGGCAAGAAAAATCTCGACGGACCTTTTGCTGACTTTTGGTCGGTTGAAAATTTTGTTCTCGAAATTTGAAGATTCATTTGAGCGCTAGTATTTTTTCCCATGAGATTCGATCTTATTCCCGCTGGCCATCTTGATCTCAGCTCGATCGGGTACCTTTTACTGCCAAACAGCAGGCAGGCGGGATCGGCCGTTTCGAGTCATCTTGACACGCGATGTCGGTTTTCTGAACATAACTCGAGCCTTAGGACAGCTACAGAGCTGGTAAGCACAGCTAATCGATTCAGAATGATCAGGCGCGTTCGCCTGTTGAATGCAGAGGTCTGAACCCGGTCTGCTAGCCGAGCTAGGTTCGCAAATCTGTTCGTATTAGTCGAGTCATCGTAGCAGACGCTCTCGGTTTTATGTACTTAACTCGAGCTGTAGGGCAGCTACAGAGCTCATACTCACAGAAATCGATTGAGAATTATCAGACGCGTTCGTCTGTTCAATCGAGAGCTCTGAACTCGGCCTGCTGCCCGAGCTAGGTTCGCGAAATTATTCGTTGTTCGAGACATCTTGAGAAGTTCTCTCCGTTTTCTGCACTTAACTCGTGCTGGGGGAGAGCTACAGTGCTGCTGGTTACAGACATCCATTTGAAGACATCAGGCGCGTCCTTCTTTCGAACCCAGAGCTCGGAACTCGGTCTGCTGCTCGAACTAGGTAAAACTATTGTATTATTCGAGTTATCCTGAGAGCTGCTGTCGGTTTTCTGCACTTAACTCGGGCTGTAGGGGGGCTGCAGGGCTGGTAATCACAGGAATCGATTCAGAGACATCAAACGCGTCCGCCTGTCGCATTCAGAGGTCTGAACTCGTAGCGAATATAACTCGTAGAGCTTCCCTTAGCAAGTTATTGCTGGAAGCTTACGAGTAACTCGTAGAGCTTCCCTTAGCAAGTTATTGCTGGAAGCTTAAGAGTAATTCCGGGGCGCTGGAGAGCTAGTTGGCAAGAAAAATACCTCGTAGAGCTCTTCGGCATCGATGAGCTAGAGGAATTCCGGCGCGGGGTGGAGCTAGTTGGTCGACCCGACCAGAAAGGACAAAGTGGTAACTTTTGGGTGAATTCGCATTTTTTTGAAAGACATTTGACAATTCATTTTAAGAAAGCAGATTTTTCGCACCTGTAAACGACTATGAGGGTCTCTCTGTCTTAGTATGAGCTCTGTAGGCGCATTTCTACTATCAAAACACTTGGAGGGACCATCTTCATGTCGACACGAAAAAAAATCATTTTTTCTCTTTTTCGAGAAATGCTTCCAGAAGCTCCCTCTTTCGACTCTGAGCACTCTTACGCGTGAAAAGAGCTCTACGAGGTTCCCGGCGGTGACCAGGTTGACGGTTCACCGCCGGCGCCAGTCTCGACGGAACTTTTGCTGACTTTTGGTCGGTTAAAAATTTTGTTCTCGGAATTCAACCATTCGTTAGAGCTGTAGTATTTTTTCCCGTGATATTCGATCTTGTTCCCGCTCGCCATTTTGATCTCAGTTCGATGGGGTACCTTTTACTGCCAAAAAGCAGGCAGGCGGGATCGGCCGTTTCGAGTCATCTTGTCACGCGGTGACGGTTTTCTCAAGATAACTCGAGCTTCAGGGCAGCTACAGAGCTGGTAAGCACAGCTAATCGATTCAGAATGATCAGGCGCGCTCGCCTGTTGAATCCAGAGGTCTGATCTCGGTCTGCTAGCCGAGCTAGGTCCGCAAACCTATTCGTATTATTGCCATCTTGACAGACGCTCTCGGTTTTCTGAACTAAACTCGAGCTGTAGGACAGCTAAAAAGCTGATTCGTACAGAATGTGATTCAGAATCATGAGTAGCCGTTGTCTGTTGAATCCAGAGCTCTGAACTCGGTCTGCTGCCCGATCTATAATCGCGGAACTATTCGTATTGTTCGAGTCATCTTGGGAGATGCTGTCGGTTTCCCGCATTTAACTCGGGGTGTAGGAGGGCTGCCTGGCTGGTAATCACTGGAATCGATTCGGAGACATCAGGCGCTTCCGCCTTTTGAATCCAGAAGCTCCGATCTCTGTCTGCTGCCCGAACTAGGTCCGCGAAACAATTCGCATTCTTCGAGTCATCCTGAGAGGTGCTGTCGGTTTCCTGCACTTAACTCGGGCTGCAGGGGGAGATGCAGGGCTGGTAATCACAGGGATCGATTCCGTCTGTCGCACGCAGAGGCCTGAACTTGGTCTCATACTCGAGCTAGGTTTGCCAAACCATTCGTATTGTTCGAGTCATCTTGAGGGGTGCTGTCGATTAACGCACGTAACTCGGGCTGTATGAGAGCTACAGAGCTCGTACAGAAGACAATCCAGAAGCATCGGGGGCGATCGGCTGTTGCATCCAAGAGGTCTGACATTGCTTGGGCTGAAAAACTGTTTTTCGGTGTAATTTTTTTGATATTATATGTTGTCAGGAAGCTCTACGAATCCCCCGGCGGTAACAAAGGTTGACGGTTTACCGCCGGCGCCCAGTAACTCGTAGAGCTTCCTTGAGCACGGTATTGCTGGAAGCTTAGCAGTAACTCGTAGAGCTTCTCTGAGCTAGTTGCTGGAAGCTTAAGAGCAATTCCGGCGCACTGGAGAGCTAGTGGGCAAGAAAAATCTCGACGGACCTTTTGCTGACTTTTGGTCGGTTGAAAATTTTGTTCTCGAAATTTGAACATTCATTTGAGCTCTAGTTTGTTTTCCATGATATTCGATCTTATTCCCGCTGGCCATCTTGATCTCAGCTCGATCGGGTACCTTTTACTGCCAAACAGCAGGCAGGCGGGATCGGCCGTTTCGAGTCATCTTGACACGCGATGTCGGTTTTCTGAACATAACTCGAGCCTTAGGACAGCTACAGAGCTGGTAAGCACAGCTAATCGATTCAGAATGATCAGGCGCGTTCGCCTGTTGAATCCAGAGGTCTGAACCCGGTCTGCTAGCCGAGCTAGGTTCGCAAATCTATTCGTATTAGTCGAGTCATCGTAGCAGACGCTCTCGGTTTTATGTACTTAACTCGAGCTGTAGGGCAGCTACAGAGCTCATACTCACAGAAATCGATTGAGAATTATCAGACGCGTTCCTCTGTTCAATCGAGAGCTCTGAACTCGGCCTGCTGCCCGAGCTAGGTTCGCGAAATTATTCGTTGTTCGAGACATCTTGAGAAGTGCTCTCGTTTTTCTGCACTTAACTCGTGCTGGGGGAGAGCTACAGTGCTGCTGGTTACAGACATCCATTTGAAGACATCAGGCGCGTCCTTCTTTCGAACCCAGAGCTCGGAACTCGGTCTGCTGCTCGAACTAGGTAAAACTATTGTATTGTTCGAGTTATCCTGAGAGCTGCTGTCGGTTTTCTGCACTTAACTCGGGCTGTAGGGGGGCTGCAGGGCTGTTAATCACAGGAACCGATTCAGAGACATCAAACGCGTCCGCCTGTCGCATCCAGAGGTCTGAACTCGTTTCATACTCGAGCTGGGTTGCCAAACTGTTGGTTCTTTTGTTAGAGTCATCTTGAGAGGTCTGAAATCGCCTGGGCTGAAAAACTAGTCGTTCTCTGCAATTTTTTTCCGCATTATATATGTCAGGAAGCTCTACGAGTCCCCCGGCGGTAACAAAGGTTGACGGTTTACCGCCGGCGCCCAGTAATTCCGGCGCGCTGGAGAGCTAGTTGGCAAGACAAATCTCGACTGACCTTTTGGTGACTTTTGGTCGGTTGAAAATTTTGTTCTCAAAATTCAACAATTCGTTTGAGCTCTAGTATTTTTTACCATGTTATTCGATCTTATTCCCGCTCGCCATCTTGATCTCACCTTGATCGGGTACCTTTTACTGCCAAAAAGCAGGCAGGCGGGATCGGCCGTTTCGAGTCATCTTGTCACGCGGTGACGGTTTTCTCAAGATAACTCGAGCTTCAGGACAGCTACAGAGCTGGTAAGCACAGCTAATCGATTCAGAATGATCAGGCGCGTTCGCCTGTTGAACCTAGAGGTCTGAACTCGGTCTGCTAGCCGAGCTAGGTCCGCAAACCTATTCGTATTATTCGAGTCATCTTGACAGACGCTCTCGGTTTTCTGTACTTAACTCGAGCTGTAGGACAGCTACAGAGCTGATGCGTACAGAATCTGATTCAGAATCATCAGTGGCCGTTGTCTGTTGAATTCAGAGCTCTGAACTCGGTCTGCTGCCCGATCTAGAATCGCGAAACTATTCGTATTGTTCGAGTCATCTTGAGAGATGCTGTCGGTTCTCTGCACTTAACTCGGGCTGTAGAGGGGCTGAAAGGCTGGTAATCACTGGAATCGATTCGGAGACATCAGGCGCGTCCGCCTTTCGAATCCAGAGCTCCGAACTCTGTCTGCTGCCCGAACTAGGTCCGCGAAACTATTCGTATTGTTCGAGTCATCCTGAGAGGTGCTGTCGGTTTCCTGCAATTAACTTGGGCTGTAGGGGGGCTGCAGGGCTGGTGATGACAGGAATCGATTCAGAGACATCAGACGCGTCCGGCAGAGGTCTGAACTCGGTCTCATACTCGAGCTAGGTTTGCCAAACTATTCGTATTGTTCGAGTCATCTTGAGAGGTGCTGTCGATTTACGCACGTAACTCGGGCTGTAGGAGAGCTACAGAGCTCGTACAGAAGACAATCCAGAAGCATCGGGGCGTTCGGCTGTTGCACCCGAGAGGTTTGAAATTGCTTGGGCGGAAAAACTTTTTTTTATGTGTATTTTTTTGTCGAGATTATATGTTGTCAGGAAGCTGTGCGAGTCCCCCGGCGGTAACAAAGGTTGACGGCTTACCGCCGGCGCCCATTTGAAAGATATTCGACAATTCATTTTAAGAAAGCAGATTTTTACTCCGAGCATTAGTACCTGAACTTTATTATGCGAGCAGCTCAGATCTTTCGAGACAGTTTTACTATCCAAACATTTGGAGGAACCGACGTCACGTTGATACCGAGAAATGCAAATATGATTTTTTTCTAGAAATGCTCTGAGAAGCGGTCTGCTTTGAATGTGAGCATTCTTACGCGTGCAAGGAGCTCTACGAGGTTCCCGGCGGTGACCAGGTTGACGGTTCACCGCCAGGGCCAGTTCGGACGCGCTGGAGAGCTAGTTGGCAAGAAAAATATCGACGGAACTTTTGGTGACTTCTGGTCGGTTGAAAATTTTGTTCTCGAAATTGCAACATTCGTTAGAGCTCTAGTATTTGTCCCCGTGATATTCGATCTTATTCCCGCTCGCCATCTTGATCTCAGCTCGATCGGGTGAATATTACTATCGAAAAGCACTGTGGCGGGATCGGCCGTTTTGAGTCATCTTGATACGCGCTGACGGTTTTCTGAACATAACTCGAGCTTTAGGACAGCTACAGAGCTGGTAAGCACAGCTAATCGATCTAGAATGATTAGGCGCGTTCGCCTGTTGAATCCAGATGTCTGAACTCGGTCTGTTAGCCGAGCTAGGTCCGCAAACCTATTCGTATTATTCGAGTCATATTGACAGGAACTCTTGGTTTTCTGTACTTAAATCGAGCTGTAGGACAGCAACATAGCTGACATTTACAGACACCGATTCAGAATCATCAGTTGCGTTTGTCTGTCGAATCCAGAGCTCTGAACTCGGTCTGCTGCCCGATCTATAATCGCGGAACTATTCGTATTGGTCGAGTCATCTTGAGAAGTGCTCTCGGTTTTCTTCACTCAACTCGTGCTGAGGGGGGCTACAGTGCTGGTGGTCACAGCAATCGATTCGAAGACATGAGGCGCGTCCGCCTGTCGAATCCAGAGCTCGGAACTCGGTCTGCTGCCCATTAGGTCTGCGAAACTACTGTATGTTTCTTCTGAGAGGTGCTGTCGGTTTTCTGCACTTAACTCGGGCTGTTGGGGGACTGCAGGGCTGGTAATGACAGGAGTCGATTCGCAGACATCAGACGCGTCTGCCTGTCGCATTCAGAGGTCAAAAAATATTCACTATGAGTCGGAATGTTGGTAGGTACTGTCGGTTTTCTCAACTTAAGTCGAGCTAGGAAGCTCTACGAGTCTCCCGGCGGTAACCAAGGTTGACGGTTTACCGCCGGCGCCCAGTGATTTTTTTCGTGTCGACATGCAGATGGTTCCGCCAAGTGTTTTGATAGTAAAAGTGCGCATACAGAGCTCATACTAAGACAGACAGGCCCGTATGGTCGTTTACAGGTGCGAAAAATCTGCTTTCTCAAAATGAATTGTCAAATATCTTCCAAAAAATTGCAAAACCCCCCAAAAGTTCTCACTTTGTCCTTTCTGGCCGGGTCGACCAACTAGCTCCAGCCCGCGCCGGAATTCCTCTAGCTCATCGATGCCGAAGAGCTCTACGAGGTACTTTCCCGTAGAACGTGCTCCAGAGGCCTCGCGAAGCTCCCGGGCACCGAGTTCCCGCGCGTGCAGGCCCGCGTGGAAGCGTCGCTCTCAGCCCCTCGGAAGCGCGCCAGGCAAGCTTGCCAGCGCCACCACGCACGTTTACAGCCCTTCAGGAGAGCGCCAGGCAAGCTCGCCAGCACCACCACGCACCTTTCAAGCGTGCTCGAGGCTACTTGACACGCACCCGTCTCAGGCGAGCGCAGGGACACGCGCGGTTGGGGTGCGCTTGCGCGACGAGACGCGTCCGTGCGCGCGTCTCGCGCTTGGCTATCCGGGTTTTGGACGACAACAGGTCGTCGGCTGCCGAGCAACACCAATCGGGCACTTCTGCTTGTTGGATCGCGAGGCTGCCGTTGGACTGCATTGCGGCATCTACATCGTTCAAGTTTGCGGGTGCGGTCTCCCAGTCCGAGATCCTACGGAGCAAGGTTGGCAGGGTCGAGCGCGACCAACTGAAGGTCCACCAGGGCCTTGTTCAGGAGGCCAAGCATTTCCCAGATGGCAAGCTGCAGCTGCTGAGCTGGGACCAGGCATTGGCGAAGATCGAGCATCTCAAGCAGGCGGACGTCACTTGGCTAGCTGATACCAGGATCTCGATTCTCAAAGCGTTCGTGAAGCACTACGCCGACATAACTCGTAGAGCTTCCCTCAGCAAGTTATTGCTGGAAGCTTAAGAGTAACTCGTAGAGCTTCCCTTAGCAAGTTATTGCTGGAAGCTAAGAGTAATTCCGGCGCGCTGGAGAGCTAGTTGGCAAGAAAAATCTAGTAACTCGTAGAGCTTCCCTTAGCATGTTGTTGCTGGAAGCTTAAGAGTAATTCCGGGGCGCTGGAGAGCTAGTTGGCAAGAAAAATCTCGACGGACGTTTTAACGACTTTTGCTCGGTTGAAAATTTTGTTCGAAAATCAACCATTGGTTAGAGCTCTAGTATGCTTCCCCGTGATATTCGAGCATATTCCCGCTCGCCATCTTGATCTGAGCTCGATCGGATACCTTTTACTGCCAAAAAGCGTCCAGGCGGGATTGGCCGTTTCAGGTCATGTTGTCACGCGCTGCCGGTTTTCTCGAGATAACTCGATCTTTAGGACAGCTACAGAGCTGGTAAGCACAGCTAATCGGTTCAGAATGATCAGCCGCGTTCGCCTGTTGAACCCAGAGTTGGTCTGCTATCCGAGCTAGGTCCGCAAACCTATTCGTATTATCGAGTCATCTTGACAGGCACTCTCGGTTTTCTGTACTTAACTCGAGCTACAGGATAGCTTCAGAGCTGCTACGTACAGAATCTGATTCAGAATCATCAGTGGCCGTTGTCTGTTGAATCCAGAGCTCTGAACTCGGTCTGCTGCCCGATCTAGAATCGCGAAACTATTCGTATTGTTTTGAGTCATCTTCAGAGATGCTATCGGTTCTCTGCGCTCAACTCGGGCTGTGGGGGGGCTGCGTGGCTGGTAATCACTGGAATCGATTCGGAGACATCAGGTGCGTCCGCCTTTCGAGTCCAGAGCTCCGAACTCTGTCTGCCGCCCGAACCAGGTCCGCAAAACTATTCGTATTGTTCGAGTCATCCTGGGAGGTGCTGTGGTTTTCCTGCACTTAACTCTGGCTGTAGGGGGGCTGCAGGGCTAGTAATCACAGGAATCGATTCAGAGACATCAGACGCGTCCGCCTGTCGCATGCAGAGGTCTGAACTCGGTCTGATACTCGAGCTTAGGTTTGCAAAACTAGTCGTATTGTTCGAGTCATCTTGAGAGGTGCTGTCGATTTACGCACGTAGCTCCGGCTGTAGGAGAGCTACACAGCTCGTGAACAAGACAATCCAGAAGCATCAGGGGGGTTCGGCTGTTACATCGGAGAGGTCTGGAATTGTTGGGCTGAAGAATTATTTGTTCAGTGTATTTTTTTTTGACATTATATGTTGTCAGGAAGCTCTACGAGTCCCGGCGGTAACGAAGGTTGACGGTTTACCGCCGGCGCCCAGTTGGCAAGAAAAATCTCGACGGAACTTTTGGTGACTTCGATGTAGAATGATTAGGCGCGTTCGCCTGTCGAATCCAGAGGTTTCAACTCGGTCTGTTAGCCGAGCTAGGTCCGCAAACCTATTCGTATTATTCGAGTCATCTTGACATGAACTCTTGGTTTTCTGTACTTAACTCGAGCTGTAGGACAGCTACAGATCTGATATTTAAATAAACTGATTCAGAATCATCAGTTGCGTTTGTCTGTCGAATCCAGAGCTCTGAACTCGGTCTGCTGCCCGATCTGGAATCGCGAAACTATTCGTATTGGTCGAGTCATCTTGAGAAGTGCTCTCGGTTTTCTTCACTCAACTCGCGCTGAGGGGGGCTACAGTGCTGGTGGTCACAGGAATCGATTTGAAGACATCAGGCGCGTCCGCCTGTCGAATCCAGAGCTGAACTCTGTCTGCTGCCCGAGCTAGGTCCGCGAAACTATTCGTATTGTTCGAGTCATCCTGAGAGGTGCTGTCGGTTTTCTGCACTTAACTCGGGCTGTAGGGGGGCTGCAGGGCTGGTAATCACAGGAGTCGATTCGCAGACATCAGACGCGTCCGCCTGTC
Organism: Prorocentrum cordatum; assembly: GCA_963575745.1. Lineage (NCBI taxonomy): Eukaryota > Dinophyceae > Prorocentrales > Prorocentraceae > Prorocentrum > Prorocentrum cordatum. The sequence goes on from CAUYUJ010021374.1 coordinate 83,001, forward strand.
GCATTCAGAGGTCAAAAACTATTCACTATAAGTCGGAATGTTGGTAGGTGCTGTCGGTTTTCTCAACTTAAGTCGAGCTAGGAAGCTCTACGAGTCTCCCGGCGGTAACCAAGGTTGACGGAGTTGGGTTCCACATACTGTACACAGTTTCGCACATCTTGGACAGCCTGCGGCCCCTCTGCTGGCATCAGGCTCCTGATTGAACTGGTTACTGGGAGGCAACGCCCTTGCTGGTACGAGTGGAGCACGCATACGTCTGCATCTGCTTTTGTTCTTGGGAGCGTGCCTTCTTCCATTTTTGCTCTGGTCCATTATCCCATCTACGAGTGCGAGTTTGAGTATTGTTGTATCTTTCTGTGCAGCCACGAACAGCTTCGGAGAGCCAGCAGGAGGGTGGAACGTCTTATATCCTCTCGGAGAGCCCAGCTGTGGTTGGGATCGATTCTTTGCAGATCTGGAAGACTTTTACTGGGAAGATTATTGTCGCTTAGAGTGTTGCATATTTCGTCGTTCCCGACCTTATCGGCACTACTCGCGTCGCTCTTGGTGCTTCTGTAAGTTCAAGAAGGGTCGTTTCGTCCGTTCTTTCCAGAAGAAATGGAGGTTGACGGTCAGGGTAGCAAGAGGATGAAGACGGATATGGAGGAGGAGGAGAAGGTGGACAAGACGGGAGGTGATCTTCTTGATCAGAAGGCCATGAGAGAGAAAATTCTGAGCCTTCAAAAAGATGAGAGTTTGCGATTGTTCATGCAGATGTCCTTTCAGAATCATGACGAGTCGAAGGCCGCTTCGGTGGCCACTGATGTGCGCATCAGCGGTATGGATCAACGTCTCGGGGTTCAAACTGCGAAACTCTCGGCCATTGAGAAGAAACAACAGGAACAGGATATTAGGCTTAAGAACTTGGAGACTCTGGCTAGCCAGGACACTGCGTCGATTGGATCTTCTAACTCTACGATAGCAGCCCCTAGATTTGCAGGACGAACAGCGACGGCAAAATTTACTCCTACATATGTAGAACTGTACGGATGGGTCCAGGACTGGTCGAATCGCACGAGTAGGGAACTTACGATGATAGACGATACGGACGCCTGCACCTTACTCCAGAACACCCCGGGTCTTTTGAAAGCGGACAACGAGCAGTTGCACGGTCAAGTGGATGTGGTCAGCTCTGAGAAACTTGCCAGATCGAAACCGATGACTGGGAATATCAAGATTAGATTTAAGGTTGGGACAGGGAGTGATGTGGTTTATGCTGTACAAGCATTCTTACACGTATAAATGATGACGCAGCTCTTAACCACGCGTTTTACACCAAGGTGAAGTCGAAGATGTCTCGTTTGAGAGTTCGTGCAGAGGTCCCCGACGAGAAGATTCCACACAATCAAGCGGTTGGCCGATTTTATGGCGTCTGGGGCAGGACGCACCCCACCATCTTTCTCAAAGGATCGGCTGGGTACGGGAAGTCACCGTCCACGATGTACTCTGACCCCGTGGAGGGGAAGCGGAGCTTGCTGGCCGAGTATCAGGCGGCTGGCTTCGGAGGATCTGGGCAGTGGCGAGTTATTCCAGCATCTTGGACATCCTTCGCCCAGAGACACGGCATCACCATGACGGCGGCAGAGCTCGAGGAGTTAGTCACGGATTCCAGGTCGGCTTCTCAGTGACGCCTACGGGCGGGGCCGACGGAAGTCCGCTTCGCCACGCTCAACCTTCAACGTGCTGGGAAGAAGGATGACAAGGCTTATAGTGTTCTGTCGAGGGTAGTCTACGGAGCACACCTAGGCTGGGATTTCCTGGGGGTACAGGAGTCTCAGAACATCGACGTTAAGGCGCAATGGTTTGTCAAAATGGGACTGTATTACCACGCTTCGGAGGATCGCCGTGCTATGATACTCTATCGGAGGGCCGATAGCGTTCGAGGTCAGTGGGCCTCAGAGAGGTGGTGCGCGATCCTTGCTGGACGGATTCTCTTTGTCTCATTGTACTTGCCTGATGCCAGCCAGCCCGAGTTTCTGGAGATATCACAATGTGCACTCCAGGCGGTAAGCTTGCTCAGAAAGTACGTATGCCGTCGTTATGGTTTCTGTCGTCTTGTTGTTGCCATGGATGCGAATGTTGAGATACAGCCACACTTACAGCATGAGGAGGAGGTTTGTTCGGGGGGAGGCTTGGAGGTAGTGCAGATCCAGGCCACGGGGACCAAGGAGCGGGAGAGGAAGGAGAAGGTGGAGAGCTTGCGACAGGAGGTGGAGGATTGGTTGGTTCAGGAGCGTATGTGTGCTTCGAATTCTTTTGGAGCTAGGAAGCCGACTTGGTTTGATTATCGGAAGGGGTCCCGTCGTGAAGTGCTTGATTACATCCTTGTTCCTTATGGATCGCAGGTGTCGGGGTGCTCGGTTGAGTTTCAGTACGTAGGACAGCAGCAGGGAGCCGTGATGAGATTATCAGATCATGCCCTTGTTCGAGCTTCTCTGAGAGTGGCTTCCAGGGAGTTGGCGAGACGGAATCTCTCACGTCGTGCTCGTACTCTAAAAGGCTGGGGCCCACTCAACTTGTCTGCTCGTCGATCGTGTCGCCAGTTGTTGGATGCCAATCTATTTTCGTGCCAATCTATGTGTCAGGCAGAGAGTGTTATCTATTCTTGTGCGTCGGCCACTGAATGTACCCCTAAGCGTCCAGCTCGAGCCCCCGAACGATCGGAATTGTTGCGGTCCTTGGATGTGCAGGTCTACCAGAGGAGGGCGGAGAGGGGGACGTTAGCCTATCGACTTCTACGCAGAAAAAGAGATCGGGAAGCCAGAGAATTCAAACGAGCGAAGCTGGAATGGGAGGCGGAGCGTCCACGTAAAGCAGCTTTGAAGGCGGTGAAGATTGAGGGGGAGGAGAGCGTGGACAGGGAGAGGTGGATGGAAGAGGGAAGAGATGATGAAGTTGAAGGAGGTCTGCGAGGATGAGGAGGAGCGTCTGCGGTCGATCGAGATTGTCCAGGGCCTCAGGGAGGAGCTCCAGGGGTCCCCCAGACCCCAGGAGGCGACGCTGACGATGGTGGTGGTCCTTCGGGCCCGAGCTCGACTCAACCCTGGAAAAGCCACGGGGCCCGACGGGGTGGGGGCAGAAATAGTCAAAGCGCTGCCGTGGAGAGCCGTTCGCACTATCAAGCGATTATTTTGTGATATCTTACGTGGCACTGTTGTACCTCCATCTTCGTGGCATCGAACATTGACGACGCTACTTCCCAAATCTTATCCGATATGTGATGTTTCTGATACGAGACGTATTTCTGTGGAGAGTATCTTTAAGAAATGGTACAGTACTTGCCTCTCGATCCTGCTTGAACCTTATTGTCTCCAGGCCGGCACTCATGCATTACTATTCGGCTTCGTTCCCAAAAGATCGTGCACAGAGATATTTGCAGGACTTAAGGCAGCAGCCCAACATGCCTCACAGTGGGGGAAGGATCGACGCCTGGTTCTTGGGTCAGCTGACGTGCAACAAGCATTCCAGAACACAAAAATCTCGACGGTCAAGCGTGCGTTCGACACCCTCTCTATCCCTTCTTGGCTCCAGTACGGGGTGCTCGTGCCTATGCCGTGTGAGGTCACTTCGCTTCTCTTTCAGGGGCTTCAGCTGCCGGATGTGGGAATCGATACCCATATCAGGACAGGCGGGAACGACAGCCCCTCCTTGTGGAACCTGATCGTTGTTGCGATGTGGGCTCCTTTATTTAAGCTTTGGGATGAGCAGGGGATTGGGTTTCATTGTCTGGATCCAAATTCGGTGGGAGAAGTTTCGGCCTCGGTTCCTGTACACCACTTGCTATATGCTGACAATATCTATATCTTGGGATCTTCGGCGGAGGAGTTTAGGCGACAGGTAGGAGAAATGACAGAGATTCTGCGGGGATGGGGATTCGAATGGAAGATCGAGTCGCTCGAGGTTGCGTTTATCGGTTTCTCGGAGAAGCCAAAATATCCTATCCTGGTTCGGGTTCGGGATCAGATGGTGCCGTTCAAAGTAGTTGACGAGATGAATGTCTTGGGGAACAGCATATACTGTAGCTATAGGGAGACACGCCAAGACCTTCAGCGACGGATCGGGTCTGCACGACGAGCCTTTCATGCGCATGCAGCTTATTTTAGATCGAAGGCAGTCCCTTTTTCGGCCAAGTGTAGGCGTTATATCACTCGGGTTCAGAGCATTCTTACTTATGGAAGTCAAGGTATTAGTTGGGACAGGGACTCTTTGCATAGCCTGAATGTCTTTGAGGGGAATTGCCTTTGCCAGATGACGTCACCCCAAACGCCAGCCTCCGAAAGTTGGGTAGTTTGGAAGCCAGCTCGACTCAGAATTGCTAGACGGATGTTCTTTGAAGCCAAGTGCCAGAGCGCAGTACAGAGAGTCCTTTATTCCTTGTGGCAGCTTGGAGCGGACATGGCATCATATTTCGGAGCCAATGCTGATAGCGGATATCAGATTTCTGAGTCGGAGCTGAGCCCAGGGATGGTCGCGGTCTCTTCAGTTACCAATGGGATGGTTGAGGTCTCTTCAGTTACCAATGGGATGGGCGCGGTCTCTTCAGTTACTAATGGGATGGGTGCGGTCTCTTCAGATACGAATGGGATGGGTGTGGTCTCTTCAGTTACCAATGGGATGGTTGAGGTCTCTTCAGTTACCAATGGGATGGGCGCGGTCTCTTCAGTTACTATTGGGATGGGTGCGGTCTCTTCAGATACGAATGGGATGGGTGTGGTCTCTTCAGATACGCATGGGATGGTCTCTTCTACTCTGCCCTCTGATAGGGCCTCTTCTTCTCGAGATAATGAAGTTCCCTGTGAGCGGGGGGGGCTTAGGGATCCCCCCAGGCCCCCCCCGAAGCGTCGGAGGGTGGCAGTCCCTGGACCTGGACAACAGACGGTGTTTCCTCGAGCGCATCGAGACGCACGTCGGCTTCTGATGTGTTGTACCCCGAGGTGGGAGGAGAAAAGGACACTTGAGTCAGAATGTTTGCGTTCCCAGTGGAAGTGGAAGGAGGCCTCGAAACTGACACGATTAGGCAGTGCTAAGGGGAGGGCGACGGGTGAACATCCTTGGTGTTTCATGTTCCAGACGATATTTCCCTCGTTTGTGAATCTGGAGGATCGGTGGTGGAGGGCGTGCTCTTTCTCTTACTCTGACTTCGTTCAATATTGCAGGCAGTTCCTGGAAGCTTGTACTTTGGGTTCTCTGTTTGACTTGTTTGTTGTCCGTGGAGGAACTGAAGGACGAGGAAATTACATAAAGGAGAGGGGGAGGAGATGATGGCTCGTCCTTTGTCGGTGAAGGAGTCTGAGAAGCTGGCCCAGAGATTGGCCTCGAACAATGAACAGGAGCCGACTTGGGATCTGAGTGATGATGGGATCGGTCTGGAGCTGACGGGCGATTCGCTTCTTATCTGTAATTGGATCAACGGTCTCTGGAAGGTTGAAGGAGGAGAAGGAGGAGATGGGGCTTCTTATCGTAGGCGGGTTGCAAATATTATTTCTCTTTTGGAAGAATTGGAGGAGGAAGGAGTACGACCCCCCTCATGGGGCAATGACTTTATTCGACACATATATCGGGAGAGTAATACAGTAGCTGATGAACTGACCCATTTAGCACGGGAAGGCCAGATATTCAGAGAGCTGTTCCACCACCATATCTTCCGCCCTGATGTTCAAGACAACTTTCGAGTTATCGGCCTCCGCGGATCCTTCGATGGCGGAGTGTGTGCCCAAGGTGTGGGCGTTGGTTGGTTTCTGCAGATTGGATATATCCCTCGCTTCCATGATCCGTACCCTGACCCTGAACATAGAGATAAGAGAGCTCGTGTAGTCTCCCTCTTCCCCCAAGCCTCCTCTCCTTGTCCAATTATATGGGAAGTAGTAGGGCGTTGTGCACAGGCACTCCCCTCCCATAGCAGTATCACTGACGCTGAGCTTTCGGGCCTCGAGGGCCTCTTGCGGGCCGCAGCCCAGGTGGCCCAAGACCTCCAGCTGCAGAGAGACTAGGTAGGCACTTAACGGGAGAGACTAGGTAGGCACTTAACGGGCGCTGGGGCGCTCGGTGCCTGGTCAGCCTCCCCAAAAAAAACCAAGGTTGACGGTTTACCGCCGGCGCCCAGTAATTCCGGGGCGCCGGAGAGCTAGTTGGCAAGAAAAATCTCGACGGACCTTTTGATGACTTCTGGTCGGTTGAAAATACCTCGTAGAGCTCTTCGTTATCGATGAGCTAGAGGAATTTCGGCGCGGGGTGGAGCTAGTTGGCCGACCCTGCCAGAAAGGACAAAGTGACAACTTTTGGGTGGTTTTGCGAAAAATTGAAGGATATTTGACAATTCATTTTGATAAAGCAGATTTTTCGCACCTGTAGTGGGTTATTCCGCGCTTGCCAGTAAAATTTTCAGGTCCGTAGGTCCAGTATTACTATCGAAACACTTGGAGGAACCGACGTTGCATAAAAACAGAAAAACGTGATTTTTCGAGTTTTTTCTATCTCGCTCCAGAAGCTTCCTTCATGTGTCCCGACGATAGCCGTGCAAGAAAAGAGCTCTACGAGGTTCCCGGCGGTAACCTGGTTGACGGTTTACCGCCGGTTCCAAGTTTTGTTTTCGAAATTCAACAATTCGTTTGAGCTCTAGTATTTTTTCCCATGATATTCGATCTTATTCCCGCTCGCCATCTTGATCTCAGCTCGATCGGGTAGCTTTTACTGCCAAGAAGCAGGCAGGCGGGATCGGCCGTTTCAAGTCATCTTGATACGCGATGTCGGTTTTCTGAACATAACTCGAGCTTTAGGGCAGCTACCGAGCTGGTAAGCACAGCTAATCGATCCAGAATGATCAGGCGCGTTCGCCTGTTGAATCCAGAGGTCTGAACTCGGTCTGCTGGCCGAGCTAGGTCCGCAAACCTATTCGTAGTATTCGAGTCATCGTAGCAGACGCTCTCGGTTTTCTCTACTTAACTCGAGCTGTAGGGCCGCTACAGAGCTCATAGTCACAGAAATCGATTGAAAATCATCAGGCGCGTTCGTCTGTTGAATCGAGAGCTCTGAACTCGGCCTGCTGCCCGAGCTAGGTTCGCGATACTATTCGTATTGTCCGAGTCATCTTGAGAAGTGCTCTCGGTTTTCTGCACTTAACTCGTGCTGGGGGAGCTACAGTGCTGCTGGTCACAGGAATCGATTTGCAGACATCAGGCGCGTCCGTCTGTCGAACCCAGAGCTCGGAACTCGGTCTGCTGCTCGAGCGAGGCTCGCAAAACTATTCGTATCGTTCGAGTCATCTTGAGAGGTGCTGTCGGTTTTCTGCACTTCACTCGGGCTGTAGGGGGGCTGCAGGGCTGGTAATCACAGGAGTCGCTTCGCAGGCATCAGACGCGTCTGCCTGTCGCATTCAGAGGTCTGAACTCGGTTTGATACTCGAGCTGGGTTGCCAAACTGTTCGTTTTTTATTAGAGTCATCTTCAGAGGTCTGAAATCGCTTGGGCTGGAAAACTAATTATTCTTTGAGATTTTATTCCACATTATATACTGTCAGGAAGCTCTACGACTCCCCCGGCGGTAAGAAAGGTTGACGGTTTACCGCAGGCGCCCAGTGGCCGATCAAGGCAAGAACGTGGATACTGCAATCGGCCCGTTCGCTTCATTTGTCAACGGCGCCCTGCCCAGTTACGACGCGGCGGCGCCGACGCTGCTATCGTCCAGGCTGCCCATAGCCGAGACGAAGGATATGTACTTGACATCGGGCGTCATCGGATGCTTACTGCAGTGGCTGGACGGAGGTGAATCGATGGAGAGCCACATCATTGCGCTGTGTGGCAGCGTGAAGGCGCACTGGGTGGTGTCGGAGGATACGGTCATGACCACGGAGTGCGCGTACCTCATGCAGGATACCAAGAAGGTGCTGGCAGTGCTATCCGCGAGCTACATGAAGAGCCTCCAGGTCGACACGCCCGCTAGCGTCTTCGACGACGTCAAACGGCTGCAAGATGATGGGCTGAAGACATCCAGGACACGTGCAGCATCATCTGTGTTCCAAGTCGTCGGGCAAGCAGCTGAGAGGTCAGCCCAGTAAAGTCGACAAAGGCCTTGAAGACCAGCGCCCCCGCACTACAGGAGCAGATGCAGCTGGCCGTGGAGATGAAGGACGAACGCCCCAGCGCTGAACACTGTCAGCAGCTCAAGTCCATCGCCGAGGCGATCCCCGAGTACAATGCCACCGTTGGCGAGTCCCACGTCATCGAGCTCGATGCGAACATCGCCATTGCTATCAGCGCGCACCGCCACGGTGGCTTTCCTTTCCACTGACGACGGCACGGAGCCCGCGGTGAAAGATGGGTCCCAGCACCTCCTCTTGCCGTGCGTTGAGTTGGTGAAGGCGGCGGTTGCCTCGTGCTCTCACGACCAGAAGCTGCTTCGCGCGTAGAAGATGTTGCTGGACAGTCAGCGCCTCATCGCACAGACGGAGAAGGCCACCGACCTCAAGAACAAGCTGGACGAGTTCAATGACTCGTAGAGCTTCCCTAAGCTAGCAGCTGGAAGCTTAAGAGTAATTCGGAGCACTGGCGGGCTAGTTGGCTCGAAAAATCTCGACGGAACTTTTGGTGACTTTTGGTCGGTTGAACATTTCGTTCTCGAAATTCAACAATTCGTTAGAGCTCTAGTATTTTTTCCCGCGATATTAGATCTCATTCCCGCTCGCCATCTTGATCTCAGCTCGATCGGGTGAATATTACTATCGAAAAGCACTGTGGCGGGATCGGCCGTTTCGAGTCATCTTGATACGCGCTGACGGTTTTCTAAACATAACTCGAGCTTCAGGACAGCTACAGAGCTGGTAAGCACAGCTAATCGATTCAGAATGATTAGGCGCGTTCGCCTGTTAAATCCAGAGATCTGAACTCGGTCTGTTAGCCGAGCTAGGTTCGCAAACCTATTCGTATTATTCGAGTCATCTTGGCAGGAACTCTCGGTTTTCTGTACTTAACTCGAGCTGTACACAGCTACAGAGCTGATGTTTACAGAGACCGATTCAGAATCATTAGTTGTGTTTGTCTGTCGAATCCAGAGCTCTGAACTCGGTCTGCTGCCCGATCTAGAATCGCGAAACTATTCGTATTGGTCGAGTCATCTTGAGAAGTGCTCTCGGTTTTCTTCACTCAACTCGCGCTGAGGGGGGCTACAGTGCTGGTGGTCACAGGAATCGATTTGAAGACATCAGGCGCGTCCGCCTGTCGAATCCAGAGCTCGGAACTCGGTCTGCTGCCCGAATTAGGTCTCCGAAACTACTGTATTGTTCGAGTCATCCTGAGAGGTGCTGTCGGCTTTCTGCACTTAACTCGGGCTGTAGGGGGGCTGCAGGGCTGGTAAAGACAGGAGTCGATTCGGAGACATCAGACGCGTCCGCCTGTCGCATTCAGAGGTAAAAAAATATTCACTATGAGTCGGAATGTTGGTAGGTGCTGTCGGTTTTCTCAACGTAAGTCGAGCTAGGAAGCTCTACGAGTCTCCCGGCGGTAACCAAGGTTGACGGTTTACCGCCGGCGCCCAGTATTGACGACTTCCACTACTCAAATGCGATGAAGGACTACTTCGGCACGCTTGCACTGCCTGGGAATGACGACGCGTCACGTTCCCTTGAGCACGGTCTCTTCGAGAGGGTGGTGGGGCAGCAACACCTCGTGGACTTCGACGGCAACGATGTGTTCAACCACATCCCTTGCTGAAATCAATGTGCCAACATGTTCCGACTGGGCACGCTGCGTCATGCTCCCACGTGGCGGATCTGCTCCCGCGCGTGGGCGCACTGAACATGGCGAGGATGGCGGTTGAACGGCTGGGCGACTCTCCCTACGAGGCGGTGCTTGCCCCCGAGTGCGAGCAAGCGCTGGCCGAGCTGGATCGGAACGTGCAGGAGTGCAAGACGATCCTGGCCAAGAAGGTCAAGGGCTTCGACGCGACCTTCAAGCGGGGGAAGGAGCGGATGGAGGAGGCGACAGGCTACCTCAAGGAGGCTGCGGCCGCGTTGGTGACGAGGGGGGCCACCGCCGCGAAAGGGAGTGCGGAGGGCGCCAGGAAGAAGCTCAAGGAGAGCAACGGCTACGGCAGCTTCGAGCAGGACGTGGCCAAGGCCAACTGGAAGGAGATCCGCAAGGTCTAGGAGACGGGCTTCAAGGACTGGGACCACGACGAGGCGCTGGGCTGGTTGGACCAGCTCTCGCAGGATGGAGCTCGTTAACCTGCCCACTTCCCTCACCACCACCCGCATACATCGCCTATTCTGGACGCTTCGCGTACCCCCACTAGTCCATCCAGATACGATGCTTGGGCGAGATGTCTTGGCCAGGGAAGTGTAGCAGCATGCAGTGTAGCAGCATGCAGCGCAACAGGGGGGGCCCAAGAGGGCCCCGAGAGGGGCTCCAGATGGCCCCATGTGGGCTCCAACAGGGGCCCTAGAGGGCCCCAAGAGGGGTACGCCAGGGGTCCCAGAGTTGGCCCAAGAGCCGGAGGGCTAAACACAACACATTGTTGTGGCTGTGTCGTTCGTGGGTTACATTAGGGGCTTCTGTGGAGACATCGGGGCCGACCCAGGAGGGCCACGCGAAGACCCCGAGAGGGGTTCAATATGGACCCAGGGGGCCCCATCAGGGGCCCAAGAGAGCTCCAAGAGGGGCCCGGAAAGGATCACAGAGGGGGCACCAATGACAGAATACCAACCAATGCAATATTGATTGGTTGTACCGCTCGTAGGTTCCATTGTGGGCTTCTGGGGGGGCCCTCTCCCCACCCCCAGGAGGGCCCCACGAGAAATATCGCCCAATATGGCTCCAAGAGGGGCTCCAACGGGCCCCAAGATGCCACCAGAGGGCTCCACGAAAGCACCGCGAGGCGGAGGGCGGACAGCGTAGTATTGTGCAAGGCGTGCCAAGGATCTGCATCGTCTTGCAAGACTTTGCATGGTGTTTGCAGGGTTGTTGTAAGATCGTTGCAGGGTCGTTGCAGGGCGCGTACAGGGTCGTTGCAAGGCGGGCGCTGCAAGGGTATTGCAGGGTGTTGCAGTGTCGTGTTGCAGGGCATTGCAGGATCTTGCAGGGTCCTTTGCAGTGCCTTTGCGGGGAGGCCTAGACAGAGTATAGCAGGGTCGTCGAAAGACGCCCAGGGGAGAGGGAAGGGAGACTGGCTCTTCTAGGAAGGGGTGCGACCTAACTCCCTAGACCACCTACGCCCAGAAGGCGGGTGAGATGTACTCCGCGCGCCCTCCCCCCTCCGCAGCGTTCGCTGCGGGGAGGGGTTGTGCGAGGAATGGGGGGGTCAGGGGGATGTGGATGGGTGTTGGGGACTAGGTCGATGACAAGGGCGCTGGGGCCGTGTTCGGACACTCGTGGGCCGACCAGAACTTTCGGAACCACATTCGCCCCGCTGGCAATCTCCCCCCTCGCCCGTCCACCCCCTCGTTCTCTCTGCCATCGCCTAAGCCAGTCACATCATTTGTCCAATCGCATCCCCCTCGACGTACCCCCCACTCCCCGCACCTCACTCCCCCCTATCATCGTTAACGGGCCCTTCTCCCGCACGACAGCACCCCCCTATCACGTGCATACCATATATACCCATCCTGTCGTGACAACCGCAAGCATTACCATTTCATCGCGTGCACCAGCTGTGAGCAACGCACACGCTAACGGCCGCTAGGAACAACTACCAGCGATTGAACGGTCGCATATGCAAATCAGGAGCTGCACGCTCCACGACGAGCATGACATGGGCGCTGGGCGTCAAGGGGTGCCAACGCAGCTGTTTGCAACGGTTGTGGTCAGGCCTCCTGACCACAACCGTTGCAAATAGCTACGCAATTGCCCCGCGCCACAGCCCCGTCCCCCCACGATGGCCCAGTGAGGCCGCATGTCACCCTTCCCATCTGACGCGGGGGTGTGGTTGATGTTCGACAGGACCTGGCCAAGTACACGGACCTCTGCGGTGTGTTCAAGATTGCGCCGCAGCAGGACATCACACAGGAGTTCAGCACGTTGGCGACTACAATCGCTTCGGCCGTGGCTGCAGCGATGATAATTGAAGCGTGTGGCAGCTCGGATGCAAAGGATGGCGTGAGGCTGCGGCAGAGGATGACGCCTGCCAAGAAAGTGATGCGGGATCACAAGGTGCTCCCTGAGCACTTGCCGACGGGCATCAAGAAGGCCTACGACCAGGCAGTGGAGATGACGTTCGCCTCATAGGCCCGCAGCCCGCGCGAGGCTACCCGCGCCCTGAGAGGGGCGACACGGCCGACGATGAAGAGTGGGAGGGGGCTGAGAGGAGGAGGATGATGTCAGGTCGGGGTGGGGCGGAGGTTGGGGGCTGCGGCGGCGAGGATCAGAAGGCACATATAGGGTGATGACGTTCAGACTCGAACAGCAGCTGCAACAATTAGATCGCTCAGCGCTGTATCGGCGCTGTGAGTTCCGTGGCCGTCGAGGGCCACGTTGTGAAATCTACTCGGCGCGAGCGCCGTGTTTGGTGTGTGACCCTCATGTCTTGCTGCCGCGTCGGACATTCACTTGCAAAGCCGCGTTCATCGTATACGCTTCGCATTTTTGCCGCCACCCCATCCAGAACGTGTCCAGGCGAGTTGTCGTGACCAGAGAAGCGAAACAAACCGTTGTTTAAATAGCGGGGATGGGGAGCCTGTATATGCCTTCGCGGCTCTACGGAACAGGGGTGGGGATGTAGTGATATGGAGTGGGGCGGCGGTCAATGCGATGGCGATGAAGAGGGGGGGGGGGGGATTGACGTTGGACGAGGTGGGGGGGGAGAGGAGGGATGGAGTGGGCGGCGGCGGCGGCGACGGGATGGCGCGACGCGACGACACCCTTGAAGGCCGTTGCGGGTCTTCGCTCTTGGAGCCCCTGGGGCCACACTGTACCCCGTTGGTTGTTCTGCTCAGTTGCCTCGAATGCCTTCTCGGGGCTCCCTCAATGCCTTCCAGGGGCCATTGGGGGGGGGGGGGGGGGGGAGGGGGGGGGGGGGGGGGCACTGGGGCCATCAAGGACGGCATCGGCCATGGGGAGGGGGTGGGCGACCAACGTTGCTCATCTGGGGCCCCAAGAGCCGTCTCTAGTAGCACTCGTGGGGCGTTATTGTGCGCTATTGGGTGTACTTGGGGCCGTCTTGGCGCGTTACTGGGCCCTCTCGTGGCTCTCTCGTGGCATAGTAGGACAGTCTTGCATCGCCTGAAGCGTTCTGATGCGACATTGCGATCATGTGCATTTCGCTGTGTTGTCTTGCATTGGAAGTATGGTCAAGTTTTTTTTTTTTTTTTTTTTTTTTTTTTTTTTTTTTTTTTTTTTTTTTTTTTTTTTTTTTTTTTTTTTTTTTTTTTTTTGTGTGTTTTTTTGTTTTTTTTTTTCTCTCTCAGAGCCCAGCTCCGCTCGAACGCGGGGCAGCCCCGCGTGTAAACATGAAAAACGGGAGGGGGAGAGGGGGCGGGCGGCGGGTCGTCGGGCGGGCTTGGGCGGGGCGGGAGGTTTTGTAAAAGAGCGAGAGAAGGTGAGGGCGGAGGGCCGAGTGGGCGGTGCTGGCCTTGCAATTTCCCACGCTCGCCTTATCATTTCCATCTCGGCGCGTGACTGCCCCGCCCCTTGATCACCTCCCTCGTTGCTCTTCTCCCTTGCGCAACGTGCCTACTCACGCATCCCCTCTACCTTCTCCTCGTCTTTCCCTCAATTTAGATCCCTCTCTCTCCCTGTATCCTTCTCTACTCCTCCCTCTCTCGCCCCCTCCGCGCCCCCCTCTTTCCCCGCGCGCCCTCCGTTCCTTCACGTCCCCCCTTTGGATATCCCCGATGCCCGCTCCCCTTCCTTTGGCCCCCCCCCTCCGCCCTCTAGAAGCATCTCCCCCCGTGGGCCCCTTTCCGCCCTTCCCTTCTCCAACGCACATGTTACTTCAAGTGGAACCCACGTTCTTTGAGGTGGGGGATTTTCGATCGTCCGCGAATGGTTTTTGGAGGGTTTGCTGGGGATGGCGTTTGAGGGTTTTCGGAGGGTTTTGGTGTTTGCGGCCGCAATCTAGAGTCTAGCGGAGCATGGATTACATAACATTTGTGCGCTGCTAATTTTTTAAGAGACGATGGTGCCTTTGTTGAGATAGCGCGAGCTGCAGATGAGCTACAGAGCTCTTTGGTACAGCAATCGAGAGAACATCATCATACGCGTTAGTCTCAAGTATCTAGATGCCCGAACTCGGTCTGCTACCAGAGTTGGAACCACGGCTATTCGTATTCTATTTTTTTAGAGATGACGATGCCTTTCTTGATGTAGCTCGAGCTGCAGATGAGATCAGGTCTGTTCGGCACAGCACTTGGACGAAACTCATCAGGGGCGCTCGTTGCAAGTATCTACATGTTTGAAATCGGTCTGCTACCAGGGCTGGAACCCAAACAAAGCTGTTCGTACTCCTGCTCCTCGTCTTCTTCCTCCTCCTTCTCCTCCTTCTCCTCCTTCTCTTCTTCCTTCGTCTGCTATTTCCCCATCGTTCTCCTTCTCTTCCTCCTTCTTCTCTCTCATCTTCCTCCTCCTCCTCCTCCTCCTCCTCCTCATCATCATCATCATCATCATCATCATCATCATCATCATCATCATCATCATCATCATCACGGTCGTCTTTCTTCTCCCTTCCACCCTTCTTCCTCCTGCTCGTCATCCTCCTCTTCCTCCTCCCCCTCCTTCTCCTCCGCCTGCTCCTTCTCCTCCTCTTCCTTCCTTTCCTCAGCCTCCTCCATCCCTCCTCACTCCTTCTTCTCCTCTGGCCCCCCCTTTTCATGCCCCCCCCGAGGTGAGCGGGTTGGCGCTGGCGAGGTCCTCGTGTGCGCGTCGGCCCAGGTCGGATAGAGATCAAAACGTGAACCTGCGCTTCAAACTGTGTGGCCTCTGGGGGCAGTTCTCGTCGCCGCGGCTGGGCGCTGCCAGGGGAACCGGCGCGTCCGGGCCAAGGGGGGAGGGCCTGGGGCCAGCTTCGAGCGACTTTGTGGTCGGGCGGTGGGGCCAGGTGAACTGTTTGCGTCGTTCTTCTAGGGGTCCGCCGACGACGCGCCCGACCATTTCTTCCTTCTCTGGGGAAGTGCCGGCGCTCCCGCCCTGGATTGCGTTCGGTAGAAACGGGGCTGTCCAGCGACGTGACGGTCGGGCCGACCTTCCTGGCCCTCCAGGGTGTAGTCGCCGTCAGAGGCGGGGATTTTCGAGTTCCCGATCGGGGCGGGCCCGCGCTGGACGAGCGCCCTTCGATCTTCGTTGCCCGGGCGTCGCGCCCAGCCCTGGGCGCGCAGGCAGCGCGCCGCGGCAGCGTGGGGGCCGCCCGCTTCGGGGGCCTCCTCGCCGCGGAACAGCCTCCCCAGGCGGTCGAGGAGCTATCCTCGGGGCGTGCTGCGCGCCTGGGGATCGGCGGCGCGACCGAGCATTCAGCGTGGGAGTGCGTCCTGGCGGACTCGGCGGGCCGCTCCGCGCAGGGCCGACTGCTTTCCGATCCAGACCGCCGTGAGAAAGCGACCGCAATTGCGGCGTTGTTGTGAGGGCCTGGTCAGAGAGCGTCTTTGAAGTCTCCGGGGTCGGCCTGTCGACCTTGCGTTGGCGGGCTCAGTGGTTGGTGCCATATGTGCGCGTTTTGCGTGTCCACCGCCGCTTCGTATTTGGCGAGTCGACGCGCGGGTAAGAGGGCTGCTCCCTTCGCGAGCCCT
This sequence comes from Prorocentrum cordatum, assembly GCA_963575745.1. Taxonomy (NCBI): domain Eukaryota; class Dinophyceae; order Prorocentrales; family Prorocentraceae; genus Prorocentrum; species Prorocentrum cordatum. The sequence continues at coordinate 98,743 of CAUYUJ010021374.1, forward strand.
GCTGGCATCGCCGCCGAGTTCTCGCTCGGGATGGCGCCGAGTGGCAGCGGGGCGCGTTGCTCTCCTTGGCCGCCCCGCGCCAGTTGACTTGGATACTGCAAACTTCGATGGAACTGGTGTCAAAGCATGTCCTATAGCTGGCCCTCAACAAAGCTGGGAGTCCTGCGACGAGGATTCCAGGGGGGCGCTGTCCGCAGAACCCAAGCCAGGACGCATAGGTCCACGCATCATGACTGTAGGAATTCCGTTAAATCTGTTCTTCGAAAGCCATGCGAAACTTCTCGGCGTGGCTCGGATGTCTATTGGTCCACAGAAGAAGTCCTGAACGATTGGCTCTCTTGGCTTCAATGATATGCTGTCCCTAATGCAGCGAGAGAATGAAACCAAATATGACGCAGCAGATCTGTTGTGCTTTCCATCTTCTCTACAGTGCACCCGGAGCGTTGGAGAGATGGGACTGCGTATGCAACAGCGTGTGGTTCATTAGCGACTTTGAAGCCGATGAGTTCATCAAACTGGAGGAATCTGTCAAGGTTCTCATTCTCATAGTGAACGCTGCGCTCTTTCAGCGCCAACTCAGCATCCTGAGCGCGCGTCTAGACATGGATGCTACCCTGACTTTGAGGAAAGCGCAGGATGCAGTCCAGAAGGTTCCGGGAGAGAGCTTCCAAGGAACAGGCGCGACGGGCGACGGGCGGATTCGCCGCAGGCGTCTGAGAAGAGCCATCGTGGCCAGATTTTTTGAGTGGGAAATTCCGCCTTACAGGAAGGAGACGCTGCCTACGGAAGCGCAAGAGGGGTGTGCGAAGTGTGGAGATTCTAATTCGTGCGCCGAGTACTGTCCACGCCCGCCCAACTACAAGGGCGGCACCAGTTAGCGCTGCCCCGCCAGAGTCCCTAAGCTCGCTTCTTGGACCCTTATTGGGGCGCTTTTGGACAGCTCTTGGGCGCTGTTGGAGCCGCCCTAGGACCCTCTTGAGCTCCTCTAGGGGCTCTCTTTGGCCCTTCTGAAGCCGTCTTGGGGCTTCGGAGGGTCGTCGACAGCGAAAAGGTGAGAAGGCAAACCGCGCGGATTTTCGCAGGTTGATGAAGTATCTCGTTATCTTGCTGGCTCTCTCAGGAGGCTGCGCGGCCACATGCAGCAATCTTGCGGCGGTCTTGGGGCCTCTCGGGCTCTGTCGGGAACCATCCCGTGATACGTTTAGCACTATTTGGCCATCTTGTAGGTCATCTTCTGTTATGTGGGCCCCGTTGGGACCATCATGGGCCATCTTGGAAGCGCCAGTGGGTCGCGACCCCCCCGTCCAGAGTCCAGGGGAGGGGCTTGGGGGATGGGTCAAGGCACCTCATGCTGACAAGGCGCAGGCCGTCTTGCCCAGTCCCACCTGACCTCCCACCACATGAGTAACCCCCGACGCTCCTTATCAAAAGTGGATGCAGCGTGGTCGCGGGGCGCCCGCGCATGCTTCAAATTCGGGAGCGCATTACAGCACAATGCTGGAATAAAGATCGCTTCGGGCTCATGGGGCTCTCGGATTTTCAAGCCGTTCCCAGGAGCTAAGTCGGGGAACCTATTTGTGGCTGACGCTCGCCGTGGTCAGGGAAGTCGCTCCGTTCCTTATTTAGCTTTCGTTTTGGAAGTACGTCAACTGTGCATGTGGCGTTGTAGGTTGGACAGGGATTGTTCGCCTGCGCGCAGCAAGCAGTATGCATGCCCCCCGCCGTCTGTGCCGAAAACCAATGCACAGTGCTTGCGGGGCGCCCGCGCATGGTGTCGATTTGGAAACAGTGTGCAGTCAGCGTTCTTTCGTGACAGGGATGGTTGGTTTGCGAACAGCAGGCAACGCGTGCCCCCCCACCCCCGCCGTCCGCTAAAAATCCATTGCAATGTGGTCGCGGGGCGCCCGCGTATGCTTCAAATTTGGGGGCTTTGTATCTTCAACATTGTTTTTTCAAAAAGGATGTTGCGGAGGGGGTCGGCACGGGCCCTGGTTTGCTGCCGGTCGCCCGGGGGACGGGGTGTTTATGGAGAGGGAACAGCGATTAAGTTCCCAGCGGGAGTGCCGCAGGCTGTTTCGCTCACTCCCGCCCGCCGTCTCAGCACACAAGCAGCACCCGAGTCTCAGCATATGCAGGGGCCGCTGTTGACACCGCCAGTGCAGACGCCAGGCAGGTGTGCGACGCTCGCGCGGAGAGTCGCACGTGCCAAGTGCGCCACGTACACCAGGTGCGCCTCATTGGGCAATGTGTCGACCCACCCAACCATCCCTATCAGAAACTGATGCAAACTGACGGCGTGGTCGCCAGTATTGTGTGTTCAGCGTGCGCTAGCGGTCCCTGTGCGCTTCTTTCTAGCAGGCTGGCGTCCCTGGCAACGTGCACTTTGCATGTTCCGTTTGCAAGGGGGTGTTTGGGGTGTGTTGGCGTTGCGCATTGCGCATAGCGCATAGCAGGCAATATGAGGGCACCCCCGTTGTCCGTGGCACAGACCTGTGCGCAGTGCTTACGGGGCGTCCGCGCACGGTCCACATCTTGTCGCAATGAGCCTTTCGCTTTGGTTTTGACGGGGATGCGGGGGGAGCTGTCATTGACACGGGGTCGTGACGGGTCGGGACGGGGAGGGAAGGGTCGTACATTAGTAAGGTACAGTGATGATACCGTTCCCGGAAGGGGAAAAACGGAAAATCGAAGAGAAAACTCCCTGAACCGCTCACGCTCACGGGGCTGGTGGGATTATCATCATAGTCTGTCGTCCTGCTTTCGTCTCACTCCTCTTTTCTCCTTCCTCCTCTTCCATCCTTGCCTCTCTCCTCCTCCTCCTCCTCCTCCTCCTCCTCCTCCTCCTCCTCCTCCTCCTCCTCCTCCTCCCTCTTCCTCCCTCCTTTTCGTTCCTTCCTTCCCCCTTCATTCCACTCAGGCCAAAAGCCCGCTGCCCGTGCGCCGCTGGGCGGGCTTCTGGCTCATGGCGGCGCAGGCCGCGCGGCTCCGGTGGGCCCTGCGCCGGGAGCTCCCGCGCGGCGTCGGCAAGGTCGCGGAGGACATTGTCGTCCACCTTGCGCAGTCGCTCGAGGAACCCAGCGCGCAGGAGGAGGGCGAGGTCGTGGAGGACTGGCTCCCCTTCCCGGAAGAGAGGACGCCCTATGGAGCATAAGCTTCCGCGCGCCTCGAGAGCTGGGCGCTGCGAGCCTTCCGCCCGCTGGGCCAGCACAGACCGATCCGACTTGAAGCGTGCCGCAGAGAGATGGGGCTCGGTCGTGAGTCCTCCCCGTGCTGCCACCTGCTCGCCACGCCGGCTCCTCCCGGCAGGCCCGCGCGGAAGCGCAGGCCCCGTGCCGACCTCCGCTCTTCTGCTTCCTCCTCGACCTCGCGCCCGGGGCCGACGAGGAGGGCGCGCGTGGCCTGTGCCTGCGCATCCTGCGGCGCTTCCGCGCCGGCGGCTCGGAGGGCGGTTGGCGGCGCGCACAAGGGGGTGGAGGGAGGGGGGAGGGCTTCTCAGAAGAAGGCTGCTTCTCAGAAGGCGCCAGCCTCACATCTCCAGAGAAGACCCGCGCCTTCTCAGAAGCAGGGGTGCCTCTAAGGAGCCTTCCCCCCTCCCCCTACCCCCCTGTGCGCGCCGCCAAGGCGGCCTCACGCCCTCGACCAGCACCGGGTCCGAGGAGCCGGCCGCGCGCGACGCCAGCGCGGCCAGCACCGAGGCCAGCGGGGCGGGCGGGGCGGCCCGCGGCGGGCGGGCGGAGGCGTGCGCCCCGCCGGCCGAGGGGGAGCACGGGGAGGAGGAGGACATGTGGTGGTCCCCAGACGTGGTGGTGAGAACACCCGGTGGTGAGTTTTGGGCGATTTGGGTAATGGTTTTCGAGCGCTGGCTGGCCCAGGAAACGCAAGACCTCGTGGCGACGGCGCGTCCCCAAACCCGGTGGTGACCCAGAATCATTTTTTGGGGGAATCGGGGTCACCACCGGGTGTCTCACCACCCGGTTTGGAGACCACCAAGACGTGCGGTGGCTCTCGGAGTGGATGGAGAGGCTCTGCATCGCCGAGTACGCCGCGGCCGCCCGCGGGTGGTGCGCGGAGATGGGGGCGGCCGAGGTCGACGAGGTGCTGGACGAGTGGGAGGGCTTCTGCGACGCGCTGCGGCTGAAGCCGCTGCAGCGCAAGCGCGTGCGGAGGGACGCGGAAGGCAGGGCGCTCGCGTGCCCGCCGGGCTCCGAGCCGCACGCCCGGTGCTGGCCTTCGGTTCCCGCGGCGCCGCCTGAGGAGGAGCCTTATTTTTGTGTGTGTATGTATGTATATATATATATATGCATATCTATACACACATATGTCTTTCCATTTGTCTAGACACATATTTGTATATCTAGGCACGACGTCTATATCTACATTATATACATACACAGGCATCGGTCACACATTCCATGCATTTGTATGCCCATGTGCATCCGTAGATGTCTACATACAAGTATTTGTATACATTGATAGCATGCGCGTCTAGATGCATGCGTATCTATAGATACGCGTGTAGACATGCGCGATTGTAGATGATCATGAGCTACACATGTATGTACACAGTCGAAATGTCATACACTTGCATATGCAGATAGGTGGTTGGATGTACATATTCGCATTGACATACATAATCTTTGTTGCGCATGTCTACATCCATATGTAAGTTTAAATGTTGTATGTATAGATGCGCGTGTATGTATCCTCTTGTGTTTGAGATGTATACACGCATGTGTGTAACTAAAGGGAGAGAGAGAGAGAGAGAGAGAGAGAGAGAGAGAGAGAGGGAAGAGAGAGAGAGAGAGAGAAAAGTTCATATATATATATATACACATATGTACATATGAGTGAGAGAGAGAGGGAGAGAGAGAGAGAAAATACATAGAGAGAGAGAGAGAGAACATCCGAACGCACACAGCACAACGACATCATAATGTAGTCGGTGATTGCTCCTTGTCGCGGCTCCGCTAGGGGTAGTGGGTGCAATCATGGGTGACCTTCGGGCAGTCCCAGAAGGCCTATGGGCATACCGTCATTCTGAATCGCTGTTGTCCCCGAATTCGTCCCGACATAACTTCGGAGACATTTGAATTCAACAACACTTGACGGCGCCGAGGGCGGCGTCTCAGTAGTGAGGCTTGCCGACATCATATAGTGGACGCCAGGGTGAACGTCTGGTGTGTTTACACATTTGCGTCTTTTCTGCCTTCCGATGACCCAAGGCGGCCCAAGAGGCTCCCAAGATTGCACGAAGATCGCCCAAGAGGGCTCCAAGATGGCCCAGGAACGACCCAAGAGCCTCCCAAATCAGCCCCCAAGGGGCCCCAAGGCGGCCCAAGAGGCCTCCAGGACGACCCTGAAACACCCCAAGAGGGCCCCAAGAGATCCCCAAGACGCCTTCCGACGGCGTCTTGGGGGTCAGGAGCGCCCTACAACTGCCAAAGAAGCCCCCTAGACGCCCCCAAAGGCCTGAACAGGCCCAAGGAGGTCCCCAACAGGAATCCAAAAGGCCCCAGGGGAACACAAAGGAGGCCCCAGCAGTGCCCCAAGCGGCGCTCACGATGTCCCTTTCTCCTCCTCCTCCTCCTCAATTTTCCTCCCTCTCCTCGTCCTCCTCTTCCTTCTCCCACGTGTTCCCCGAATGGTTTCCGCAATGGATGGGGGAGCGCATGGTCCAGTAGGGTGTCCAAACTTTGCCCAGACGTTTCGCCACATAGACGTGTCCCAGAAGGCAAGGGGCGGCGGTGTTTCGCCGTATGCGTCTTCGATAGTTTCATTCATGAGAAGGTATTGTTTCTTTATACATATACATATGCATACATATGCATACATATATGTATACAGAGCACACACCGACAACACACAGTCATGACCTTAACGGAGAGACACACATATATACACATACTTACATCCATAAACATATATCTCAGTATGTCTATCTAATGTTTGTATACACATGTATATATGCATAACTGTATATATGTATATATGTATGTATGTATGCATGCATGCATGCATGCATGCATGCATGTATGTATGTATGTATGTATGTATGTATGTATGTATGCATGTATGTATGCATATATGTATGTATATATGTATGTATGTATGCATGTATGCATGTATGTATGTATGTATGTATGTATGTATGTATGTATGCATGTATGTATGCATATGTATACATGCATGCATGTATGTATGTACACATGCATCGCTACACATACATGTATGTACATGACACACGCATATATATATAGACATACAATCATACCAACAAGCGCACATACATACATACAGACATGCATGTATACATTTATGCATGCATGTATGCATATACACATACATACTTGTGTGTATATATACATATACGTAGGTCTGTGCGTATTTGTGTGCATATCGAAGAACGACGCGCGTCCTCCGCGCCCGCTTAGGTCCTTGCGCGATCCGGGCGGCGTGACGAGGCCTTGGCGGCCGCAAACAATGAGCTCACAAGCAAGTCAACCGAACAACGGGGGTCGATGGGGTCCCGCATAATGATGATCTGGCGCCGTACGTATAGGCCTAAACCCTTCAAAAACTTACGACCAATCAATGATTTTGGCCTCTTCCGGCCCTCCTGGAGGACCTCTTGGAGGCCTCTTGGGCTGTCTTCGAGGCCTCTTGGGGGCCTCTGGGGCCATCCTGAGCCCTCTTGGAGGCTTCTTGGGCAACCTTGGAGGCATCTTGGACTCTGTTGGGCCGTCTTGGAGGCCATCTGAGACCATCTTGGGCGAGCTAGGAGGCCATCTTGGCCTTCTTGGAGGCCTCAGAGCCATCCGGAGCGGAAACAGCCTTGCAAACCACCCCGCCTGGAGCTTCCCGGTTGGCCGGCGCAACGAGCCGAACCCCCAGGGTGAGTCTTGAAAAGAACCAACAGCCTCAAAGATTTCTGCCAAGCCAAGCACCCCTGTGATCAATCAACAGGGGGCGGTGGATCGAAGACGCCAACAGCGAATCACCGCTGCCCCTTGCCTTTTGGAATCGTTCATGTGGCCGAGCGTTGTTACAAGAGCTCTGCCAAGCTATCGGAAGCGGCCTTCTCTGGGCCGACTTGGGACCCTATTGGGCGCGTCTTGGAAGCTATCTTGGGTGTTATGGAGGCCTCTTGGGCTGACTTGGGGCCCTCTTGGGGACCTCTTGGGTCGTTCTGGGGCCATCTTTGAGGCCTCTTGGGCGATATTGGGGCGATCTTTAAGGGCTCTTGGGCCGTCTCGAGCCGTCGGAAGGCCGAACAGAAACGAATGATCGATGATTTTGGCCTCTTCGGGTCTTCCTGGAGGCCCCCTTGGGGGCCTCTCGGACCGTCTTGGAAGCCTATTGGGGGCCCTTTGCGGACCTTTTGGGCCGCCGTATGCCATCTTGAGGCCATCTTGGGCCGTCTTGGGTGCACCTTGGGGCCATGCTGGGATCTCTTGGGGCCATCTTGACCGTTTTGGAGGCATCTCGGAGGCCACCTTGGGCCATTTTCGCGATCGGGGAGGCTTCTTACAATGAATGTGCGTTGCACGAATTTGCTTTGGTTGCTGTCTTTTTTAGCCGCCCAACAGCAGCCCTATCCCGACTCTGCTGGGGCTCACGTTTTCAGCGGGTATGCAGTCGCAGTGCTCGGCCAGCGCTCTCGGGGCCCTGGTGACCTTGGTGGGCTTCATGGCCCACGTCGTGATCGGGCCCGCGCTGGCTCCTGAAGGCGCTGCTTGGCCGCGGGACGGCCATGGACACGAGCTGGAGGACAGCTCGGCGTCGGCGACGGTGACGAGGACCACCACGGCCAGCCCGGCGCCCGTGTGCCATTTCCTGGCGCCGCTGGCGCCAGAGGCGGCCGCCCCGCAGCCGCTGCGGGTGGCCGGAAACGGGCTCGCGGCCACGGTGGAGCTGCCCGTGGCGTTGGTCGGCGGCAGCACGGCGGCAGCGGCGGCGGTGGCCTGTGGCGCTGGCTGGGAGCTGGCCTCGCGGCGGAGCTCGGCCAGGCTTGCGTTCGAGCCGATCGGCGAGGCGCGGATCCACGTGGCGCGATGGCGCTGGACGATGCCGCGCTGGGTCTGCGCGTGCTGGTGCAGTGCGGCGCGGACCCAGGGTGGACGCACGAACGGCTGCTGCTGTGGCCGAGCTCTGCCGATCGGTCGTCGTTGATGGCGTATACTGCTGGGAATGAATTGTACTTGGAGGACCTGGCGGACTACAACTCGATCGCGAGATGGACTGGGCGGCGGCGGTACCCCCTGGGGTCAGAGACGTGGTCGCGTTCAACCGAGAGCTGCAGCGTGACGAGGTGTTCAGCCTTGTGAGACGCGCACGAGGAGAGGTGGTGCTGGAGAACGGCGCTGGCGCTACCAGCTGGTGGACGCAGGACGGGATCGACTGGGCTTGGCATCACCTGGCGGTGCCGGCTGCTACGGCCGTGGAGGTCCCTCGCGTTCGTCGGCGAGTGAGCGGGAATCACAGTAAGGCCCAGACGAAGGGCGCTGCTATTACGGAGCCCGCGTTACCCTTGACCGATGGCGCTCCTCCGCCGCCTCCGTCGCCCTGCGACCGTCCCTCGGGCTGCTGGGTGCTGGCCGCGCTGGAGGGCGGCGAGGACTTCGGCCGCCAGGTCGAGATTTCGGCGGTGGCGATCCTGCGCGGGCGACATGGTCTCGGCAAGTTTGATGGTGAGTGGGTCCCCATGGTGTGCGTAACTACGGGGGCGCCTGAGGGCTGGCGAGATGAGAAGATCATCGCAGCGGATCGCCTCGGGCCGCCTCGCGCCCGCCTGGGCGATCATCTCTTCCCTGACGGCGAGGTGGCGGTCGCCGGCGCGCCCCTGCCCGTGGCGTCGGGCGAGGAGGGGCCCGCCGCAGCCGGCGGTGAGATTCGTGGGGGCCCGAGGACGTGCTGGATCGATGTCGACGACACGGGGTCGGGATTCAAGGAGTGGCGCAACGTTGGGGAGAGCGCGCAGGAGGTGATCGCCGAAGCGAGCCTCCATGGGGCGCACGCTTGCTTGGAGGTGTGTCTGAAGATGTATCGCCGTCGGGTTGACCCGAAGGTTTTGTTTCCAGGAGTGGTGCAAGGGGGCCGGGATCTTGGTAGCTTACCATGAGGTGAAGACGCTCACCCAGTGTTTGTACCTGGCTGGATCCCGCGACCACGTGAACATGGGGGCGCTCGCGTCGCTGGATGTGATCGCGATGGGGGCTCCCGCAGGGCGCGGAGGCCCGCGCGTGCAGGGCCGACCAGGCTAGCGGGGGCGCGGTCAAGTACCTGGCCGGGACTTCAGACCCGCTCGACCTGGCGCCAGGGGCAGTTCGCCGCTGTGCGAGTCGCCTGAGCAAGGAGGAGCGGGAGCTGGAGGCGCTGCGGGCTCGCGCCAAGGCGCCGGGCATGACGCCTGGCGAGGGCGCGCGGGCTGTTGCCGCGGCGGTGCGCGCTGGCGGGCTGCCAGCGGCTGTGGGCTCCCCGGGTGGCGATGGAGGCGGCGATGCTGGAGACGGGGGCCGTGTCGGCGGCCGTGGGCGCGGGCGTGGCGGGCGGGGCCGCGGGCCTCGCCCGCCGGCCACGTGGCGCGCCTGGCCGAGGGGGGCGGGCGCCCGACCGCTCCCCGCATATCCGATGGCAACCAGGGGCCGCAGGGGTCGTCCTTCCTGCATGTGGCCCCGCTGGCTGAGCTGCCTTGCGAGGGGTGCGAGGGCCTCGCTTCGGGCCGGCTCCGCAGGTGGCTAGGCGACGGCAGTGCGGCCTGCGAGATCTTGAACTATTTGCGTGGTGGCGTCCGCCGAGCTGGCCATTCGACTTATAACCGCGTCAGTCAGCTTTAGACGGATGCCACATTGGCGGACGTGGAGCAGGGCGATTTTTGTCAACGGCCCGCCGGTGGTTCGGCGTTGACAGCGCCGTCTCGGAGGAGGGGGCCCTCGCCGGGCGTCTCAAGGGCAAGGCGGGGCGCGCTCCGCTTGGCTCAACCAGTATGGGCTCCTACGAGTACCCGCGGGTCAGCTTGCCAGAGAGTGTCGTCGATGGTCCCAGCCTGGCCTCGATGCTAGCCGCGCAGGCGAGGCTCTACTTCGACGAGTTTGCCGCCAGGGGGCGGCGCTAATGCGAGAACTTGACGGGCTCCTCTGTAGTCGCACCGACCCAACGCCTTTGGAGCTATGTGAAGGTCGTGCGGCGCGTATTCTTGATCGGCCTGGTCAGCCTTACCTGCCGACCTTTGAGTGTGCAAGGCCTTTTTTTGGAGGAAGAATGATGGGTCTCGCCTTCGCCTCGTCGTGGACTGCAGACGGAGCAACGCCTTGTTCCGTCCTCCTCCCGTCGTGGATCTGCTGTCGGGCGAGGGGCTTGGCCGCGTCGAGATGTCAGTTCTGGAGGGCGGGGAGTGTTTGGGGCTCTGCGCCATGCTAGGCGTGGGCGACGTTTGCGACTGTTTCCGCAGGATGAAGTTGTAGGGCGAGATCAGGCATTGTTTCTGCTGGCCGCGCCCAGCTGCATCGTTGACTGGAGAGACGCTGGTGGAGGGCCGCCCTGTGACAGGGGGCGAGCTCGTGTGTCCCGTGAGCCAGAGCCTCCCTATGGGATTCTCGTGGTCGCCGTTCTTCGCCTAGGCGGCCAACCTTGCCCGTCTGGACCGCTGGCCGTCGCTGAGTAGCAGCCTGCGTTTGAGCGACCGCGGGCCGCGCCTGGTGATTGGCAGTGCCGACGCGGAGGCCGCCCTCGGCCACTGCGTGCACGTGGGCAACGCAGGCGTCATCGGCCTGCGCGCTCCGCGCGTTGAGGCGGCGCTGTTGGAGGCGCAGAAGGATTTCGACAACGATCGCTTGAAGTTCCACGAGGTTGAGCTGCTGCCCGAGGGGGGCCGCGCCCTCGGCTGTTTCGTGGAGGGGGGGTGGCTCGCTACCCGGCCCACTGACAAGAGGTTCGCCGTGGCTCGGAAGGGCCTCAGATGTCTCCTGGGGCGCCATAAGGTAGCGTGCTGGCAGCTGGACCTTCATGGCCCTGGTTCGGTGCGAGGTGTTGTCAACGCGTCATGCTGTGTGCGCCTCCGTTTCGCAGAGTTACCGAGCCCACTCCGTGCTGTGGCCCGCATTGAGAGAGGATCTGAACTGCTACCTGGGCATCACGGTGATGCTGGGGTCTAGCTGGACCAGGCCCTGGATCCCAGTCGCCTACTCCTCCGACGCGAGCCCGTACCGTCGCAGAGGCCTGTTTCGACTCGGAGACGGTGGCCGGGGTCGGCCGCATTTCCGAGCAGCCGCGGTGGCGCCTGGGTGCTGGGCTGGCGCGCCATCATGCCTTCGAGTGCGTTGGGTTCTTGCTGGACAGCGAGACGGGCCAGGTTGTCAGGGGCGCTGGCGGGGCGCCGTGCCAGCTCGACGCCGAGGTGAGGCGCGTGCTTGACAGCGAGCGCTGGGAGGCGGACCCAAGCTTCTCTGTCTTGCACGACTCCCGCTGGGCCGCGGTGGTGGCGGACTGATGCGTGTTCGTCCTTAGACTTGAGGCACGGGCGCTCGTGAAGGCAGCGTCGCGTGCGTCGCGCTCTCAGCCAGTGAAAGATTGCTTCGTCCTCTTGTTAGGTGACAACCTCTCAGTTGTGCTTTGTTTTTGCCGCTTGAGGTCGAAGGGTTTTCGGTTTCTAATTCAGGTCTGTCGCTCCGCATCCTTGTGCCTAGCTGGAGATATCAGGTTTGGTGTTCGATGGATCCCAAGGAATTCTAATTCTGAAGATGAAGGAAGTGCGATATTCGATCCTGGGTGCGACAGCAGCAAGACCCTCGTATCCCATCTTGGCACAACAACGCTATCGCCACAGGTTGATCCCAGCGTTGTCCATGCTCCCGTGGCGGTCGCCAGCGCAGCGTGGAAGCATGCGGCGTCGGGCGCTGGACAGGTCTGTCCTCGGCGCCGAGCGAGCCGAGCAGGCGTCGCGTGCGGGCGCTGAGTGCCGTGGCAGAGCGGCGAGAGGCCGGCGGAGGCGCCGCCGACTCGGAAGGCGCGGGGGCTGGATCGTAGCCGTGGGCTTGCAGCCAGGCTGGTAATGCCGAGGTCAGCGCTGGTTCCGCACTTGGGAGCGGTGGAGAACTGCTTGGAAGCGGGTCGCCGCGAAGCTCCGGCTGACGCGGGCGTGGCGGTGAGCCAGAGCGAGGGCGGCGGCGTCGTGGAGGAGCCCGCCGCAGCTGCCAGCCGCTGGTGGCGCCTCGCGACTCCGGGCAGGGCCCGGGTCAGGAAAGCGCTCGACGCCAGGGAGTGCGCCGCTGCTGTCGCGGAGGAGGGGGAGCTGGGTATCAGCGATCTCGAGTGGCGCTCCGTGGGCGCAGCCGCGCTCGAGACCTGCCGCCAGTGCGTGCTCGCATTCTGCGTCTGGGCCCGCTGCTCGCTGGATGCGCGCCTGGTGGATTGCGCGAGCGGTGAGTTCCTGCAGGGGGTCAAGGCCTGGCGGCCTGGCGCGGGGAAGCGTTGCGTGCTGGGCTGATGTTCTTCCGCCCTGACTACGGCCGCCTGGGCGGGCTGCATCTGCCCCGATCGCTGGGGTGCCTGAAAGGAGGGGCGAAGCTGTCACCATCTCGCTCTCGGAAGCCCTTGGCGTTCGCGATCTGGGCTGCTACGGTTGTGGGGCTCTGCCGCCTAGGAGGGCCGTTGGCAGGAGCGATGATTTTACTCATGGTGGGGTGCTTGCTTCTTCCTGTGGAGATGCTGGGTTGAACCAGCACTGCTCTTCTGGTTCCAGCCGAACGCGCTGTTCAGAACTTGGTCGTATGGCTGTTTCCAGAAGTGAGGGTGGCCCGGGGAAAAGTGATATCGGCGGGCGATGCGACTCCGTGCGGCATGGAACGGCGCCCTCGGATGATCCACGCTTCCCGGGCCCCTTCTGGGCTCCAGCTTCCCGCGGCGGGCAAGTCGGGCCGCGCTGGCGTCGGTGCAGAGATGCGAGTAGTCAGGAAAGATGAGCGAGAGTTGGGAATGGCTGCGGGGGGCGACAAAGGCTCATTATGGGGCGGCCGCGAGGCAGCTGCGGGATGTGCAATTGCTGGGCCGCTCCGCGCTGACGCCGCCTTGCGTTCGCCGAGATGGCTCTCGCGGGGGCCTGTGAGTCGTGCCTTGCTGCGGCAAAAGACCCCGTCTTGTATTTGTGGCAGTGGCGGGGTAGGCGGCTTTGCAAGAAGGTTGGGGTGCGATGCCGTGTGCGTTGTCCTGAGAAGAGGGCCAGGCCGAGACGATTGCGGCTCCTTCAACTTCAAGATGATTGAGCGACACTTCAACCTTGGTCTGGTAAGAGCGGTGATGTTGGCGCCTCCTTGTTCGTCCTTTTTTTGTTGGCTCGGGTCCGTTATCCGGTCAGGATTGCTTTTCAAGCCGAGGGGCTTCCGCAATTGCGGGCCAGATGCAGGGGGGCGGTGCGCGCTGGAAATCTGTGCATGAGGGTGGCTGTCTTCATTGCGAGACTGTGTCGCAAGTATAGGGTGCCTTTTGCCTTCGAGAGTCCGTTGGCCTCGTATATGTGGCGATGCCGAGATCTGGTGTCTTATTGGCTGCCTTACTGTGACTGACCGATTTGCATCGGTGTTCATTTGGAGCGAGGTGGAGGAAAGCGACCCGAATTGTTTTTGGCTGTGTGGTCGAATCTGGAAACCTGACGTTCTTACACCAGGGCCGCTTGACATTTTATGGGTAGCGCGGTTACTGTTCCTTCAGGCCTGGGCATAAGCACGTCGTTCTCGAAGGAAAGGCGATGACTGCGCGGACTGCTAATTATTCCTCTCGAGTGCCACCGTGGCTGTGCAAATCGTTGTTGAATCTGTGATGAGAGAATGTGCTGCTGCCTCCGTGATTTTCCAGGTTGCCTTGCTTTGTTGCCGCCCACCAGCAGCCCTATTCGGACGCTGCTGGGGCTCAAGCTTTCCTGCCCACGGCCGCCCTGGACCTGGCGTGCGTCGTGCGCGCCTTTTCCTGCACCTGTTTTTGGTGTTCCACTTATGTGGACGATGAACCCTGCCAGTGCGTGCCTCGAACCCCCTGGTCACGACCATGAGGTATCAGACTTCACCACTGAAGAAGAAGACTGGGCATCAATTTAGGGCCATCTCGGGCGAGAGAGGCATTGACATGTACATTTTCCTGGTGGCCGGCGCGTTGGGCCGAAGTCCCAGGGGAAATTCTATCTGGCACGCGAAGCACCACTGTGGCAAGCTAACAGGGGGCTTCGGATCGAAGACGCCTACGGCGAATCACCGCCGCCCCCTGCCTTTTTGGAAGCGCCTATGTGGCCGAACGTTGAGGCCAGACCTGCCAAGCTATCGGACCACGTGTTCCCCGAATCGGTTTGGAAAGCCTTCGGGGAACACGTGGGCATCTTGAAGGTCATCTTGGCCGTCTTGGAGGCCTCTTGGGCAAGCTTTGGGCGATCTTTGGGGCTTTTTGGGCCGTCTCGGGCCAGCTTCGAGCCAACTTCGGCCATCTTGGTGGGTTCCTGGCACGTCTGAAGCCGTCGGAAGCCGTTTGGGGGGCCTCTATGGGCCGACTTGGGGCCCGCTTGGAATGCTCCAGGGCCGTCTTGGAGGCCATCTTGGGCGTCTGGGAGGCCATCTTGGGCGTGTTGGAGGCCTCTTGGGCCCTCTTGGGGCCCTCTAGGGGCCATCTTGGAGGCCACTTGGGCCATCATGGGGCTCTCTTGGGGGCCTCTTGGGCGATCTTGGGGGCTTCTTGGGCCGTCTCGAGCCGTCGGAGAGCCGAAAAGGCGCAAATGCCAGAATCCTTCAAAAACCAAGGAAAAATCAATGATTTTGGCCTCTTCGGACTCTCCTGGAGGACCTCTTGGAGGCCTCTTGGGCCGTCTGGGAGGCCTCTGGGGGGCCTCTTGGGCCGTCTTGGGCCGTCTTGGACTCTCTTGGGCCGTTTTGGAGGCCGTCTTGGACCAGCTCGGGCGGACTTGGAGGCCATCTTGGGCCATCTTCGCGATTTTTTTGAGGACGTCCCGAGCGAAACGGCCGTTTTTTGGAGGATTTTTTTCCGGATTGAGGTCCTTTCGGCTTCCTCCCGGGACCCCGGCGGGACGTGCCGGAGCCCACTGGGGGAGTTCTTTTGGAAAAAGAACCAAAACCAAAACCTGAAACATCCAGCACGCCGTGCACCCCTGCAAGCAGGGGGCGGCGGATCTTATGGCCTTCGGGCCATCTCGCCACCGTGCTTGGGTTGTGGTTATGAAATGTATTGGATGTTCGTTGGGATCTCGTGGGTTTCCTCTCGGGGGGGCCGTTTTGGGGCCTCTTGGAGCCTCTTGGGCCTCTTGGCGGCCTCTCGGGGGCCTCTCGGGCGACTCTTGGGGGCCGCTTGGGGCGTCTTGGGTGCCTCTTGGGGCCTCTTGGGGGCCTCCTTGGGGCGGAAGGCCCGGATTTTCGGTTCGTGTTCTCTTTCTTGGGTCCCTTTTGAGGCCGTCTTGGGGCCTTTGGGGCTGTCTTGGGCGCCTCTTGGGCCGTCTTGGGGCGCTCTTAGGTCGTCTTGGACCCTCTTGGAGGCCCCTGGGCTCTTGGGGTGGCCTCGCGGGCGTCTTGGGCAGTCTTCGAACGTCGGAAACCAGGAAAGGCGAGAACGCTCAAATTCTGCAAACACCACTTGAGGGACATCAGCGATTCTTGTCTCTTGGTCCGTCTTAGAGGCCTCTTGTGCTGTCTTCGGACCGTCCTGGGCATCTTGCGCCCATCGTTCGGCGACTCGGCGCCCTCTTGGACGTCTTGGGGAGTCACGCGAGAAGACGCGAGATGCCCAGGGGGGCACGTGGGAAACCCCAAAGGATGTGGGAATTTTGGGTCCAGGCCCTTTACAGAACTTTCAAGAGCTCTTAAGGGATTCGGGCCAGGACTTAAGGACACGCATACTCCATGCCCAGCGGCACGGCGGCGGATGCACGTATTGTTCATGTATATGTGTATATACATGTATATGTCTATGCATATAAACATACATTGTCATAAGCACTTCTCCGAAGGAGTAGAGCTCAGAGGCGATTAATGCGTACGCGCCGCGTCGTTCGCGCTTTCTCTGGCCGTTTCGCTAGGGACATCCTCAAAATTTTTGAAAATCGGTGGCACACCTCACACAGATCGTGACGCCAGGATCCAAAAACACATTGGAATTTCAAAATTTAACATGAAACCTTCAAAAACACATTGTAATTTCAATAATTTTGGCTCCGATTCTCAGAGAATGGCTGTTTTGCCTGAGACATCCTCCCAAAATCGAGCCCCGACGCACCTTTTGGTACCCCAGACCCTGCCGCAGAGCCTCCTGGGGGCCTCCTGGAACCTCCTGGGGCTTCCTGGGGTTTTCTGTGCCTTCTGGTACCCCAGACCCCACCTCGGAGCCTCCTGGGGGTCTCCTGGAACCTCCTGGGGCCTCCGGGGGCCTCCTGGGGCCTCCTGGAGCTTCTTGGGGCCTCCTGGAGCCTCCCGGGGTCTCCTGGGGCCTCCTGAGCCCGCCTGGGGCCTCCTGAGGCCTCCTGGGGCTCAGAACTACATGCACACACAGAGATACAAATCACACCCAGCACATCACACGCTAGACAACTATAACACACAACACCTACAACGCACAGAAAACACGCACAACACATAGCACACATCACACACACACCCACATAACACTCACAATCCTGGGGCCTCCTGGAGCTTTTTCCGGTATCCAAGTCGGGCCTCCTGAGACTTCCTGTGGGGCCCTGGTACACACATCGCAAGGTGTGGCAACCCCAGTTGCGCTCGAGTGCGACCTCGCTATTGCCTTTCACTCCCAGCAGCTATCCTCCTCTCCTCCTCCTTCTCTTTCCCTCCACAATTTGTCTGGTGAAACAAATCGGCTGGTGGGGCATGCTGAGACATCCTCGCAACGCTGACCTCGGAGAGGCATTGCCCTCTCGATCCCCAATCCTTTCTGCGCTCACCTCCTGCCTTTTCCCCTTCTCTTAGGCACGCCCTGGCGGCGCCGCCCCAGCTTCCCCTTCTCCATCTGCGATCCCGCCGTCACGCTGTCTTCCTGCTTCAAACGCCCTTTCAGCTTTTTTGGTATGAGCCTGGGCACACACGTGCCACTTGTATGTATGTATGTATGTATGTATGTATGTATGTATGTATGTTTGTATATATGTATGTATATATATGTATATGTAAGCATGCGTGTGTGAATATGTATGCGTACGTGTATGTATATACATATATATGTAACTTGTGTGTGCATATGTGTATGTTTGTACGTTTAGGTACATGCCTCTGTATGTGCATGTTTCGGTACGTAATTGTGTATGTGCGTGTATTTTTATGTATATTCATATACTTGAATGTGTTGCTTGTGTTCAGACCGTAGACATTTCTATTCGACTATGAATATATGTATATATATACACATATGTATATATGAAAATGCATATGTATATACATGTTTATCTACATATGTGTAGATGCGTATAGGCACATCTATGTCTATGTAGAGGTGCATCGAGGTGTTTGTAGATATTCATGTGCACGTACATGTGTGTGTGTACATGTAGATGTATATGTATACGTCCACGTATGCGTATACGTGTATATATCTATGTATGTGTATATGTATGTATGTATATATGTACGTATGCATGCATATATGCATGTATGTATATGCATATGTGCATATAGGTATACGCATATGTATATGTATATGTGTATGTTTAGGTATATGTAAATGTATAGGTACATGTCTATGTATATGTATATGTATATGTATATGTATCTGTACATGTCTATGTATAAGTGCACGTATATATATGTATATGTATACGTATATGTTTATGTATATGTGTATGTACATGTACATGTATATGTATATGTAACTGTACATGTATACATACATATTTGTACATGCATAGGCATACGTATATGTATATGTATATGTATAGGTAGGTGTACATGTATATGCACATGCACATGTAAATGTAGATGCATCTGTATATGTATATGTATAAGTATAGGAATATGACTATGTATATACATATATGTATATGCATATGCATATGCATATGTATATGTATATGTATATGTATATGCATATGTATATGTATAGGTATATGTTTATGTATATGTATGTGTATATGTATATGTATATGTATATGTACATGTATATGTATATGTACATATGTATATGCGTATATATATATATATATATATATATATATGTATTTGTTTATGGTTATGTGTTTTTATGTATATATACACATATGCACACATACATCTACATACACACACACATCTAGCTATTTATATATCTATCTATCTATCTATCTATCTATGTATGTATGTATATATATATATATATATATATATATATGTATGCTCGCCCCCCCTGTGATCATACATGTGGCCTTCTTTCTCCTCATCCTAATCATCCTTCTCCACATCCTCGTCCTCCTCCTCCTCGTCCTCCTCTCTCATCCCTGTCCTCCTCCTCCTCCTCCTCCTTTCCTCCTCTTCCTCCTCCTCCTTTTCCTCCTCCTCCTCCTCTTCCTCCTCCTTCTCTCCCTCCTCCTCAAGATCATACATCTCGTCTTGAATCTTTTTCATCCTTCTCTCTCCGCCTCCTCCTCTGCATCACAAGGGGATTCGATTGGAAAGCCTCACAAAAGGAATCCTTTGGAAAACACCACAGAGGGATTCTATTGGAAAGCCTCACAAAAGGAATCCTTTGGAAAGCACACACAGGGATTCTATTGGTAAGCCTCACAAAAGGAATCCTTTGGAAAGCACACAAAGGGATTCTATGGGAAAGCCTCACAAAAGGAATCCTTTGGAAAGCATCACAAAGGAATCCGATTGGAAAGCTTCACAAAAGGAATCCTTTGGAAAGCACCACAAAGGAATCCTATTGGAAAGCCTCACACAAGGAATCCTTTGGAAAGCACCACAAAGGGATTCTATTGGAAAGCCGCACAAAGGAGGCAACCCACGGAGATCTGTCAAGCTTCCAGCTGCTCCAGCTACCCCCAGAGGTATCCTTAGCGAAAACATTGTGTGTTTCCAGCTTTTCCAGCTTTTCCAGCTTTTCCAGCTACTCCCAGAGATATTACCCTGGTGAAAACCATTGTGTGTTTCCAGCTTTTACAGCTTTTCCAGCTTATCCCAGAGACTACCCTGGTGAAAAACCATGTGTTTTCCAGCTTTTCCAGCTTTTCCAGCTTTTCCCAGAGACTACCCTGGTGAAAAACCTTGTGTTTTCCAGCTTTTCCAGCTTTTCCAGCTTTTCCCAGAGACTACCCTGGTGAACAACCATGTGTTTTCCAGCTTTTCCAGCTTTTCCAGTTTTTCCCAGAGACTACTCGGGTGAAAAACCATGTGTTTTCCAGCTTTTCCAGCTTGTCCAGCTTTTCCCAGAGACTACCCTGGTGAAAAACCTTGTGTTTTCCAGCTTTTCCAGCTTTCCCAGCTTTTCCCAGAGACTACCCTGGTGAACAACCATGTGTTTTCCAGCTTTTCCAGCTTTTCCAGCTTTTCCCAGAGACTACCTTGGTGACGAATTGGCGGAAGAGCTGGAAAAGCTGGAAAAGCTGGAAAACACAAGGTTTTTCATCAGGGTAGTCTCTGGGAAAAGCTGGAAAAGCTGGAAAAGCTGGAAAACACAGCGTTTTCACCAGGGCAGTCTTTGGAAAAAGCTGGAAAAGCTGGAAAAGCTGGAAAACACAAGGTTTTTCACCAGGGTAGTCTCTGGGAAAAGCTGGGAAAGCTGGAAAAGCTGGAAAACACAACGTTTTTCACCAGGGTAGTCTCTGGGAAAAGCTGGAAAAGCTGGAAAAGCTGGAAAACACATGGTTTTTCACAAGGGTAGTTTCTGGGAAAAGCTGGAAAAGCTGGAAAGCTGGAAAACACAAGGTTTTTCACCAGGGTAGTCTCTGGGAAAAGCTGGAAAAGCTGGAAAAGCTGGAAAACACATGGTTCTTCACCAGGGTAGTCTCTGGGGAAAGCTGGAAAAGCTGGAAAAGCTGGAAAACACAGCGTTTTTCACCAGGGTAGTCTTTGGGAAAAGCTGGAAAAGCTGGAAAAGCTGGAAAACACATGCTTTTTCACCAGGGTAGTCTCTGGGAAAAGCTGGAAAAGCTGGAAAAGCTGGAAAACACAATGTTTTTCACCAGGGTAGTCTCTGGGAAAAGCTGGAAAAGCTGGAAAACACAATGTTTTTCACCAGGGTAGTCTCTGGGAAAAGCTGGAACAGCTGGAAAACATAATCACAGGCAATCACAGAGAGCGCGAGAGACAAACGCAAAGAGAGAACAACAAAACGAGAGAGAGAGAGAGGGATAGAGCGAGAGAGAAGGAGAGAGGGAGAGAGCGAACACGGAAGACGGAGATGTATGATCACAGGGGGGGGGGCGACCATATATATATATATATATATATATATATATATATATATATATATATATATATATATATGTGCCGGCGGAAGGGGATCGGGGCTGCCAGGCCGGTATCTGCGCCCCCCATGGCCGCTCCGGGGCTCCGGGAGCGCTCCTGTCCAGGCCAAGAGGCGGCCAAGACTTGCCCAGGGAGGCGCAAGTGGCCCCCAAACCGGTCCTAGACGGCCCCACGGCGCTCAAAGATCGCCCCTGGACGCTCAAGACGGCTCCCACTGAGCCCAAGAAACCGCTACAACGCCCCATCAAGATGCTTTCCAAAAGAACCCCAAACGGCCAACATCATTGATTTTGCATGGGAAAACTTGCATTTTTAGCTTCTACGTCTTTTCGGTCTTCACGGCGTGCACGAGGGTACAAGAGGCCCCCACGACGGCCCTAAGACGGCCCAAGAGGCTCCCAACACGGCCCAAGAGGAGCCCAAGACAGCCCCAGAGGCGGCCAAGGCGTGCTCAAGAGGCGGCCAAGACGTATCCGCGGAGCCCCAAGAGGCTCCCAAATCGGTCCAAGACGGCCCCAGGGCTTTCAAAGGCCGCCCTTGGACACCCAAGATGGCTCCCGTAGAGCCCAAGAGGCCGCTACGACGCCCCGAGAAGTTTTCCAAGGGAGCCCCAAGCGGCCAAAAGTCATTGTGGGAGCAACGGGCGTTGCCGCGAGTAAAGTTGAGACACTCTGCAGGCTGGAGCGGCGGGCGCTGCGGCAGAACCCACAGCTGGGCCGGCCGACCTCCCAGGTGTGGTGGCCCGCTCGCAGCGCCACGACCACCCAGACCTGACATACGACGTGCTGGAGGAGCTGGGCAAGGGCGTCACCGCCACCGTTTACCGCTGCCGTTGCCGGCACACCCCAGACTCGCCTCACCGGGCCGCCAAGGCTATCTCGCTCACGAAGCTGCGGATGAGGCCCGACCTGGCAAGCATGCTGGAGAGACTCCGCCGCGAAGCGGACATCCTGTTCTCGCTTCAGCACCCGAACATTGTGAGGCTTTTCGACGTCGTGGAGACACCCGACTGCCTGTACTTGGTGATGGAGCTGGTAGAGGGCGGCGACCTCTTCGAGCACATCGCCAGACATAGGAGGCTCAGACATCCAGCGGCCTGATCTTCTCGAGACCCCCCAGTCTCTCGGCCCCTTCCTGGGGCCAGCCTTCCGCCACGCGCAGAGGCGGGGCAGGGGGAGGGGGGAAGGCTCCTGAGAAGCCTTCCCCGCTCCCCCCCCCCCGGACCCCTTGCGCGCGCTGCCTCTTCTCGTCCCAGGCACTCTCTCGATGCTCCCGCGGCCCCCGGAAGGGCCCCCGCCAGGCCCAGGGCGGCGGAGGGCCGGCCGCCCCGACTGTGCCTCGGGCCGCCGGCTGCCTCGGAGGCTGGGCGAGCCGGAGGCGCGGTACGTGTTCCTCCAGCTCGTCGAGGCCCTGCAGTACATCTCGGGGGCGCCCAGGAGGGCGGGGAGAAGGGGGCCACGTGCGAACCCTGCCCCTGCCCCCCACGATTTCCGAGAGGGAGGGTGGGGTTCACTTCGCTCGGGAGCTCCCAGACGAAGTGAACCCACCCTCCCCCTCAGAAATCGTGGGGGGTAGGGGTAGGGTTCGCGTGTGGCCCCCTAGGGGAGGTGCTCGCAGTGTGTGGGTGTCCTGGCTGGGGCCGTGGAGTCTATCGGGCGCCATGGCCCCCAGTTCTTCTGGCAGCGCGGCACCAGATCCCCCCCTCGCCCGCGCATGTGCCTCGGGTTGAGTCGGGCGTGTCCCTCTGCAGGAGGAATGTTCGAAAGTAGTCAAAAAAATAGGCTGGGTCCGAGTTTTCGACTATTTTTGACAATTTTGGAGTATTGTTTGTCTATTTTTATTTTTCGTCCAAAATCCGCCTGTAGGAGGGCATGCCCGACCTAAGCCTCGGGACATGATGCGCGCCCCCCCCTCTTCCTGGCCCCCCTCTTCGGCGCACCCGAGCATCCACTCCAAAGGAGTGGTGCACCGCGATCTCAAGCCCGACAACATCCTCGTGGATAGGGCCAGCAGCTGCGAGGGCCGCCCGCACGTGAAGGTCTCGGACTTTGGGCACTCCAAGCTGATCGACGACGGCTGGGCGGTGGCCGTCACGCAGGTGGGCACGCCGCAGTACTGGGCGCCCGAGGCACGGCCCATCTCGACCCGATCCGATGTCGATCCCGGCTGGCCCGATCCGATTCGACTCCGACATCCCGACGGTCCGACGCGGCCCGATGCTCGCGCGGCGCTGCTGTGCATCCTGGCGCGCCCGATCCGATTCGACCTCGACTCCGTGCAGATGCAGGCCGATCTGGCGCACGTTCTGCCCTGCCCGAGGTCAGGGACCCCAGCAGGCGCGGACACGGCTACGACGAGAGGGTGGACCTGTGGAGCCTCGGAGTCGTGCTGTACGTCATGCTGGAGGGGACCTACCCCTTCGAGAGCGACGCCCTCGACAAGGCCAAGGCCTCGTTGATCCAGTTCGCGCGGGGCTGCAGCCGCCAGGCCAGGGAGCTCGCCCTCGGCCTGATACAGGTGAGGCCCGAGGACCGCCTCGCCCTCGAGGCGTGCTCAAGGCACGCCTGGGTGCGGGAGGACTCGGGGCCCTTGGCCAAGCTGCTGCAGGTCCGAAAGGGCAGCGCGGCGGCGTGCGAGGCGGAGGAGCGCTTCCGCCTCGCTGGGGAGCCCGCCGACCTGGCCCAGCTGCGCGCGGACCTGCGGCAGTTCACGCTGACCCACAAGTCCGCGGCGGTGCCGACCAGGGCCGAGGTGAGCCACGCAGAGCAGCGGGGTCATCTTCACCGACTTTGGCGCGTAAGCTGCCCGCGCAAGGTCGCGCGTAAGCGCCCTCGTTTCCAATGTGGTGTGGCGCGCTCGCGGGCCGCGTCAGCCGCGCCTCAAGGTCGACGTGCCATCTCTCGCGTGAGACCCACTTGTTCTCGCTCAGGTGGTGGTGACCTGGGCGGCCGACCTGGACGAGCCGCAGAGGGCTGGCGCGCGGGAGGAGCTGCGGAGGCTGCTCGCGTGGAACTGCCGCGGAGCTGCCGCCGCGCCCGAGGGCGGCGCCGGCTCTGTGGCCTCCGCGCCCGCGCCAGGCCCCGTGCACGGCCGCGCCAGCGCTGGCCGGCGGGCGGGCGAGAAGAGGAGGCTGCTGACGAGCACCGTGCGCGTGCGCCCGGACCTCGGCGCCGGACTCGAGCGGAGGGCTTCGCCGAGGAGCCGTGGCGTGCGGGTGCTCCAGGCGACGGGGCAGTACAACCTCGTGGCCGGCGACCTCATTGTCAGCATCAACCAAGTCAGCCTCGGCAGCCTGTCGGGCGAGGACCTGGAGAGGACCTTCGAGGCGAACCTCCGCGACGGTGCCGCACTGTCCTTCTGGCGCAGGGCTGGGTGACGCGGCGACGCAGGTCCGTAGGCGGCCACGGCGTTCCACGGGCCAGACGCAAGCGGCGGCCCTGGTCTTCCCCGTCGTGGGCGAAAATCGCCTTCGCCCCCAGCGCCAGAAGCAGCGGGAGGGGAGGATGAGGGGCCAGTGGGGAGAAGCGGGAGGAGGAGGAGGAGGAGGAGGAGGAGGAGGAGGAGGAGGAGGAGGAGGAGGAGGAGGAGGAGGAGGAGGAGGAGGAGGAGGAGGAGGAGGAGGAGGAGGAGGAGGAGGAGGAGGAGGAGGGAGGAGGAGGAGGAGGAGGAGGAGGAGGAGGAGGAGGAGGAGGAGGAGGAGGAGGAGGAGGAGGAGGAGGAGGAGGAGGAGAGGAGGAGGAGGAGGAGGAGGAGGAGGAGGAGGAGGAGGAGGAGGAGGAGGAGAGCGTCCCGTGGAGGCCCCTCGAGGCCCCGCCGCGCCCGCGGGCCGCCTGCCTCCCGCCCTCGCGAACCGCCCTCCTGGCGGGTGGCGATGCCGGCGGCTTGCGCGCCGCTGGACGCCGAGCAGCGCCTCGCGAAGCTGCTCGCGTCGCAGGCGACGGCGCCGCCGCCGCCATCGTCTTCGTCGTCATTTTCGTCGTCGCCGTCGTCGTCGTTGTTGTTTTCGTCGTCGTTCAGTCGTCGTTGCCGTCGTTGTCTTCGTCGTCGTCGTCGTCGTCGTCGTCGTCGTCGTCGTTGTCGCCGTCGACGTCGACGTCGTCGTCGTCGTCGTCGTCGTTGTCGTGTTCGTCGGCGTTGTTGTTGCCGTTTTGTCATCGTTTTCGTCGTTTTTTACGTTGTTTTCAGCGTCGTCGTCTTCGCCGTCGTCGGCGTCTTCGTCTCACTCCTCGCTTCGTCGGCACGAGTCCCCAGGGTCATGCCCGTCGGGGCCATGCTCGTTCCCTGCAGTTGCTTCGTGACGTTTCCCCAGAGTCCGACAGGCGCACTCCTGCCGAACTCATTCGGTGTTATGAGTGCTGTGCCGCCTTCTTTCGTTGCAGTAGAGGGTTCATACTTATTTGAACCGCTTCAGCGCTGTGGATCGCGCCTGCAGCACCGCCACAAGACGGAGAGACGAAGGCTGTCAGTCGTGCTTTATTCCCAAACCATCCTGTGGTGTTGGGTCCTCGTTTTGAGGAGACAGTGCGCCGCGTTCCTCACTCCTCCTCCTCCTCCCTCCTCCTCCCTTCTCCTATCCCTGCCTCTGCCCTCCGCATGTCAACCACTTCGGCACACCCCTCAAGCGTCTCGTGGCCCCATAGGGAGCTCCACCGAAGGCCCCAAAGGGAGCTTTCGCATGTGGGCGTCACGCCCGTTTCGGGACACCCCTCACACGTTTCGTTGCCACAGGGAGCTCTACAGAAGGCTCCATCTGAAGTGTTCCCATGTGGGGCGTCACGAACGTTTCGGCACACCCACCACTCACGCGTTTCGTGTCCCGATGGGGGCTCCACCGAAGGCCCCGAGGGGAACGTTCGCACATGGGCGTCACGCTGGTTTCGGCACACCCCTAACGCATAGGAAGAGGAGGAGGAGGAGGAGGAGGAGGAGGAGGAAGAGGAGGAGCATGAGGATGAGAAGCAGGAGGAGGAGGAGGAGGAGGCGGATGAGGAAGAGGAGACAGAGGAGGCGGAGGAGCAGGAGGCGGAAGAGGAGGAGGAGGAGGAGGAGGAGGAGGAGGAGGAGGAGGAGGAAGAGGAGGAGGAGGAGGAGGAGGAGGAGGAGGGGGGGGGAGGAGAAGGAGAAGGAGGAGGAGGAGGAGGAGGAGGAGGAGGAGGAGGAGGAGGAAGGGGAGGAGGAGGCGGAGGAGGAGGAGAAGGCAAAGGAGGCGGAGGAGGAGGACGAGGAGGGGGATGAGGAAGACGAGAAAGAGGAGGAGGAGGAGGAGTCAGGAGGAGGATGATAAGGAGGTGGATGATGATGATGGTGGTGATGGTGATGATAATGATGCTGATGCTGATGATGATGCTGTTGCTGATGCTGCTGCTGATGATGATGCTGATGATGCTGATGATGCTGATGATGATGCTGCTGATGATGATAATGATGATGTCGATGTTGATGCAGATGACGATGATGCTGATGATTCTGATGATAATGGTGACAATGATGATTATGATCCTGATGATGCCGATGATGCTGATGATGCTGCTGCTGATGATGATGATGATGATGTCGATGTTGATGCTGATGATGATGATGATGATGATGATGATGACGATGATGATGCTGCGGTTGATGACGATGACGATGCTGTCCACGATGTTGATGATGATGCTGATGATGATGATGGTTATGATGTTAATAATGATGGTAATGATGCTGCTACCGATGATGCTGATCATGGTGATGATGATGCTGCGGATGATGTTGATGATGATGACGATGACGATGATGATTAGGATGATGATGATGATGATGATGATGATGATGATGATGATGCCGATG
>CAUYUJ010021374.1:130000-140168 GCA_963575745.1 Prorocentrum cordatum
TGATGATGATAGTGGTGGTGGTGATGATGATGATGGTGGTGGTGGTTGCGGTGGTGGTGGTGATGATGGTGGTGGTGGTCATGATGATGATGCTGATGATGATGAAGAGGAGGAGGAGCAGGAGGAGGAGGATCGGGGTAGTGGTGGTGGTGGTGATGATGATGATGGTGGTGGTGGTGATGATGAGGAGGACGAGGAGGAGGAGGAGGAGTGTGGTGGTGATGATGATATTGGTAGTGATCATGACGATGATGAAGAAGTCGACGTTGGCGATGATGATGCTGATGATGATGAGGATGATGATGACGATGATGCTGATGATGATGGTGACGATGATGATGGTGATGCTGATGCTGCTCTTGATGATGTTGGTGAGGAGGAGGAGGAGGAGGAGGAGGAGGAGGAGGAGGAGGGGGAGGAGCAGGAGGAGGAGGATTGGGGTGGTGGTGCTGGTGGTGGTGGTGCTGATGATGATGATGGTGATGATGATGATGCTGGTGGTTGTGGTGGCGGTGATGACGATGCGGAGGAGGAGGAGGAGGAGGAGAAGGAGGAGGAGAAGGAGGAGGAGGAGGAGGGTGGTGGAGGTGGTGATAATGATGATGGCGGCGGTGGTGATGATGGTGATGATGATGATGACGGCGACGCCGACGTCGACGTCGAGGATGACGAAGACGATGATGATGATGATGATGATGATGATGATGATGATGATGATGATGATGATGATGATGATGATGATGATGATGATGATATTGATCATGCTGCCGATGCTCATGATGCTGATGAGAAGGGTGGCGGCAGTGGTGATGTTAATGATGACGACTACAAGTGCGATGATGATTATGATGATCATGGTGATGATGATGCTGATGCTGCAGAGGATGATGATGCTAATGATGATCATCATCGTCATGGGTTGTGATGGTGATGATGATGACGACGATGATGACGACAACGACGACGACGATGCCGATGATGATGATGCTATGATGATGATGCTGATGATGATGATGACAACGATGATGCTAATGATGATGATGACGATGATTATGATGATGATGATTCTGATGATGTGGATGAGGGTGCTGATGGTGATGCTGATGCTGATGCTGATGCTGATGCTGCGGCTGCTGCTTCTGAAGAACATGATGATCATGATGTTGATGCTGCAGATTTCGGATAGTGATGGTGACGATGACGACGACGGCGATGATGATGACGATGATGATGCTGTTGTTGATGATTTTGCGGATGAGGATGATGCTGAGGAGGATGATACTGATGCTGATGCTGATGGCGATGATGGTTGTGGTGATGTCGATGAGGAGGAGGGCGATGATGAGAGTGATTATGAAGATGATTATGGCGGCGCTTGTCATCGTGGTGGTGGTGGTGGTCATGGGGATGGTGGTGATGGTGATGGTGGTGATGATGATGGTTCTGAATGGTAGTGGTAGTGATGGTGGTGGCAGTGAAAGGTTCATGGTAGTGGTGCTGCTGATGATGGTGGTGGTGGTGTAGTGATTGTGATGCTGCTGCTGCTACTGATGATGAGGAAGAAGAAGAAGGTGAAGATGACGATGATGATGCTGAATATGATGATGATGGTTATCATGATGATGATAATGACGATTATAATGATGATGAGGATGATGATAACGACGACGACGATGATGTTGATGATGATGACGATGGTGCTGATTACAATGATGAGGATGGTGATGGGGACGATGATAATGATAATGATAATGATGGTGGTGGTGATGATGATGCTATTGTTGATGATGATGCTGATGGTGGATGATGATGACGATGATGATGGTGATGATGATAACGACTCTGCTGCTGCTGCTGCTGCTGATGATGATGATGATGATGATGATGATGATGATGATGATGATGATGATGATGATGATGATGATAATGAGGCGGAGGAGGAGGAGGGGGAGGAGGACGGTTAATTCCGACTGAGGGAACTGCCTGGTTTGAAGACAACCGTTTGCAGAGCCTGAAGCGTGCCAAAACATTATTCTCGGGACTTCAACGCCGTGGATCAACCTGTCTGTTGCGTCCTGACGATCCTGATTCGTACCAACACGCCATTCTTGGGACTTCAACATCGCGAATCAACGTAATTGCTGCATCCTCATAATCCAGAGTCTTTCCAAAACAATATTTCTGGTACGTTGACCGTGCGACAGTTTCGCATTTTGTAAAACGAACGTGCACGGTGCCAATGCGAGAGCCACATTTTGAAAACGACCCGCCCTTAATCCGCCAAATTCTCGCAAACGTTTAAAACGAATGTAGTGAGCGGCGCTGAGGCAAGAGCCACATATTGAAAACAACCCGCGCTCCATCTGCGAAACTGTTGTCAAGCTTTAAGCTTCAGGGTCATGAGTGGTGAGGAAATCTCAGGCGCAACGCCCGGCCCGCCCTTTCGACTGGCCTCGGGGTGCGATAGGGAGAAGTTAGTTGTAAGAAAAAGGAAGGGAGGGAAAGGAGGAGGAGGAGGAGCAGGGGGGGAGGAGGAGGAGGAGGAGGAGGAGGAGGAGGAGGAGGAGGAGGAGGAAGAGGAGGAGGACGAGGAGGAGGGGAGGAGGAGGAGGAGGAGGACGAGGACGAGGACGAAGACGAGGAGGGAGGAGGAGGAAAAGGGAAGAGGAGGAAAAGGGAGGAGGAGGAAAAATAAGAGAAAGAGGAAGAGGAGGAGGAGGAGGAGGAGCAGGAGGAGGAGGAGGACGAGGAGGAGGAGGAGGAGGCGGAGGAGGAGGAGGAGAAGGAGGAGGAGGAAGATGATGAGGAGGGGGAAGAATAATGCCCAGAAGGAGACGAACCGTACTAATAAGAAGAGTACACACACACACTACGTCGAAACCGAATCCATTTAATGATAGTAATAGTATACAAGCTAATAAGATGCATAACGATAATACTAAGAAGCACCATGCACATAACCATATCGAGGCTACTGACAATAATAATACTGCGACGGCGAATAATAATACAAGTAAGACTGGTGAGACGAAAACACAGCATATTCATACACCAATTCATAAGAATATTGCTCATAAAAGTATGAATTATACTGTTAGTTGAATAATCCTGAACATAGTAATGGTCATACTACGACGAATGATAAGACGACTACTCTTGAGAAGACTAATATTAATCATACTAATACTGCTGATACTAATAATACTAAGAATGAGAGCAATAATGCTACGAACAGTAAACACATTTACACATAACTCTATTAATAACAATCTTTATAATAGTCCCAGGCGTAAATAATATTCGTAATACGATTACTAATAATAAGAAGAATCAGGAGGAGGAGGACGAGGAGGGGGAGGAGCCCCGCCATCTCTTACTGCAGGCCTCCGTGGCCTCCGCCCCGGCGGTGGCTGCGGCCTCGGCGGCCAGGAAGCCCACGAGGCGGGGCGGGTGGGCCGTTCAAGTCGGCCTCCTCCTTCTGCTTCTCCTTCTCCTCCTCCTCTTCCTCGTCCTCCTCCTCCTCCCTTCTCCTCCCTCCTCTCTCTCTCTCTCCTTGTCCTCCCACCCTCGAGGATCGAGGCTCCTCCTTGTCCTCCAGCCTTCGAGAATCGAGGCTCGAGGATCAGGGTCTTCTGGCCGTTCTTGTGCCCTGCGCCCTAAGAGGTCCCCCCTGGGGCCCAGAGAAGAGCGCCCGCGGGTCTCAGTCCCTCGAGGGGCCTCCCTGGGCCTCCAGAGGTCCCCCGAGGCACGGTAGGTTCGTGCGGCGTCGGCGCGCGCAAAGGTTTTGACACAGCGTCGATCGTTCCACCTGGAATCGATCGCGGCCCCGATCGTTCAAGTTTGACTTCCGCTGGGTCCAGCGGCGCCCCCGTGTCCCTCGGTGCTTCCCCGTCGCAGAATTCAAGGTTGAACGCGTTCGCTGGCGTCGCCGGCGCACTAACGCCGCATGAACCTACTGTACCAAACCAGGGGCTTCAACAGATGCTACGCGACTTTACACACTTACAAGGAGGGTCTGGGTTGGGGCACGATGATGCCCCTGGGGACACGACGTGCGGCAGAGAGCCCTGAACGGCTTTACATTGATACGATGGGGGGTCACGATGGAGGGTCACGATGGGTTGGGGCACGATGATGCCCCTGGGGACACGAAGTGCGGCAGAAGACCCTGAACGGCTTTACACAGTTACGATGGGGGGCCACGATGGGGGGTCACGATTGGGGGGCACGAGGACGAACCATGAATACAGAGTCAACACATATTCAAACATATCAACACATGGTAGAAGCATCGCCCCCCTTCTATTTTCAATGTATGTATGTCTGTCTGTCTGTCTGTCTGTCTGTATGCATGCATGCATGCATGTATGTATGTATGTGTGTAATGTATGTATGTATGTATGCATGCATGCATGCATGCATGCATGCATGCATGTATGCATGTATGTATGCATGTATGTATGCATGTATGTATGTATGTATGTATGTATGTATGTATGTATGTATGTATGTATGTATGTATGTATGTATGTATGTATGTATGTATGTATGTATATGTATGTGTATGTATGTATGTATGTATGTATGTATGTATGTATGTATGTATGTATGTATGTATGTATGTATGTATGTATGTATGTATGTATGTATGTATGTATGTATGTATGTATGTAGTATGTATGTATGTATGTATGTATGTATGTATGTATGTACGTATGTATGTATGTATGTATGTATGTATGTATGTATGTATGTATGTATGTATGTATGTATACATATAACGGCGCACCGGGTCCGGGGGCCCGGGGCCGGGACCCCGACCACAAATGTGGGCTCCGGGGGGCCCGGAGGCTCGTCGGACCGCCGGACGCCGTCCAAGATCGTTCGCAGGCGGCTTCGGAACGCGCTCCGATGGCTCCAGATGCCTTCCAAGACGCCTGTCATGACACCAAGAAGGTCCCAGAAGCCTCCAAGACGCTCCGAGAGGCAGCCCAAGAGAGGCCCAAGAAGCAAAAATCGTGCCATTCCTATGGGAAAACGTATATTTTTCGCATGTTCGCCTCTTGGGCTTTCACCGCGTCCAAGACGGCCCAAGAGGCGCCCAAGACGGTCTACGAGGCCTCCGGGAGCGCTCCAAGGCTGCGCACGAGTGGCCCAGGACGGCCCCAAGACGGCCGAAGAGAGCCCCAAGACGACTTCGAGAGGGGTCCCAGACGGAGAAAGCCACTCTCGAATTCCGAGCTTCCGGCCCAACATATCCCAGGAGGCGCCAAAACGCCGCCCAGAGGCGCCAAAAGGCTCCCAAAAGCACCCCAAGACGTTCCGAGAGGCACCCCAAGAGAGGTCCAAGAAACAAAAATCGTGCCATTCCTATGGGAAAACGTATATTTTTCGCATGTTCGCATCTTGGGCTTTCACCGCGTCCAAGACGGCCCAAGAGGCCTCCAAGACGGCCTAGGAGGCCTCCGGGAGCGCTCCAAGGCTGCGCACGAGTGGCTCAGGACGGCCCCAAGACGGCCCAAGAGAACCCCAAGACGACTTCGAGAGGGGTCCCAGAAGGAGAAAGCCACTCTCGAATTCCGAGCTTCCGGCCCAACATATCCCAGGAGGCGCCAAAACGCCGCCCAGAGGCGCCAAAAGGCTTCAAAATCAGCCCAAGACGTTCCGAGAGGCACCCCAAGAGAGGTCCAAGAAACAAAAATCGTGCCATTCCTATGGGAAAACGTATATTTTTCGCATGTTCGCATCTTGGGCTTTCACCGCGTCCAAGACGGCCCAAGAGGCCTCCAAGACCGCCCCAAGACGGCCCAAGAAGCTTCCAAGAGGGCCCCAGGACAGCCCAAGAGGGCCCCAAGACGGCCCAAGAGGCGCCCAAGATGGCCCAAGAGGGCCCCAAGACGGGCCCAAGAGGGGGCCCAGAGGGGGACCACGAACCGCAAGCTCGAGCCTTCCGCCCCAAGAGGCCGCCAGGAGGCCCCAAGGAGGCCCCTCAAGAGGCCCCAGGAGACCCCCAAGAGGCCCAAAGGAGGCCCCGAGAAGCCCCAAATCGGCCCCCAAAATGCTTCGAACCTGCTTCCAGGAGGCCCCCGACAGGTTCAGAGGCTCCCGAGAAGCTACGTCAAACTCCCAGCGAGCGGCCGGACGAGGCCCCCCACAAAATCACAAGAGGGTTCCAGTATTTGTATCCTTCAGCGCTCTCTGGCCTTCTTCCCCCTGCCCCCTTCCCTGCGTCTTTCGTTGACTCAAGCTCGCCTCCTAGCTAGAACCTAAGCGCGCGCGAAGCGCGCGCGTGGTTCTAGTATGTATGTATGTACGTATGTATGTCTGTCTGTCTGTCTGTCTGCCTACATGCCTGCCTGTATGTATGTACGTATGTATGTACGTACGTACGTATGTATGTATGTATGTAATGCATGTAATGTTTGTAATGTATGTAATGTATGTATGTATGTATGTATGTATGTATGTATGTATGTATGTATGTATGTATGTATGGATGGATGGATGGATGGATGGATGGATGGATGGATGAATGGATGGATGGATGGATGGATGGATGGATGGATGGATGTATGTATGTATGTATGTATGTATGCATGTGCGTGTATGTATATAAGTAGCTTCCACAAAGCTCTTGACCAGAAGGGGCCCGCTCCCGACCCGCAGACCAAAACGTGTATATATACACATATGTTATATTATATTATATTATATTATATTATATCATATTATATTGTGTTATAGTATATCATATTATAGTATATCATAGTATATTATATTATATTATATTATATTATATTATATTGTAGTATAGTAAATTATATTATATTATAATATATTATATTATATTAAAATTATCCCTGCAAAGCAACCTAACAGCGATGTGTAGAAGCATATCTGAAAGCATTCCCCTTAAGATTCAGATGAAAATCCAGTTGTCGAATTCTGCTGTTCTCGCAGTCGTAGTCGCATTCGCGATGACAGTCGCAGCGGCAACGGCAGTCGCAGTCACAGCCTCAGCCTCAGCCTGCCTCCTCCTCCTCCTCCTCCTCTTTCTCCTGCTCCTCCTCCTCCTCCTCCTCCTCCTCCTCCTTCCTCCTGCTCGTCCTCGTTCTCGTCCTCCTCGTCTTGCTCGTCCTCCTCCTCCTGGTGCTCTCTCCTCCTCCTCCTCCTCCTCCTCCTCCTCCTCCTCCTCCTCCTCCTGGTGGTCCTCGTTCTCCTCCTCCTGGTGCTCTCCCCCCCCCTCCTCCTCCTCGTCCTCCTCCTCCTCCTCCTCCTCGTCCTCCTCCTCCTCTTCCTCCTCCTCCTCCTCCTCCTCCTCCTCCTCCTCCTCCTGGTAGTCCTCCCCCTCCCCTCCTCCTTCTCCTCCTCCTCTTCCTGGTCGTCCTCGTTCTCGTCCTCCTCGTCTTGCTCGTCCTGCTCCTCCTGGTGTTCTCTCCTCCTCCTCCTCCTCCTCCTCCCGCTCTCACTCCTCCTCCTGGTGGTCTCGTTCTCCTGCTCCTGGTACCCTCTCCCCCAACCTCGCCTCCTCCTCCTCATCCTCCTCTCACATCCTCATCCTCGTCCTCCTCACTCATCCTTCCTCTTCCTACTCCTCATCATCCTCCTCCTCCTCTCCTCCTACCTCCTCCTGGTATACTCCTCCCCTCCCCTCCTCTCCCTCCTCCTCCTCCTCCTATTTGGTCGTCCTCCTTCCTCCCCGGGTCGTCCGCCTCCTCCTGCTCGTTCCTCCTCCTCCTCCTGCTCGTCCATTCTTTCCCTTTCTCCTGCTATCCTGCTCCTCGTCTGCCCTGCTCGTACTCGTCCTCCTGGTCTTGCTCGTCCTCCTCCTCGTCGTGCTCTTGCCCCTGCTGAAAATGTGGCCCAGGAATGGGAGTTCTGGGAAGTCGAAGAGCACGAAGTTGCCTACAGTTGTCTACGGGCATTCAAAATGTGGCCCGGGAATGGAGTTCTGGGAACTCGAAGAGCACGAAGTGGCCTACAGTTGGCTCCGGGCATTCAAAATGTGGCCCGGGAATGGAGTTCTGGGGACTCGAAGAGCACGAAGTGGCCTACAGTTGGCTCCGGGCATTCAAAATGTGGCCAGGGAATGGAGTTCTGGGAACTCGAAGAGCACGAAGTGGCCTACAGTTGGATCCGGGCATTCAAAATGTGGCCCGGGAATGGAGTTCTGGGGACTCGAAGACCACGAAGTGGCCTACAGTTGGCTCCGGGCATTCAAAATGTGGCCCGGGAATGGAGTTCTGGGAATTCGAAGAGCACGAAGTGGCCTACAGTTGGCTCCGGGCATTCAGAATGTGGCCCGGGAATGGAGTTCTGGGAGGTCGAAGAGCACGAAGTGTGTGACTGCTGCATCCGGTTATTCAGAATGAGCCTGGGAATGGAGTTCTGGGAACTCGAAGAGCACGAAGTGTGTGACTGTTGGTGAAAAACGAGGTGGACTCAACCCGCCCGGCAACTCCCAACACCTGCCCGGACCCCCCTGTGGAGTGATCTGTGAGCTGTTTTTAGCCCACTAGAAACCTATCAGTCTTCGCTGTTAGGTAAATATATTATATTATAGTTTATTATTTTTTATAATATATTATTTTTTATTATGGTATATTACATTTATTATATCATATTATGTTATATTATATTATATTATAGTATATTATAGTATATTATAGTATATTATAGTATATTATATTATATCATATTTTATTATATTATAGTATATTATATTATATTATATTATTTTATATTCTATCATGTTGTGTTATAGTATATCATATTTTATTATACTATATTATACTATATTATATTATATTATATTAGATTGCATTATATTATATCATATTTTAGTATATTATATTACATCATATTATATTATATTATACTATATTATATATTATTTTATGTTATATTACATGGTATTATATTATATTATACTATATCATATCATATTATGGTATATTATGTTGTAATATTTTATATCATATTATATTTTATTCTATTCTACTATATTTTAATATATTGTATTATATTATATTACATTATATTGTATTATATTAAATTATATTATATCATATTGTGTTATATTATATTATATTATACTGTATTATAGTATATCATATTATACTATGTTATATTATATCATATCATATTATATTATATTGCATTATAGTATATTATAGTATATCATATTATATTATATTACATCATATTATACTATATTATATGATATTATAGCATATTGTATTATACTGTAATCTATTATATTATTTTTATTATATTATATTATATTGTATTATATTATTGTATTATATTATATTATATTATAGTATATTATTATTATTCGTATTTGTATTATTATTATTATATTATAGATGTATGAATATTTCTCCTGTAGAGGGGAACGCCCGACTTAACCCATAGAGGCACGAAGCGGATCGCGCTTCGCGCCGCGCGGTCTCTGCTGGATGGCACCCCTCTTCCGATTCGGCCTCGGGAGGGTGCGAAAACCACCGCGTGGCGCGCTTCGCGGGGCGCGGTGCGCGACGTCAGGCGACCTGGAGGATTGAACCTCGGTGACGAGGAGGGGAGGCGGAGGAGAAGGAACAGTGGCAGGAGCCTCGATCCTCCCGGATCGAGGATCGAGGAGGATGGTCGATGGTCGAACAGGAGGATCGACCTGCGAGGAGGAGGAGGAGGAAGACGAGGAGGCGGAGCAGCGAAGGAGGAAGCGGAGCACGAAGTCCGGCGACCCGGGGTCGACGGAACGATGGATTGCGTGCCGCACAGAGGCGTCGAGGCCGTGGCGGCGAGCTGGCCCCGCCGACCGCACACCTGGCCGAGGGGCCCAGTGCGTTGTTGTGACCTCGAGGGCCGCACCCGAACACGAGGTGCGACGGCGCCTCGAACAGGAGTCGGGAGGGGCTTTGGCACGTCACAGCCGCGCGGAGAGCGCAGTCTTGGTCGCAGGTTCCCGTCGCGGTTCTGAGCGGCTGTTCGGTCGGAGTTTGCCGCTTCGGGTTGCGCACGGTCCCAGGAAAGTCGGGAGGACGACCTCGTGGCCGAGAGGGCCTCGGAAGCTGATCAGCCCTGTTGGGCTCCTGCCCTGGGGCAGTTCGGGATCGAGGTGGGGCTCAGGCCCCTCCAGCCGGCATGCCTCGGGATATCCGAGGAG
>CAUYUJ010021375.1:0-27500 GCA_963575745.1 Prorocentrum cordatum
GCTCCTCCTGCTCGTCCTGTGCCTTGACGGCCCCGGGGCCCCGTGGAGGCGCCGCCGCGGGCCGAGAGGCCCCGGGCGCCGCCGCCTCCCGTCGCCGCCTCCTCCACGACGAGGCACGGTGGAGGCGCCGCTGGGCGCTGCCCCTCTCCCGCTCCTCGCCTGCCATCGCTCTGACGTCCATGCCCCGAGGATGGTGCACCCTGCTGCCCCAGTCCGGTGGGTCCGGCCGGATCCGGCGCTGCCGGCGGGTCCGGTGAGTCCGGTGGGTCCGGTTTGTCCGGTGAGTCCGGTGGGTCCGGTGGGTCCGGTGGGTCCGGTGTGTCCGGTGAGTCCGGCGAGTCCGGTGAGTCCGGCGAGTCCGGTAGGTCCGGTGGGTCCGGTGAGTCCGGTGAGTCCGGCGCCTCCTCTGCATGGAGCCGGTGGATCTGGCGTGTCCGGTGGGTCCGGTGGGTCCGGTGGGTCCGGTGGCACTCGCGCGGCTGCGCATGGCTTTCGCGAGAGTTCCACATGGCTTTCGCGAGAGTTCCGCCGCACATGAAGCGACAAGCGGTGCGCATACTTGCGCCTAGGAGTAGGAGGAGGAGGAGGAGGAGGAGAAGGAGCAGGAGGAGAAAGAGGAGGAGGAGGAGGAGGAGGAGGAGGAGGAGTAGGAGGCGACAAGCGGTGCGCAGACTTGCGCCTAGGAGTAGGAGGAGGAGGAGGAGAAGGAGCAGGAGGAGAAAGAGGAGGAGGAGGAGGAGGAGGAGGAGTAGGAGGCGACAATCGGTGCGCATACTTGCGCCTAGATGCGCGTACTTGCGCCTAGGAGGAGGAAAAGGAGGAGTAGGAGGAGAAGGTGAGAGAGAAAAGGGAGCGCAAGGGAGGGAGGGAGGGAGACAAGGGAAAGAGGAGGAGGGACAAGGCAGGGATCGAGGAGGGAGGAGGGGGCACGCCATCCCTGGCAGCCCCGCAAGGCGTCCCCAAATCGCCCCAACACGTCCGAAGCGGGGCTTATCCTGGCTGGGCAATCTCGCACGCACGCACGCACCCTTCCTCCCTTCTCCTCCTCCTCCTCCTCCTCCTCCTCCTCTTCCTCCCCATCCTTCACCACCTATCAGGGCGGTTTTGAGGGCCCCAGGGAGGGGCCCAGGGAGGGGGACCAAGATATAGGACCCCCCCTCTTTTGATCGATAACCTCCAAGATGGCCCCAAGAGGCCCTCCACGGCTCCCAAGAGGCACCCAAAGGAGCCCCAAGAGGGCCCCAAGAGGGTCCCAAGACCCCCCCCCCCAAGAGCCCCAAGAGGACCCCAAGACCCTCCAATAGAGCTCCCAGAGGACCACCCTCCTTTCCTTGCCCACTTTGGTTCACTATATGTGTCTCTTTTTGCCATGTCCCGTCAGCTCTCCTGGGCAGAGCTTCTGAATGGGCTGGCGGGGTTACGCGAAGCGTGAATAATTACACAATAAGGAATTACTGTTCGTAGTGCCGGTCGCCACAATGGCGCCGACACTGAAGAGACACGGATCAACCGCATAGGGTCGTCGCGCGCTCCGAACAATAATGCCAAACTGTGTGATCACTTGTTTCTCCCAGGCGCTTGAGCGGACCAGGGGGTGATCAGTCTGAGCAGGAGCGAGTCTGAGTATGAGCGATTCTGAGTGTGAGTCTGCGTGTGAGTGAGTTTGAATCTGAGTATGAGCGAGTCTGGGGGCGAGTGAGTCTGCGTGCGATTGAGTCTTAGCATGACTGAATCTGAATGAAGGAGGGTGAAGGAGTGGAGGGCGAAGGAGAGCGAGGCGGAAGCATCTGAGTAAAACCTAATGCTGTGGAGCCTCTGACTTCGATCGTCTGGCCCTGGCCACCCGAGTTGCCCGCGTCCTCCTCCCCCTCCTCCTCCTCCTCCTCCTCCTCCTCCTCATCATCATCATCATCATCATCATCATCATCCCGTTCCTGCTTTTGCTAATGCTCATGCTCATCATCATCATCATCATCATCATCATCATCATCATCATCACATCATCATCATCATCATCATCATCATCATCATCATCATCATCATCATCATCATCATCGTCATCATCATCCTCATCATCATCGTGTTCATGCTCGCCTCCTTCTCCTCCTCCTCGTCCTCGTCCTCCCCCCCTCCTCAGACTCGTCCTCCCCCTCCTCGTCCTCCCCAGCCTCCTCCTCCCCCTCCTTCTCCTCTTCCTCCCCCTCCCCTTCCTGTTCGTGGGTTCCGAAACTGCTCCGAAAGCGAGAGATGTTGGGCCAGAGAATGGCCAAACCGCCTGAGACATCCCCGCAAAATTCCGCGAACGGGACCCCGTGCAAACGCCCCCGCCGCCCCCCTCAGGAGTGCTGTTACCAGCGAATCGCCTGAGACATCCTCCAAATCTG
This sequence comes from Prorocentrum cordatum, assembly GCA_963575745.1. NCBI lineage: Eukaryota > Dinophyceae > Prorocentrales > Prorocentraceae > Prorocentrum > Prorocentrum cordatum. The sequence goes on from CAUYUJ010021375.1 coordinate 2,385, forward strand.
CTCCGAAAGCGAGAGATGCTGGGCCAGAGAATGGCCAAACCGCCTGAGACATCCCCACAAAATTCCGCGAACGGGACCCCGTGCAAACGCCCCCGCCGCCCCCCTTTGGAGTGTTGTTACCAGCGAATCGCCTGAGACATCCTCCAAATCAGCTCCGAAAGCGAGAGATGCTGGGCCAGAAAATGGCCAAACCGCCCGAGACATCCCCGCAAAATTCCGCGAACGGAACCCCGTGCAAACGCCCCCGCCGCCCCCCTTAGGAGTGCTGTTACCAGCGAATCGCCTGAGACATCCTCCAAATCTGCTCCGAAAGCGAAAGATGCTGTGCCAGAAAATGGCCAAACCGCCTGAGACATCCCCACAACATTCCGCGAACGGAACCCCGTGCAAACGCCCCCGCCGCCCCCCTTAGGAGTTCTGAAACCAGCGAATCGCCTGAGACATCCTCATCATCTGTGAGTAGTGTGAGTGAGTCTGAGTGATGACTGAGCGTGAGTGAGTCTGAGTGATGAGTGAGTCTGAGTGATGACTGAGTCTGACTGATGAGTGAGTCTGAGTGATGAGTGAGTCTGAGTGATGAGTGAGTCTGAGTGATGAGTGAGTCTGAGTGATGAGTGAGTCTGAGTGATGAGTGAGTCTGAGTGAGTGAGTCTGAGTGATGAGTGAGTCTGAGTGATGACTGAGCATGAGTGATCTGATGAGAAGCCGATAAGAGAAGGAGGGGGAGGTGCGTGAGGTGGGAGGTGGGATGGGGAGGTACGAGGTGCGAGGTGTTCCTCCGGCGCGGCCTGCCAATAACCAGAACCCCACACTTAGGATATGGGGAATAACCGGAGTCGGGTTGGCGGGGATGCGCCAAGCGCCCAGACGTGCTCTCGCCGAGAGGAAAATCGATGTTGGAACTGCGCAAATGCCAGGCGCTCCGCGGGGGCGCCAGACACGAGATGTCCCGCCGGGGACAGCGCGTTCACGAAGAACCGATCTAATGGGAAAGGAGATCGCTGACGTACTTCCGGAGGTTGCCAGTTGCGGTCCACGCGACCTCATCGCACGCGCGGCGCTGCTGGGCCGCGGGGGCAGCGAGGAAGTCCGCCACCAAGGCCAGGCGACGGAGCCCGCCCCAGAGCTCGCGGATCCGGACCGTCTCGAGCTGAAAGATCCGCTCTTTCTCTCTCCGTCGAATGCCCCGGCGCAGCCGGTCCAAGACTACCAAGTACTCGGCGGAGTCTGCCGGCAGGGCGGCCGAAAGGCGCTGGACTGCCATGAGCCACTTGCCCCATATGCACGGAAGGAACTGCAGGGCGTACAAGTCCAAGTCGCACAGAAACAGCGAATTGAAATCCGGAAGGAGATCCTGCGCCGCTCCCAATACGCCCCGCACCAGGCCAGCCTTGTCGCCGCGCGCTGGACAACGCAGCGACACGATGAGCTCTCGCAGGGCCGGCCCGATAAACATGTGCTTCCCGCGAGCCCGAAGGAGAAGCCTGCAGGCCGCGCATGCGCACCGGGGCTTCGTCCCACCCGCCGGAAAACGGGCGTCCCGGTTCTCGCCCGACGAGCAGCAAGCCGACCCCACGAGCCAGCATATGCTGTCTAAAATAAATTTAGCGTGGTAGCACGATGACTTCTCCTCGACAGAGGGGAAGGGGTCCGCGAAAGGTCGCCCCAAGAGTTCGAGATCAAGAATCGCGCCCATCAGCGCCAGGCACGCGGTGTCGAGGGAAGGCCAATCCAACGCTGCGAGCGCGCGGTAGACATCCATCACCGCCGTCGCCATCGCCGGCGCGTGCGCATACCACTGCCGCATGGCCCTGAGCATATGGTCGCCGCGCTTGTCGTCAGGAGACGCCCGCTCGCACTCCTCCCGGTACACCTGCCTGCGGCCATCGTGCGGGTCGAAGGCCTCCGTGATGCTCGCGCGCAAAGTAAACTCCAGCTGCAAGCCCTCCGTGAAAAGAGCGAGAAGCGTCTCCTCTTCGTCCTCGCCGATGGTTTTCGAGAAAGCGGCAGACACCTCGGCCCCCGAGTACCCGCGGAGCGCGGCCTCGACGAACTCCATGGAGCCGGGATATCGGAACACGCACAGAGCAAACACCCACGGCCCCAGCGTCCGCTCGCAGAGCGCCTGCCGCGGGAAGAACCGGCGATACAGCTGCGCTGCGTCCTTCGACCGCGACCGCCATCCCATGTCAAGCATGGTCGTGACGCACTTCCCCGCGAGCACGTCGTCCTCGTGCCGCTCCAGGGCCACGTCGGCCAACCGCTCGCGCGCGCCCTCTCGAAGCAGCTCGGGGGGGTGCAGCCGAAGTAGGCTGGCGGTGAAGAACAAGAAGCTCTCCCACAAAGCTTTGTTCCGGAACCCGTGCTTGGCAGCCACGAGGGCGCCGGCCTCGACCAGGCGGGCTGGGAGCCGCGCGGCGTGCGCCGTGAACTTTGTCTGGGCGTATTTGTCAGGACTCGTCGCAGATTCCGGAGCGTGAAAATCAGCGAGCAATTCGTCGCCCTGTAGAACGCGCTCCAGCTGGTCGTCGGCGGCCTCGTGCTCGACCATCTCCGGCATGGCGCGCCGCGCCTTGCGCGCCGGCCCCGGAGACTGGCAGCTTGGCGCGCTGTCCCGCTTGGGGCCCGGGCCGCGTCGCGCGCCGCCGTGGCTGCCAGCGCAAGGGCAGCGCTCCCCGGCGGCGTTCGCCCGATGGAAGGGCACGTAGCGCTCCTTTCGGGCGTTGCCAGAAGTGCCCTTGGCCCAAAATGCCCCCCAGCGCAATGGGAATGGAACCCCAGGGACTCGTGGGCTGCGCGGGGGGCGGCCTGGGGCTGCGGGGACACCTTGGCCGAGGGCACATCTAGCAACCCCCGATCCTTGGCGGCGTTCCAGCGGTTGACTCCGCAAGCCGGGTTGCAGCGCGGGCACTTCGCCCCCTTCTGCGCCCCCGGCTGCTCCAGCTCGCACCGCGCAGAACCCGCCGACTGCCCGTCGTCCACATCACCGCCCGGGAACGACGGGAACGCCCATGCCAGCGTCAGGGCGGCGGCGCGCGCCAGCGGGTGCGGCGGCGCAAGCCCGGTCGCGATGGCGGCGCTGAAGACCCGGCACGCCAGTGGAGGCGCGTGCGCCCTGCAGCTCGCAAAGCACACTGCGCACACTGCTGCAAATCGGCACACTGCGCACACTACTGCGCGCACAGCTGGGCACAACGAAAGGCTTGAGCCAAAATGATTACGGAATGATGTGGAATACAAGTTGGTAGCGAACATTGAAATTTAATGGCCCGAGCGACGACGACGACGACGACGACGCCGACGCCGACGCCGACGACGACGACGGCGGCGGCGGCGGCGAGCGAAGACGACGACGACGACGACGAGCGGCGACGAACGAGCACGGCGAGCGGCGACGACGACGGCGGCGAGCGACGACGACGACGACGACGACGACGACGACGACGACGACGACGACGGCGGCGGCGGCGAGCGACGACGACGACGACGAGCGACGACAACGACGACGACGACGGCGGCGAGCGACGACGACGACGACAACGAGCGACGACGACGACGACGACGACGACGACGACGACGACGACGACGACGACGAGCGACGACGACGACGACGACGACGACAACAGCGGCGGCGGCGTGTTCAGCCGCGGCGATCGAATCGAAAGCCACGGCCGTCGTCGTCGTCGTCGTTGTAATCGTCGTCGTCGTAATCGTCGTCGTCGTCGTTGTCGCCTAGCAAAGAGGCGCGCGAATCGCCCGCGGGAACGCACTGCCGAATCGACGGGTGACGCAGACAGACCTCGGCGACGCGCGGCCAAAGCGATCGGGCTGTCGACAACCCAGTGCACCGACAAGAGACCCGGGAGCAAGGAAACTGGGGAGTCTGACAAAATCCGCTCAAAATGGGTTCTGGGCCCCCACCCCGAGAGGTCTTTTTGGGGGTCCTCCAAGAGCGCCCCCAAAAAGATGTCATACAGCAGCTACTTCAGCATCTCATGTTTTAAAGATGTCTCAGGCGAGAGCCCCATTTCGAAGATCCGAAGCTTTCGCCACCGAGTTCAACATATCCACTTCTCTGATGATGTCTCAGGCGACACGCTGATTTTAAAGGTACCGGGCCTCAGGACCAAAAAGATGATGAGGGCCAGGGCGATGAGGTATGGAAGATGCGGGGATGATGGTTACGATGAGGATGATCATGGGCATCAGGAGGACGAGGGTGAGAAAACGAGGAATATGGAGGATGAGGGGGATGAGAACAGGGAGGGCGGATGCGGATGTGGATTGACAGAAACAACTATGATGACGAGGATGATGAGGGCAAGGAGGATGCAGAGGACGCGGAGGATGCAGGTCGTGATGACGATGAGGCTGAACAGACTACGTAATAAGAAGGAACAGGACTAGGATGAGGATGAGGACGAAGAGGGCGAAGAGGGTGAGGACGACGAGGATGAAGGATGATGCTGACGCCAATGACGATGAGGATGCGGGTGAGAAGGACGAGGATGAGGATGAGGGTGCGATGCCGCCAATAAACCTCCAACAGGCCCCTGAGAGGCATCCCATGAGACCCACAGATGCATCGACGAGCCTCTGGACACATAGCCTAGACACAGTGGCGGGTTGGGCCGAAGGCCGCTAGGTCCGCCGCCACCTGTTGATTCATCACAGAGGTGCCTGGCGTGCTAGACTTCTTACGTGTTGGTTTGGGTTCTTTTCCAAAAGAACTCTCCCTAGGGCTTCGGCCCATCCCGCCACCGCCGTATAGACCCGTAAAGAACCGCACAGTCCACAAAAGATGCCAAGACGGCCAAGATGGCCTACAAGATTGCCAATATTGCCTAAGATGGCCCAAGCACGAGGGAGAAGTAGAGAGGTGACGAGGTGGAGAAGCAAGGAAGGAGAAACAAGAAACAAACGAGAGAAAAGCACGGCACACCGCGACGTAGCACGGAACACACACACACACACACACACACGCACACTTCCGTCATTCAGCGGAGCCCAGACTGATCAATGCTGAGGCGCGGTTCTCCCTGGTACTCTTTGTCTCTCTGCCTCCTGCTCCTCCTTTCTCATTTTTTTGCCCCTCGAAAGCGCGCATTGAGATTGGTCGGAGGTGCTCCGTTCTATTCGTCCAGAACTTTAAGTCAATATAGCACTAAAGTAATACATGAGACGGTACTACGATTAAAGTCGATATCATATTTCGTCAGAGAGCAAGCGAAGATATCTGTCCGGTGTGCTCCTCGCCCCCCAGATGAGCAAACGATATAAGACGACATAAGACGATAAACCGATATAAGACGATATAATGAGAACTGGCACGAGCTAGCACAATACGAGACGACATAAGACGGTATACTACGGTATAGGGCGACATAAGACGGTAGAAGACGACAGAAAACGAAAATACGAAGTAAAACGATATACGATAAGGCGATATGGGACGATATAAAACGATACAAGACGATAAGACGACATAAGATGACATAGAGCGATATAGGATGATATAAGACGAAATCAGACGACATAAGACGATAAGACGATATAATACGAGATGAGACGATAAGACGATATAGTGTGATATCGTTTTGTACCGTCCTATCGTCCTGAACCGTCCAAGAGTATGGTATCGTCTTGCATCGCCTTATATCGTCTTGTATCGTCTTATCGTCTTATATCGTCTTATATCGTCTTATCGTCTTATATCGTTTTATATCGTCTTATCGTCTTGTATCGTCTTATATCGTCTGGGCGAAATAGGGGGCAGCACCTGCGACCACAATGCGATTTGGGACACCGACGCCGTCGCCATCGAAATGACGACGACCACGGCCGCGACCACGACGACGTCGACGGTGACGGCGATGGCGACGGCGAAGGCGACGACGAACCCGAATCGAACGACAACGGCCACGACCACGACGACGCCGACGTAAACGCCAACGCCGACGCAAACCCGAACCGCCCCTGCGCAACATTAAAAATACACAATGAGGAATTACTGTTCGTGCTGGCCAGAAACAACTACGTACGATAAGACGCCACGGTCCCACCAGAGAACTCCCATGGTCGTCGCAAGGTCTCACTCGTCCTGGGGGCCGGCGGAATGACGTAACTCACTGAAATAAGATAACGAAGGAACTTTCATGCGCACAGCGCACAGCGAGCCTCGAGCGTCGGCCCAGACACCGGTTCATTTATGGACACTACAACCACGCGCGCGCTTCGCGCGCGCGTATGTTCTAGCAAGCCACGGCCCTTTGAGAAGCTCACAGCCCCATGAAAACTCATCCGACGATGTATCCTCCTGCTCCTCCTTTTCAACATCATCATCATCATCATCATCATCATCATCATCATCATCATCATCATCATCATGCTGCCGACCCTATCGTCATGAAAATCACGGTCAACACCAGCATTGCCAGTGCCATCAAAATCACCAACACCATCATGATCATCGCCGTCTGTGTGAGCATGGTTGTAAGTTTAGTCACCACCATCATGTGATATAACTCCCCGTCCACCACAAAATCCCACCAGCCCTGTGGGCGTAGGTGGTTTAGGGAGTTTCCTCTTCCACCCCCCGTCTTCCCCGTCGGGCAGGGGCCTCCCCTGGACCTGGACGGGCCGCCCCGCGAGGTGTCAGACGGTACATGTTCGCCGGGGACGGTTCCAAGAGCGCATCTGAGAGCCCAAGATGAGCTCCAAGATGAATCAAGATAGCCTAAGATGCCTCAAGATGGCTCCGAAGATGCTCCAAGAGGCCCGAAGACCGCCCCAAGCTGACTCGAAGAGGCCAATTAGCTCTCCAAGGAGACCTCCAAGAGGCCAAAATCCGTCAAAAAACAATGGAGAACACATGATTTGTGCCTTCTCGCCTTGTCGCTTCCGATGGCCATCCGAGGCCTTAAGATGGCTCCAAGAGGGCCCAAGAGGGCCCCAAGAGGGGCCCAAGAGAGCCCCAAGACGGCCCCAAGAGCGCCCAAGAGCGCTCCAAGAGCGCCCCAAGAGGGGTCCTGGAGGCGATGTTTGGAGCTCCCGAGGGGCGAGATCGACCCTCTCGAATATGGCCGCAAGAGCGCTCCTGAGGCTCCCAAGAGCGCCCCAAGAGGGCCCCAAGAGGCGCCCAGATGGCCCCAAGAGGCCTCTAATAGGCTCCCAAGAGACTCCCAAGAAGCATCAAGAGGATCCCCGAGGCACCCAAGTCGCCTCCCAGATGCTCCAAGAGGCGTCAAAAAAACTCCCAAGGGACATCCAAGGAGGCTCTTATGTTCGTCCTTTTCCTCATCCTCCTCCTCATCTTCCTCGTCCTCCTCCTCCTCCTCCTCCTCCTCCTCCCCATCATCATCATCATCATCATCATCATGTTTCTCCTCCTCCTCCTCCCGATCCGCCTACTCCTACTCCTCCTCCCTCCTCCCTCCTCCCTCCTCTCCCTCCTCTACCTCCTCTTCCGCCTCCTCCTCCTCCATTTCACTCCCAAGAGAAACCAGAAGATACTCCGAGAGTAATTCAAGAAACGTATGGCTTTTCTGATGGCCCGTGTTCCTCCTCCTCCTCCTCCTCCTCCTCTTCCTCCTTCTTCTCCTCCTCCTTATCAGAGAATCATCAGTACCACCGTCGCCGCTATGATCATCGTCTCCCTCCACATTCTGATGGTTATTTGAACATGGTGTCGTGTATCTCCTGCCTTATCGTGCTCCTCCTCCTCACCGAAACCATTCATTTAGTCGTTCTCCTCTTTTCTTTTTTGTTATCGAACCCATCGCCCAGCATCCCACGAAGATCATTCACAGAGCTGGTCTGCATGGGCGTTCCGAAGCAGTCCGGTGGGTCGCGAGTTCAGCGTGTCCAGTGGGTCCGGTGGGTCCGGTGAGTCCAGTGAGTCCGGTGGGTCCGGCGGGTCCGCTGGGTCCGGTGGGTCCGGTGGGTCCGGTGAGTCCGGTGAGTCCGGTGGGTCCGGTGGGTCCGGTGGGTCCGGTGGGTCCGGTGGGTCCGATGGGTCCGGTGAGTCCGGTGAGTCCGGTGTGTCCGGTGTGTCCGGTGGCCGGCGTGTCCGGTGAGTCCGGTGAGTCCGGCGCGGTGGCTGGGGCAGCAGGGAGGACCATTCTGCATGCCCCGTGCACGTATCGGTCTCGTGCCGTGCCAGTCTCTGCTCGATGGTCCAGGGTGCTCCGCAGTGGTCCTCGGCGAGGCAAGCATGCACACGTCCGAGGGATGCCGAAGAGAAGAGGCGGGGGTCCTCCTGCCCCTCAGGGGCAAGGAAAAGAGGAACCGCTGGGCGCTGCCCCCCGTCCCTCTCCTGCTTCTCTCTTTGTGACGTCGCCCAAACATGGAGATCTGCGGTAGGTCTTGCGTCTGACTCTGACCCTCCTTTCGGCGGCGAGCGAGGGGGGGAGTGAGAAGGAAAAGGCCTTCTCAGAAGGGGGCGGGACTTCTCAAATCAGAAGCCCTCGCGCCTTCTGATAGGTTTTCGGTGCCTTCGGGAAAGGCTTCGAAAACTTCTCAGAAGGCCAGGTGACTTCCGAGCCTTCTGAAAAGTCCTTCTCATTCTCACTTCCCCCCTTTGCTCGCCACCGAAAGCAAACACCAACACCTCCACTCCACACGCCGCCTCAGGAGCGCGCTAGAACCGAGATTTCGGGGCGGATCCAGCCGAAGCGACAAGGTACGGCTAGCGGTGTCCGCATATGTTCCTCTCCTCAGCTCCCCTGACTTCGGATCTTCTGCGCTTTGGGTGATTTCGCCAGTAGGGCAGAAATGGTCGTCCTGCTTGTCAAGTTTCTTTGTTGCCGATGCCCAAAACACTTTGTTGCCGCTGTTTCTGCAATGCCTTCGCGGAGAGTTCCGACCGACGTACCCGAGGCGCAGAATTCCGCCCTCCCTGTTCGCACGGTCTGGACGCATGTTCGACACAATGACCAGTAGGAACGTCAACCAGTGTCTGGCGGGTCCAAAATCAGGGAAGTGTCGCGGTATCGGTGTGCGCTCTTCCCCTGAGGTCCTGCTGACCCTTGTCCTCGTCCCCCTCGTCCTCCTCATTCTCCTGCTCATCCTCCTCGTCGTCCTCCTCCTGCTCCTCCTCCTCCTCAGCTGCCCCCCCTCGCCGAGGGTGAGGTTAAGGCAGAATGGCCCGAGCTCCACGTCTGGCCCTCTCGGAGCCGTGAGGTCCTAGAGGCTGGCGTCTAGAGTGATGCGTGACAGGCACCAGGCTCCCTTGCTCTTCCTCCTCCTCCTCCTCCTCCTCCTCCTCCTCCTCCTCCTCCTCCTCCTCCTCCCCTTGGCATCACTTGTGGGTCAAGCTGTGCTGTTGGTGGCCGCGGTGGCAGAGCGGCTCTCGCGCCAGACTGTCTGGGACACCGCTCGGCTGGTCGCCGGAGGCAGCTGGCCTGGAAGCTGCGAGGCCGCCATCCCAGCCACAGAAGGTGTGCTGCGCCTCGGGCCGCAGTGCTGTCGGATGCGGCCCCGGACGGCACGGCCTGGACGGCCCTCGCCTCTCGGGCAAGATGGGCCTGGACGGCACGGCCCTCCCCGGCTCGTGCCTCCCCGCCCCAGGCTCGAATCTCTCTCTCTCTCTCTCTCGCAGTTCCACCATGAATCCATCAAAGCACATGCACAAATGAGGAAAGAGGGGGAGGGAAGAGGGAGCAGGCTACCCGCCGCCGCCTCTCTCTCTCTCTCTCTCTCTCTGGTCGCTCCGTCTGGCGGGGGTGGGACGGGTGGGACGGAAGGTCGACCCCAGGCGTGGCCTGGCTCTTTTCGGGCTCAGCTCTCGGGAGGAGGCCGCGTCTCCCTGGGCTCGGGCGCGGGAGCGCCGACGGAAGGTACCTCGTCCCCGAACTTGTTTGGAGATCTGCTTGATGCATTTCGAATGCGGTGGCGCCTCTCTAGCGGTTGCCGAGCTCCTCCTCCTCCTCCTCCTCCTCCTCCTCCTCCTCCTCCTCCTCCTCCTGCTCCTCGTCCTGTCTGACTGCCCAAACCCTGAAGAAAGCTCCTCTTCTTCCTCCTCCTCCTCCTCCTCCTCCTCCTGACCGGCTGAACCTGAGGAAAGTTCCTCCTCCTCCTCCTCCTCCTCCTCCTCCTCCTCCTCCTCCTCCCTCCCACTCCCTCCACTCCTCCTCCTCCTCCTCCTCCTCCTCCTCCTCCTCCTCCTCCTCCTCCTCCTGCCCCCGACCCCGCTCGGCGGCGCGGACCTGGTCCTGCACGGCCAGGCAGCACGCGCACGCCCTCTCGGCCGCGGCAGCGGGCGACCCGGACCAGGCCTGGTGCACCTCCGAGTCCTCCCTCGACCCGCCCTCCGGGACAATGGGCCTCGGGACGGAGGAGGAGGAGGAGGAGGAGGAGGAGGAGGACGAGGAGAAGACGGAGGAGGAGGAGAAGGAGGAGGAGGAGGGAGGAGAGAGGAGGAGGAGAAGAGGAGAGGGAGAGGAGGAGAGAGGAGGAGAGGAGGAGGAGGAGGAGGAGGAGGAGGAGGAGGAGGAGAGGGAGAGGAGGAGGAGGAAGAGGAGGAGGAGGAGGAGGAGGAGGAGGGGGAGGAGGTGGAGGGCAAAGGCGAGGACGAGGAGGACAAGGAAGAGGACGAGGACGTAAAGGATGACGAGGAAGACGAAAAGAGGAAGAGGAGGAGGAGGAGGAGGAGGAGGAAGAAGAGGAGGAGGAGGAGGAGGAGGAGGAGGAGGAAGCCGCGAGGGCCCGGCCGAGGGCGGTGCCGCTCTTTGGGTGAAGAAGAGGTAGCCATACCGCTAATTCACCTTCCCCTGGTTTCCCCCCTGGGGGGGCCTCCTGGGGGTCCATCGTCGCCACCGCTGGATTCGCCTCGAAATCCAGGTCAGAACGCACGCACCCATGGAGAGATCTGGGGAGTACCCGTATCGGAATTTCTTGGTTTCCTCATGGTTTGCCTCGGTCCGCTCTGCTGGGTTCTCCCCACGGTCGGGCAGGGACCGACCGTCCCGGCATTCCTATAGGCCTACCACGAAATCATCTTAGAATCAAGAAGCGTTCTGATTACAAAAACACTGATCTCAGAGACATAGCCCGATGTGGTAAAACAAGACAGTCTCAGCCAGAAATGCACACCACGAGAGGCTCTCGTAACATTCTTCGGGACTATAGGCAAAACAGGAGGCTCCCCCACTGCTTGACCGATCCCTATCACCATGTCCATCCCAAGTCCGATCCCCACCATCCCAGCACCCCAGTTCGGGATATGATACACTCCTCGAAGCTCGAAGAAAAAAGCCCATCGAATGGCATTCGGCACATCCCGCCACCGTGCTTGGGTTGTGGGTATGAAACCTACAGTCGGACCTAGGCCGGAAGAACATCTACCAAAAACATGAGACCCTTCGCCGGCCAACACATACAGAACATCATAAGGGCACCCTCCCCAGGACGCACAAGAGCATCCAACAAGCACGAAGAACACTGGGGCACCCTCTCCTCCTCCTCCTCCTCCTCCTCCTGCGCCTGCTCCTCTTCCTCCTCCTCCTCCTCTCCCTCCTCCTCCTCCTCCTCCTCCTCCTCCTACTTCTACTCGTCCTCCTCCTCGTGCTTCTCCTCTTCCTTCTCCCTTACCCCTCCTCCACCGTCTGAGGCGCGGGCCACAGAACTGTGATGGCGTCGCCGCTGAACTTCAACACGTCCCCGCCGAAGCTGCATATGATGTCTATCAGGGGGCCGAAGAAACTGTTCAAGCACCTGTCGGAAGGGGCCGAAGAAAATGCCAAGGCACTGGTCGGTCTCCTCCTCTGCCCGCCCATCTTGCCCTCTTCCTTGTCCTTACCCTCCTCCTCCTCCTCCTCATCCTCCTCTTCCTCCTACGACTACTCCTCCTCCTCTTCTTCTTTTTCCTCATCCTCATCCTCATCCTCCTGTTCATTATCCTCCTTATCCTCACTCTTGCTCCCCCTCTATTTCTCCTCCTCTTCATCGACGTCGTCATTGATGGTCCGCCGCTCTTCGGCTGATTGGCAGCTAGATATGATAGAGCATGGACCCGCTTGCCCAACCCTCACGCGCCCCCGCCTCTCCCCCAGGCGCCCCCTCCAACGTCGAAGAGGGAGGTCCTGACCTAGGTCGGAGCACGCGGATCCGAAGCCAGGGAAGTCCTTCAGTGGCGACATCCGAGCGCCATCCCCACCAAACATCGATTCTCCTCAATCGATGGGAAGAGGGGGTAGGGCTCAGACTTCGACACGTGTTCGACGAATTCCGAACCCTGCTGCCACCGCCCATCGGATTGCCAGAATCGTTGATCGGCGAGGGTAGGGTACGGATTTCACCGCCGGGTCCTGAGGGAAGCGGGTCCTGAAGGTCTGTCGCCCCTTCGGGGCGCTCGGGGAAAGCCCCGGGGTCTTGGACCCGTTCGTGCCCCCGAGACACCCCCCTGGCCTCTTTGGCGCCTGGTGATGTTCTGGTCGGCTCTGGCGGGCGTTCGGGACGATCCCGGCCCCCCCAGAACGCTCTCGACGAGGCGCAGTGGCTGGAAGGCATCCCGAGGCCGGAAGACCGCCGAGCACCGACGAAGACGTCCGAAAACCTCGGACCTCGAACCCTCCCGAGCACTTCCCCTCTCCCTCCCCCCCCCGCTGGAGCCTTCTTGGCTAGGGTGCCCCCCCTGACACGCAGGCCCTTCCAAGCGCCGATGTCGCGAAGAACTCCCGCGAGGGTTCCCCGTCCTCCCCGCCCTGCCCGTAACTGGTGTCAGGAAACGCGGTTTGGGGAGTTCATTTCCTCGCGCCTTGGCCTTGACTTCGGACGCCAAATACTTTTGACAATTTCGGCAAGTAGGGCGGAAATGTCTGCCCTGCTTTTCAAGCTCCTTTGATGCCGATGTCCGCTCCACTTTGCCAGCGCTGTTTCCGCCAAACACCTTTGTGGTATCCGCCCGACCTCTCTGAGCTGGAAGCTTCCGCCCCACTTTCCTCCTCCTCCTCCTCCTCTTCCCTGCCTCCTCCTCCTCCTCCTTGTGCGCATCGTTTGGAATGCATTTCCGACGCCTGTGCGGCGAATCCCGAGTCAGGATTCCTGTAAGAGGCGTCAGAGGGCTCGATTTTGCGGGCTCACCTCCGCGCGCCTTTGGGGCCAAGGCGACGCGAACTCAAACAAACTCCCTCGAATCACACCATGAATTTGTCCATGCTATTCATAATTCGTTTCGAATTTCCGCCACGTGCTCGCAGACACACTGATAACATGAGTGAGCGGAGCGCGAAACCGCATACATACTCAGCATTGATTCAAATCCGGCACCTTCAAATTTAAATGGAAAACAGGGCGCGAAGCCGTGCAAATCATACATATATATAGATATAGGTATACATCGCCGTGACGAAAGTTTCTTTCAATTTGCCCTTTGGGATGACGCGCTCGTGCGGAGTAGTTCGGGGTAGTTCTACTAAAACTACTCCGCGCGCAATCGCATCCCGCTCGGCAATTTATATGGTTTGGCGCTGAATAGTTTCCGATCCTGTGTGGGGGTAACAAAAATATTAACGTCTCTGGGATCGGAAACTACTCCGCCGAATGATCCCAGCATCATGTCATGTTAGGAATATTGAGAGAGATGGGAGAAATCTTCATCATAGCAAGTTGAAGAAACTTTTGTCACGGATGTGTATAAATATATATACACACACTGTTGATGTATCCCTCCGCGCATTCCCAGTGACATTAAATCATAATCTTGTGTTCCAGCATTCAATTGCCCTTTGCATGCGCAATTTGCAAAAACAACTCAAGGCCAAGAGCAACCGACCACATCCAGGCAATATTACAATGATAACTCGAACTACGTATTCATTCATTCATTTGTCGATGTATTAAAATACTGATAAACGTATTCATTCCCAACCATCCTGTGGTCTTGGGCCTTGGTTTTGAAAAGAGAGCGCCCCGCGTCCACTCCTTCATTCCTCCTTCCCTGCCCACCTCCTCCCACCATCATCATCGTCATCATCAGCAGCATCGCCGTCATCATCACCATCGTCACCATCCTCATCATCGTCATCGTCATCATCACCATCGTCGTCGTCATCATCGCCGTCATCATCACCATCGTCGCCATAAATTTCGGCACACCCGTCACACGCTTCGTAGCCCCATAGCGAGCTCCACCGAAGGCCCCAGTGGCGGTGGCAACGTGCGCTCGCGCCACCCATGTCGGCACAACCCTCACACGCTTCGTGGCCCCATGGGAAGCGCCACCGAAGGCCCCAACGGCGGTGTCCACATGCGTCCGCGCCACCCATGTCGGCACAACCCTTCACACGTTTCGTGGCCCCATGGGAGCTCCACCGAAGGCCCCAGTGGCGATGTCCGCATGCGTCCGCGCCACCCATTTTGGCACGCCCATCGAACGATTCGTGGCCACATAGGGAGCTCCACCGAAGGCACCAGTGGCGGTGTCCACTTGTGCCCGCGTCAACAATTTCGGCGCGCCCCTCGCGAGAATCGTCGCCCCATAAGGAGCTTCACCGAAGACCCCAGTGGCGGTGTCCACTTGCGCCCGCGCCACCAATTCCGGCACACCCCTCACACGCTTCCTGGCCCCATAGACAGTCCCACCGAAGGCCCTCGTGGGCGGTGTCCGCATGCGTCCGCGCCACCAATTTTCTGCACGCCCTTCACACGTTTCGTGGCCCCATAGGGAGCTCCATCGAAGGCCCCGGTGGCGGTGTCCACATGCGTCCGCGCCACCCATGTCGGCGCACACCATCAGACGCTTCGTGGCTCCGTAGAGGGCTCCATCAAAAGACCCAATGTCGGTGTCCACATGCGTCCGCGCCACCCATGTCGGCGCACGCCTCGCGCGCTTCGCGGCCCCATAACGAGCTCCGCCGAAGGCCCCAATGGCGGTGTCCACATGCGTCCGCGCCACCCATTTCGGCGCGCCCCTCGCGCGGTTCGTGGCCCCATCATGATCGCCACCGAAGAAGATTTTGCGAATTGCGGTGCTCACAACTGCAAATGGTTGGGTTCGTCACCAAGATAGAAATATCACTCACTTGAACATGCGATTGGAAACAATATCAAAATTTCAAAGACTATCTAGGGCGAACTGAGCAGGATAAAAAAACAGGACAGGATACTTTCGCAAGAGAGACAACATTTGCAGGACAACACACATTGAGCAAGAGGAGATACTTTAGCAGAAGAGGAAAATTTAGCAGGAGAGGGGAGTCTAGAAAGAGAACATAGTTTAGTATGGTAAGTAAGATCTGAAATCGACGGCATCCCATCTGAAATCGGCGGCCTCTCGTCGAACAGCGAACATCTACAATGACCAATCTCTCATCTTATCTACGGACTCTCTATCTCTTACTCGGAGAATTATCATCTGAAGGGAATCGGAACTGTCGATAATACCGTGACTGCACTACCGCATCATCCAGAGTAATTCTGGGACAATGGCTCTATCGCCCGATATTGAGTTTACCATACAGAACAATGACATCGATGAGAAGCCAGGTAACTGAAATATAAGCGCGCCTCGTTGTCTTCGTTGTGATTGCTGGGGCCGTTCAACCGAAGAGTATGTGCAGGAATTGCCTGGTTGTCTACGCGGGGTAGAACTAGGCAGATTCAACCGGAGAGCGCAGACATTACGCCCGCGCGAAGGTCACGACGAAATGCTGCTCGCAGGTACGACGCACCTGGCCGGAAGGGCTGAACGGCAGCCTGCTCTAGCGGATTGGCAACCGCAGAAGGAGTCACGACCGCGGGCGGCCTGGCGGCCTGGCGGCGCGGAACCGAACCTCAAAGACGTTGGCGGGCGCAGCGGAACGGCTCCAGCTTGGGCGTGGCTTAGTGGGGGGGTCATAAATGGGGGGGTCAGAAACGGTCCCCTTTCGTGCCCCTTTCGGGCCCCTCTGGAGCCCCAGGGGGCTCGTTTAGGTACCGTTTGGGTACCTTTTCGGACCACCCGCGACACCCCCCCATTTATGACCCCTCCATTACGCAACGCCCAACCAGCCCTCTCAGAAACCCGCTCCGGACTCACGCTGCCTCTGCGGTGCGGAGGCGAAACCGGAAGAGCCTCGGCCGAAGCCAGCGCCACCCTGCCACGGCTCTGGGCGGGGCTGGCGGCGGCTGACGGCGCGCAGGCAGCTGGACTCTCGGCGCGCGCCAATTCAGGCAACGCGTGGAGCAGACCGGCGGGCGCAGTGATTTGATCGGGCGTCGGGCCCTTCGAAGGCTCATGAGATTCAGGCCCGCGATCTCCACGCGCGATCCGCACTGCAGCGGAGCGCTGCGTCAATCGCTTAGTCTACGTGGCTGCAGAGGGCGAAGGCGGAGGCAATGTGGCGATCCCTGCGGGCGCACCCGAATCGACGTCGATGACATCGTGCTCCAGCACTGGCATCTCGGCGCTACTGATGATCCCCGCGTCTGCCCCAGTAGAAGGCGGGTCCAGGAAAAGCTCGTCAGTCGACGACTCGGGCTCGTTGCCGACGGCGACATCCACGTCCCTGCCAGGCTCTTCGTCGCCCTCCCCCTCGAACGCTGCAAATCTTCGGGGGGCCACTCGAGCACTTCATCGTCGGAAAGGTTTTTGGGTACGTTCTCATCGCGCCTGGCACGGCGCAAGAGCTTTCCCGCCTGGTGCTGCCGCTCGGCTTCGCATTCAATGTCCAGGCGCTCCTCCTCCTTAACCGCAAATTTGCGCCAGGCCTTCTCGAACAGCCTATCCTGTCCGTGCAACAGTTGCATTCCGCCCTGGACACAAGAAGCTATCTTGCTCTTGAACACCATCTTCTTGATGGTCTCAGCCAGCGTACAACTTCACCGAAAACAGGAGACTCGGCAAGCGACCGCTGACCCTCTGAGGGTGATTCCAAAAAGTCCTGCCCTGGGGAGCTCCGGAGACTAGGCATTGGAAGGCCCGAGAAAACCCTGTCGGGTCAGCTGTTTTTTGTTGTTGTTGTTGTTTTTTTGGGGGTGGGGGCTTCTCGGCCTGGGAACCTCTGGCGGCTAGGAGGCCCTGAAAGGCCCTGGAGATCCTGGCTGCTGGGCCCTTGTGCCAACGAGCCCTGGTCAAATGGGGATCCCTGGGGGCTGGAGCCTGGAAAGCCGTGGAAACCCTGGCGCAGCCAAGAAGGTGCGCGGGCCCCCAGGGCCCGCCCTGGACGGCCCTGGAGCTCCCGAGGGGCCCTGGGGAACTCCTGAAGGACCCCAGCCGACCAGGGCTCGCTTGCTTCCCAGACCCCCGACGTCATGATTTTTTCATGACGCGACCCCCAGAGGTCCAGACCCATTCCCCGGGACCAGTTTTTCATCCCGAGTCGTTTTTTGACGGTCCCGAGGCCCGGTAAGGGCCCTCAGAGGCCGAAAATAGCGAAAAACCTCCCGTCGTGTTTTTTTCAGGACTCGAGGAGGTCTGGGTTAAGGGCCCTTCAGGAGCCCCCTGGCCTCCTGAGCCGAGCCTCCAGAGCTCCCCGGGGTGGGGAACTCTGGAGGCTCGGCCCTGGAAGGGCATGGAGCTCCTGGAGGAGGAGGACGACGACGACGACGAGGACGAGTAGGAGCAGGAATAGGCAGAGGAGCAGAAGGCGGAGGAGGGGGATGCGGAGGAGGGGGGAGGAGGAGGGGCAGGAGGAGGAGGAGGAGGAGGAGGAGGAGGAGGAGGAGGAGGAAGGAAGTTGGTCGGCTGGGGAGCTCTGGAGGCCGGGCCCTGGGAGGCCCTGGGGATCCTGGCGGGGCCCTGCTGGTGCAGCGGCCGAGTCAAGCCGACTCGCGGCTGCTGCTCGTGCTGCTCCTCCCGCTGCCTCACGACCGGCTCTCCTTCTCCTACTTCACTTCCTTCTCGCGCAGCAGCAGCAGCAGCACACGGGCAAATAAGTTGAGGCGTCGGGAAAGCTGCGTCTCAATGGTAAGATCCGACGCCAAAGGGCCACCAATGCAACGGAACAGGTGATGAGCCCGATTGCTTACGCAGCAAGTTGCTACTATCTGACACGAAGCAATGAACACAATTGATCACATCCAGCACATTCCACCGGAAGACGACATGAAATATAGCCCGTTATGGCCGGGTGCAATCGAAATTCACCTCGTCTGACCCAGCCGTAATTCGCAGAGTCCCTGGACTGCCGTCTGTACACGCTAGACGTAGACAGAAGGAAGAGCAGAAAGGTCGCGGATAGGAGAAAGGAGAAGGAAGGGATACACGAAATTCCACACTTGAAAAGGAACCATGCACAATCTTCAAGTATATGTAACTTTCCAGCATTATGACATTATAACGAGCACTGCTCATGTAAACGCTACCAACAAGTCACCTCATACATCAACATGCATATTGCTTAAACGTCCCAAAGCACTTATGAACAACAATGTTTTGCAGTGCGTTACCCAAACTCTGAACAAAAACACGAACTCACATGTATGAGTTCCAACGCTTTTCAAGCATACGCACAACTGCAGTCAATCACATCTCAGACGCTCAAACTAATATTATTCACGTTTACCACAACATTGATACAACGAACTGATCTGCACAGGCTTGGCAAACAACAACCTTCATTATCAAAAATTATCCCGGCAAAGCAACCTAACAGCGATGTGTAGGAGCATATCTGGAAGCAGTTCCCTTAAGATTCACATGATAATCCAGTTGTAGAATTCTGCTGTTCTCGCAGTCGCAGTCGCATTCGCGATGAAAGTCGCAGTGGCAACGGCAGTCGCAGTCACAGCCTCAGCCTCAGCCTGCCTCAGCCTCAGCCTCAGCCTGCCTCAGCCTCAGCCTCAGCCTCAGCCTGCCTTCAGCCTCGGCCTCAGCCTCAGCCTGCCTCAGCCTCAGCCTGCATCAGCCTCAGCCTCAGCCTCAGCCTCAGCCTCAGCATCAGCCTGCCTCAGCCTCAGCCTCAGCCTGCCTCAGCCTCAGCCTCAGCCTGCTTCAGCCTCGGCCTCAGTCTGCCTTCAGCCTCGGCCTCAGCCTCAGCCTGCCTCAGCCTCAGCCTGCATCAGCCTCAGCCTCAGCCTCAGCCTGCCTCAGCATCAGCCTGCCTCAGCCTCAGCCTCAGCCTGCCTCAGCCTCAGCCTCAGCCTGCTTCAGCCTCAGCCTCAGTCTGCCTTCAGCCTCGGCCTCAGCCTCAGCCTGCCTCAGCCTCAGCCTGCGTCAGCCTCAGCCTCAGCCTCAGCCTCAGCCTCAGCCTGCCTCAGCCTCAGCCTGCCTCAGCCTCAGCCTCAGCCTGCTTCAGCCTCTTCAGCCTCAGTTTGCCTTCAGCCTCGGCCTCAGCCTCAGCCTGCCTCAGCCTCAGCCTGCATCAGCCTCAGCCTCAGCCTCAGCCTGCCTCAGCCTCAGCCTGCCTCAGCGTCAGCCTCAGCCTGCCTCAGCCGCAGCCTCAGCCTGCTTCAGCCTCAGCCTCAGTCTGCCTTCAGCCTCGGCCTCAGCCTCAGCCTGCCTCAGCCTCACCCTGCCTCAGCCTCAGCCTCAGCCTCAGCCTGCCTCAGCCTCAGCCTGCTTGAGCCTCAGCCTCAGCCTGCCTCAGGAATGGAATTCTGGGAACTCGAAGACCACGAAGTGGCCTACAGTTGGCTCCGGGCATCCAAAATGTACCCGGGAATGGAGTTCTGGGAACTCGAAGACCACGAAGTGGCCTACAGTTGGCTCCGGACATCCAAAATGTGGCCCGGGAGTGGAGTTCTGGGAACTCGAAGACCACGAAGTGGCCTACAGTTGGCTCCGGGCATCCAAAATGTGGCCCGGGAATGGAGTTCTGGGAACTCGAAGACCACGAAGTGGCCTACAGTTGGCTCCGGGCATCCAAAATGTGCCCGGGAATGGAGTTCTGGGAACTCGAAGACCACGAAGTGGCCTACAGTTGGCTCCGGGCATCCAAAATGTACCCGGGAATGGAGTTCTGGGAACTCGAAGACCACGAAGTGGCCTACAGTTGGCTCCGGGCATCCAAAATGTACGCCGGGAATGGAGTTCTAGCAGCGCCAAGAGCGATTTTGCGAGGATGTCCCAGGCGATTTGGGCTTCGACGGCAGCCGCCCCGGGTCCCGCCCCGACCCCCCTGAGGAGTCATGATGCTCTCTTTTGAGCCTACTAGAAACCTATCAGTCTTCGCTGTTAGGTAATGATTCACACAAAACGCGCCGGGTGCCTTTAAGCCTCCAGAGGCCGAACATGACAATATCCTTTTGCGGAGCGTCAGATCTCTGAGGGTGAAGAAAAGGACGACAAGACCGAGACACGTGACTTACGAGATTTGTTGTTAAAATGCAGGAAATCACGTTATTTTTGAACAGTTACTTAAGCAAGCCATCAGCCAAGTATTTCCTTCATATTCCCCGCGACGCTGCTCAAATAATCCTATAAACAAACAAATCACATGATGTTCTTCTCTGCATCTCTTCCAGAACCCGTCATGACAGATCCGCTGGTTCCGGACTTGTGCAGAAATCAAAGATTACCCCCGGAACAAATTCGAAAATGAGTGTACTTCTGAAAAAGCATTGAGATAGTCGCTATCATCGCCAACGTCCCCCATGTTCTTCCGCCTCCTCTTCCTCCTCCTCCTCCTCCTTCCCCATGGTCGTGACTGATGCCCTGACCTGCATCCTCTACTGGAGCGCCGGTCCGCCTGGATGGGCTCCCCTTCGCCCTCGGACACAGAAGTGCGCTTCAAAGTGGAACTGCACACAAGCCCAGGGAGCAGAGGGCAAAACATCCACCCCCGTAAAAGCCACCCCGACAAGCAAGGCCGTTTAGTAAACGCACCCAGAGAAGGAATCGAACAGGGCAGGGCTGCTCAGTACACGCCCAGGGCAGTTTAGCAAGCGCCGGTTATCGGGTCCGCGTGGTTTTGCTTCCGTTGAGGGCGTGGGCCCTCTGGCACACCCTCGAGAGCTGGTGCCGCAAGGCGCCAGCCTGCCGGGGCGAGCACACGCGGGCCCGCGAACGAGGCCTCTGTCGAAGCGAGCTGGCCGCGAGGGACGAGGATGGGACGAGGATCGCACCATCACCGTGGCAGTGCCGATGCTGCCGAGGACGAAGATGAAGACGAACGCGTTTCACTACTCACCGTAACTGTGCTGATGCTGCCGAGGACTTTTTTCATCCATTGACTTCGGGGGAAACAAAAATCCACATTGCTTCAGTCTGTGGATTGTATGCGAGCGAACTGCACTAAACGGATTCCCGTCGCAGGGCACGGTTGCCCTTTCTCGCCTGTCTGGGGCGCGCCACGCGAGGAACAGGGGGCTACGACGAGCGACGAACCTGCTGCGTGCTCGGCCTCGGCTGGTGGCTGAAGGCTTACGCGTTTATATCATCCCATCTCGAACTTACAAGCTGGCAAAGCTAGAGGCCTAGAAAATCCATGGCTTCTGTCTCCTGGGCGTCCAGGTCGGCGTGATCGAGCTAAGGCATTGGGCTTGAAACGTCCTCATTGCCTGGCTCGGGTGCAACAGTAGCGGCGTCTGAGCGGCTGGCTGTCGGGCGAGGGTTAAACGAGCGATTGCGCGTGTTGGCGCTGGCAGGCTGAGAACAGGCGCGAGACGGTGGTCTCAGGAAAAAGGGGAACTTCGGATGTCGGCGGACTTCCGATCCTGAGTGCACCGTGAACGTAGAGATTCGCTGGCCAGGAGAGACTGGCCACACACAAACAGGACTGGACGATGCTCATTCACTTCGGGCGGGAGAGGCTGGCCACGCGCAAACAGGACTGGGTGATGCTCATTCACTTCTGTTGGACCGTGTCTACCCACGTCCCGAGCTCCTCTTCGAGCCATCCTGGGGGCGCTACTCCTGTCATCACCTTGCCCACCCCCTCGGAGCGGAAGGCTGCCAGTACGTTCTGGCGGAGGCCGAAGTTGTTCATCGAGAGCTGGAGCTTGACGAACTTCTTGTCGTGGCACGACTCCACTCGGATGAACGCTGTGCTGCCGAGGAGGACGAGGAGGACAAACGTGAGGATGTGCGGCCGCGGATGCCGGGGACCCCCTGCTGCATACATGCGAGGGGCACGCGCAGGCCAGCCACGCAGAGAGGAACCGCAGCACGGCACGAGCAAGAAACGCCCGAGGGCCCCGGCGGCTTTTTTCTGGGAGGAGGAGGAGGAGGCGGACGAGGAAGGGGAGGAGGAGGAGGAGGAGGAGGAGGAGGAGGAGGACGAGGAGGAGGAGGAGGAGGAGGAGCAGGAGCAGGAGGAGGAGGAGGAGGGGGCGGAGGAGGAAGTACTTGCACCGAGTGGGTCACGTTTCGAGCGTGGTTGTCGGAGCGGAGCTTGGGTCCCGAGCTAGACCTCTCCGACGTCATTCAGCACATCACCGCAGTGGCGCGCACTCTCGAGGGCAAGTTCGCCGCGCAGAGGGCCAAGGACTGGAGAAAGACTGTGGCTCGAGCCGTGCGTCGCGGAGGTGGGCTCGCTCATCGCATCGCGCGCCAGCCGACCGAGTGGATCCCCGACGGGGCCTTGGAGTGCCAGGACGGAGCGCCCGCGGGGACGCGGGGACGGACGCCCTCCTCATGGATCTGGAGTCCGAGTGGAAATCCATTTGGGGCTGGAGGTCGTCTGAGGAAGCGTCAAGGATTCAGGAGGTTCTCACGCACATCCAAGGGCTTGACCTCCCTCCGATAGATGAGCCCCCCAGCCCCGACAGGCTTCGCAAGGTGCTCAGAGGCTTCAAACGATGGACGGCAGTGGGAGTTGATGGCTGACACCCGCACGTCCTCCAGCAGCTCACCGACCAGGGCCTGGCCTGTCTGGGGATGGTGCTCTGGAAGATCGAGGAGTTGATGGCGTTTCCGCTTCAGCTTTGGAAAGTTATCATTGGGCTTCTGCAGAAGCCCGAAGGAGGACGCAGACCGATATGGATTCTTACCACGTTCTGCCGTAGTCTTGGGGCTCTTCGACGGGGCTATGCTGTTCAGTGGGAGAATGCATTTCCTCGGGACTGGGCCTTCGGTATCAGGGGCAGGTCTTGTGAGCAGGCGGTTTGGCGGCATGCGTTCGTGGCTGAGTGGGCCAAGGCCAACCAGCAGGCCTCTGCGAGCACACTGGTGGACCTCCAGAAGGCCTACGAGATGGTTTCCCACATTCGGCTTCTGCGAAGGGGCCGTGAGCCCCATTTCAACCTTCGAAGGCTGGCTCTCCTCGTCATCATGTGCTCGGGCCCGAGGGTCTTGCAAGTAGGCGTCTTCATCTCCCAGGACTCGTTTCGCAGTTCCCACGGGGTCATCGCGGGCTGCGCTTTCGCCACGACGCTGCTTAGGAGGTTCTTCCTGCCCACTGCCCATATTGGACGAGGTGCTGCGGGAGACCGCACTCACCGCGTACTTGGTAGTAGACGATTGCACGCTGTCTAGCACATGGCGAGATGACCACGTGGTGCCCATGCTGGCAAGAGGCACGGTCGACTTATGCACCCGACTGGAGCTCGAAGGGCTGAAGGTGTCTCGTAAGAAGTACCAGCTTGCATCCTCTTCCAGGAAAGTCTCCAAATGTTTGATTGCCAGGTTGCGGACGTGGAACTTCCAAGGGGCTGCTGATGTTAAACGCCTTGGCGTGGATGTTTCACTGAGCAGGCCGAATCGGGCCACAGAGGCGCGTAGGCTGGGCTCAATCAAGCGTAGGGTCCGTTGTTTTCGTCTGCTTAGGTCCGCTCGCAAGGGCTTGAGCAGGATATTCAAGCCTGGAGGAACCGCCGCTGCTTTTGATGGTGCCAGAGTCACGGGGGTCTCCACCAGAGTCCTCGAGAGTCTTAGGGCCACCTCGGCCTCGGCTATTGTTGGCCCTGCTGCGGGGCGGCCTCGCACGCTGCAGTTTGTGTTGTCGGCGGCCCCCAAAGCGGACCCCGTTCATGCGGCCAACAAGCTGCCGCTTGAGTTTTGGGGCCGCGCGGTTCTTGAGCAGTGGTTTCCGCCTGCACTCCTGGCTGAGACCGTCGACGAGGTTTGTGAAGGAGGAGGAGGAGGAGGAGGCCTCCCTGACAAAGTCATGGGACCCTGTTCGGCCGCCTCGGCCACGCTGTCTCGCCCAGGCTGGGGGGCGGCTGGGCGGGATTGGTGGGGGATGGCGGGGGGGTACGCTGATCGAGCTGTAGAAGGCTTGGCCTGGCACGTCAGGCAAGCTTGTAGACCTGGGTACCGAGCGTGTGCTGATGGAGGGGCTGGCGGGTTCGACAGGGCTCGAATCGTTGCCAGGCCCTCCCATGCGCGAGCCCGTGAAGCATGCCCAGGCCCGGCTGTGTCGAGAAGGGTCTGAAGCGGGAACCGCCTGCCTCACCTCGCATGTCGCTGGAGGGCTGTGGACGCAGCATCGCCTGTTCCGTTCGCGTGCTGCTGAGTCCGCGACCTGCAAGGTCTGTGGCCAGGAAGCGGGTGACACCCCGCACAAGTTGTTTCGTTGTGATGTGTCCCAGAATGTGCGTGACGACCTCGGTCTTGACGCCGTGTCCCAGGCAGGGGCGGCGTGCACCGAGGACGATGCTCTCCTGTGCCGTTGCCTTGTCGATTCCAAGCTACGTTTGCAACCGCCTCCCCGATCAGTCTGGCCTTGTTGTTTCAGACGGGCCGATGGCGGGAGGCGTTTTCACCAACACTGTGGCTATTGACGGGAACATCCTCGACCCCGATTTTCCGCTTTGCTCGAGAGGAGATTGGGCGGCGGTCTCGGTCGATCAGCATGGCAACTCGCAAGGCGCTTGTTTCGGACCTCTCCCCGCGGCTCTGCAGGAGATAGGCCTGGCTGAGCCGTGGGCGTTTTTTTCCAGTGCCTGCCTCTTGCGGCTGCACCCATCACTGTCGTCACCGACCGCCATGCGATCGTCGACGGGGTGGCCGCGGGAAAGGCTCGATGTGTGCGCCCGAGCCGTCTCTATGCCGAAGTCTGGGACCGGATTTGGTTTAAGTTGCAGGACCTGCGGGCCGACGACGTGTCGGTTCGCCGGGCTCCGTCTCACAAAAGCTGGCCCCGACGCCCAGAAACGTGGTGTGCCCTGGCTTCACTTTCGTGGCAACGTGCTGGCGGACGAGTTCGCTAAGTGAGGGGCCAGGGCTCATCCCAGGGACGAAGACTGGGCCCACAGGCGCTCTTTGGCCTGGTGGGCTAGCCGTCACGTTGCATATTGTACGGGTCGCATCCTGCACCG
>CAUYUJ010021375.1:32500-47500 GCA_963575745.1 Prorocentrum cordatum
CGGCATCAGGCCGCCGGCCGCTCTCAGCGTGCCCCGGCGGCGGGCTCCTCGAGCCCCCGCCGTTCCGCCCGCAGCGCCTCCAGGCGCAGCTGCAGCGCGGCCGCGGAGCCGGGCGCGGGCCCTCTGGGGCGGCAGAGCCGGTCCTCGAAGTACATCCTCGGAGCAGCCCCGGGCCCCCTCGGGCCATGAAAACATCACGACGGGAGGCTCTTCACTATTTTCGGCTTCCGGGGGCACTTACCGGGCCTCGGGGCCGTTAAAAAACGACTCAAGAGGAAGAGCCGGTCCCGGGGAATGGGTCCAGACCTCCGGGGGTCGACGTCGTGCAAAAAATCATGGCGTCGGGGGTCTGGGTCTGAGCATCCCCAGACCTCCAACCTCTCGAGAAACTCGAGGCCCAGGGATCTGACGCTCTAAAAGAATTGGAGCGGGCGCGGTTTGGGGCGGTTTTCGGCCTCCGGGGGCCCTGAAGTGGTCCAGACCTCTGGGGCGCACGCATCGAACAAGTTGGAGCGGCCGGATATCTGGGGACGGACTTCTCTCCAGATGTGCACCCTCCGGGGGCCCTCGCCGGGCCCCAGGACCGTCCAAAAACGACTCGGGACGCAGAACTGCACCAGGGGAAAAGGTCCAGACCTCCAGGGACCCCGCAGTGAGAAACTCAAGACACCCGATGTCTGGGTCGTTCAGCGGACCCCGGGCGCTGCAATGTGTGCGCGCTGCGGGCGTTTCCGCCCGACCTTGGACCCGGGACCATCACCGATCGATCCGGCTGGACACGTGCCACAGAAAGACGCGTGGTCCACAGGGCTCCGGTCGTGATGATCTCGAGATGTTGCAACTATTTCGCAACGCTGGATCTCAGGGCCCACTGGCGTGGCCGTGCTCCCACCGGCCGATGTACCCCCCTAGATGGGGATATAGCCTGCTCCTTCCGGGCTTCGAGGGGCATGTCCCTAACTCGGGTGGTATATAAGAGGGTGGGCTTTCCAGACATGATGGCGTCGGTAAAAATCAGGACAGAGTTTTTTCGCCGTTTTCGGCCTCTGGGGGCCCTCGACGGGCCCGGGAGGCCGTCAGAAAACGACTCAGGAGGAAGAGCCGGTCCCGGCGAAAGGGTCGGGACTTCTGAAACATCCAGACGTCGCATGTCTGGGATGAGAAACCATGGCCCAATTGTTTGTCTTTGGTCGTCAGCGGCCGGACCAACAACAGTAGCCACCTCTCTAGGCCTGTTGGCCTCGCGTTCGGCAGCCCGAGCACGAAGCGCCTCGAGCCTGCCCGAGGCGGCGCAGAAGGGGAGGAGGAGGACGGTGAGGAGGATGGGGAGGAGGAGGGAGAGGAAGGAGGAAAGAGGAGGAAAGAGGAGGAAAGAGGAGGAAAGAGGAGGAGGAGGAGGAGGAGGAGGAGGAGGAGGAGGAGGAGGAGGAGGGGGCCTGGAGAGGGCGTGAGGCGACATCGAACGCGCTACGAACCGCTCCCCTGCCGAAGCACAGGGCTCCTTCTCCGCAGAAGTCGCCCCAACGTCTCGCCGGGGACGAAGGCATTTCCGCAGCTTCACCAGGGGCCAGTGGGGATGGGGCCCCAGACATGCAACGTCCTGATGTCTTCAATACGGCGTCCCCAGAAGTCACGACCCTCAGCCCTCGGCCAGCTTCTCCTCCTGAGTCGTTTTTGACGGTCCCGGGGCCCAGCAAGGACAGAGGCCGAAAACGGTGAAAAACCTTCGTCCTGAATTCTTTACGACGCGAGCATGTTTGGGGGACAAACAACTAGGGGAACAAGCAATAACATAAGCATAAAGACTCGGAGGTCCGCGCGGATCTCTCAGATCGGCGCTGGACCCCCCTCCCTGGCGCGCGGAGCGCGCGAGGAGCGGCGCCAGAGGCGGCGCCAGGGGGCTCCAGCGCCGACCCGAGAAATCTGCACGGGCCTCCGAGTCTTTATGTTCATGTCATTGTTCGTTCCCCGAACAATGCCCAAGTGGGGACGGAGGAGGAGGAGGAGCAGGAGAAGGAGGAGGTGGAGACGGAGGAGGAGGAGGAGGAGGAGGAGGAGGAGGAGGAGGAGGAGGAGCAGCAGGAGCCTCAAGGAGGAGGAGAAGGAGGAGGAGGAGGAGGAGGAAGAGGAGGGAGGAGGAGGGAGGAGGAGGAGGAGGAGGAGGAGGAGCCTCGAGGAGGAGGAGGAGGGGAGGAGGAGGAGGAGGAGGAGGAGGAGGAGGAGCAGGAGCAGGAGGGAGGAGCAGGAGCAGAGCAGGAGGAGAGGAGGAGGAGGAGGAGAGGAGGAGCAGGAAGAGAGGGAGGAGGAGGAGGAGCAGGAGGAGCAGGAGGTGGAGACGGAGGAGGAGGAGGAGGAGGAGAGGAGCCTCGAGGAGGAGAGGAGGGAGGAGGAGGAGGAGGAGGAGGAGGAGAAGGAGGAGGGAGCAGGAGGAGGAGGAGGAGGAGCCTCGAGGAGGAGCCTCGAGGAGGAGGAGGAGGATGAGGAGGAGGAGCAGGAGGAGGAGGAGGAGGAGGAGGAGGAAGAGGAGGAGGAAGAGGAGGAGGAGGAGAGGCTAATACGGATCCTCTGGGACTGCGCCGTGCGCCGGGCGCGCCGCTGCTGGCGCGCCTCGCCCGCCAGCCACTCCGCGAGGCCGCTGGGCGCGCCAGGGTGCGCCAGCGCGGCCGGGGCGGCGCCGCCGCGGCGCTCGGAGGGCCCCTCGGGGGGCGGCGAGCGAGGGTGGGATGTGTTCGAGGTTCGAGGTTTTCAATGTGGCCTCTTGGGGTCTCGGTGGGGGGCCTCTTAGGGCCTGCTGGGGGTCCAGGGGCCGCCTGGAGCGCGGCAGCTCTACCGAGCTCTCTCTTCCCAGGGGGGCTCGGAGGAACCGTTTCGGGGCCGTCTCGCCAGGTGTCGAGGTTGTCTGGGAGTCACTCGAGCGATCTTCTACGTCCTTGGTGGTTCGTTGAGCTGCCTCGGGGGCCTCTTGAGGCTATATTGCGCCGTCTCTGGCACTCCCACCTCCCACCCGAGGCCATCGCAAGGCGAAGAGCCTTGGAAGCAGAACTCGTGGAACATTCACATGCCTTCCGTTCCCAACAGCCGTTGCTAGAGGGTCCTTCTCATACCGGTCAAAGATTCATGGCACCAGAATTTTTCTCTTCAGGGGGGAAGTCACGGGATCCCATCTTCTGGTATCTATCCCGGGATCCAGATTGGGCCCGCAGATATTCCGCGCGTGCCTGCTCGAGGATGGTGCATGCCAGGTCCAGACAATCCCAGACATCCGATGTCTTCAGCTTTTCAATCCCCAGAGGTCTGGACCTTCTCCCCTGGGCTGGTTTTGCATCCCGAGTCGTCTCTTTGGACGGCCCCGCGGCCCGGCGAGGGCTCCCAGAGGCCGAAACCTGCCGAATACAAGCCCGCCTCGAGTTTCTCGAGACGTTGGAGGTCTGGGATGGTGCGTCCCAGAGCTCGGCGGCCCAGGGCAAAATGCGAGGTTCGAGGTCTTCAAATGCTGCCGTCGGTTCTCGGCGGTTTTCCAGCTTCGGGATGCTTTCCAGCAACTGCGCCTCGTCGAAGGATTTCGGGGGGGTGCCCGGATCGTCCCGAGCGGCCGCCAGAGGCCCGAGTTATGACCCGAAAGCCACCAGCAGAGGGGGCGGGCCTTCTCAGAAAGTATTCTAAGCCTTCCCCGAAAGCGCAGAAACTCGCCATCTTTCCGACGTCCATTCCCCGTGCATTTTTCGGTTTCGTGCGTGCATTTGCTTTGCAAGGTGGCCCAAACCGTTCCTAGATGGTCTTTGCCGAAAACAAATGCAAACACGTCCGAGCGATGCCAAGGAAGACCTCTCAGAAGGCGCGAGGACTGCTGCGAAGCCCCGCCGCCTTCTGAGAAGGCCTTCTCCTTCTGACTTCCCCCCCCAGACATCCGGCGTCTCGATGTTGTTCGAGACATGGGCCCCCGACCTCTCGACCGCTTCCCCGGGACCAGCTTTTCATCCCCAGTCGTTTTTTGACGGTCCCGAGGCCCATTTAGCAGGGACCGACCGTCCCGGCATTCCTATAGGCCTACCACGACATGTTCTTAGAACCCAGAGATGTTCGAATAACAAAAGCACTGCCCTTAGAACAGAAACCCGAGGTGTTCAGACAAGACAGTCCCAGCCAGAAGTGCTCTAAAAGGACATCTCGTACAGACCACAAAAGGTCCTTCGAACATTGTTCGGTGGGCCTACAGGCGAGCCCGGACGCTCTGCCACTGCTTGAGCCCAGCAAGGGCCCCGAGAGGCCGAACCAAAGTCCAGGACCTCCGCCTCGATTCCCTCGAGACGCCCGTGATGCGGGGGAGGAGGGGAAATGGGGAGGGGGGAGGAGGAGGAGGAGGAGGAGGAGGAGGAGGAGGAGGAGGAGGAGGAGGAGGAGGAGGAGGAGGAGGAGGAGGAGGAGGAGGAGGAGCGGAGGAGGAGGAGGAGGAGGAGGAGGAGGAGGAGAGCGCGATCTCAGATGAGGAGGAGGAGACGCCCGCTGCCTGCGCCCCTCGCTCCGCCGCCGAGGGGCGTCCCGGCGCGGCCGGCGCGGCGCTGCCGCGGCGCTCGGGGGGCCTGAGGGGCAAGGAGACCAGGGGGGGAACTGGCTAGGAGGCAGCTGCTGGGAGGCTTGCGTCGGAAGGATGAGGGAGGAGTAAGCCCCACTGGGGGGCTGTTACGCCAGAGTGGGCCTCGGATCAAGCGGGATTCAGCCCGATTCAGCGGGATGAGGCGGGACGAAGCCAGATCAAGCGGGATCAAGCGGGATTAAGCCGGATTAAGCCGGGATTTCGGACCAGGGCTAAATCAGAATTTGACCTCCCAGGAGTTGCAGTCGAAAACTGGCAGAAGGGGGGGGGGACACATCGACCTGGAATCGGCGATACCTCGCCGAAGGATCGGCGAGAGGCCTCCGAGGAGACCTCGCAGAAGGATCGGAGAGAGGCCTCCGAGGGCGCATCCGCGCCTTCCATGGGCGGGCTGGGGCTATCGGGGCCCCATCGGCGATCCATGGGCGATTGGGGGCGGATGCATCCCCTCCCCATTCGGGCAGACGTGAGACTCGGCTTCGGGGGACTCGGGCTGGCCTGACGGGGCCATCAATGAAAACGACGAGACCCAATCTGAAATTTGGCGCGAACCCCCGCTGCAGACATCCCACGAAAACCAGACAGTCAAAATCCAGGACGCGCTCGCCAGAATCGGCTACACGTAAGAGTGACCCTGGGTAAGAGTGACCTTTGGTGCGCGGCTGAACGGGGGACGCGGGGTGGCCGAAGCTTGGCGCGCAAGCCGCTGCTGCCGCTTCGCGCTCAGCGATCGGGGGAGCCCTTTGAGCCCGCACCAAAGGTCACTCCGGCGAAAAGTCACTCTTACGTGTGGTCAAACGTCGGCAAACCCGAGTTCCGGCTTACTCTACGCTTCCCCGACCCATGCCCATCCCCCCCCCTATCGTTGTCCCCGAGGGCCCCTCGAGGCGAGGGAGCTCGGGCACGCTGCTGGCGCACCCGCTCTTCTGCAGGCGCTGGGGCGCGGCGGCCGGGGGCGGCGGCGCCCTCGCCAGCGGGGCGGGCTGCGGCGGCGCGACGCCCTGGGCGGCCTGGTCGAGGCGCCGACGACGCCGTCGACGCCGACGGCGACGACGACGACGCCGACGACGCCGACCACGACGACGACGACGCCGACGACGACGACGACGACGCCGTCGACGCCGACGACGACGTCGACGACGACGACGACGCCGACGCCGACGACGACGACGCCACCGCCGACGACGACGACGACGACGACGACGACGACGACGACGACGACGCCGACGACGACGACGACGACGACCTGCTCGAGGTGCTCCGCCAGCCGCGCGCGGGCCGGCGCCGGCGCCGCTGCGGCGGGCCCTGGCGCGCCGGCCAGCCGCTTCTGGCCCTGCGCGCGGCCGCCGCCTGCGGCGGGCCTGGGGCCCTTTGCGGGCTGCTCGAGGTCCCGCTCCCTCGGCCTGGCCATCTGCCGCAGGCGCTCGTAGTCCGGGCGCCGGGGCGCCGCCTCGGCGCCGGCAGCGAGCGCCGCCTCGGCGCCGGCGGCGGGCAGGCGCGCGCGCCGCGTCGCGAGCCGCTGGCAGGACTCGCGCTGCGCGCGGGGGTCCGAGGAGGTCTCGGCGGGGAGCTGCTCCGCAGGGTCCTGCAGGCCCAGCGACCTGTAGCCCAGCGGCGCGATGGCGTCCCACTCCTTCCGGGGCACGTGCAACCCAGACCCCCGACGTAATGATTTTTTCGTTACGTCGACCCCCAGAGGTCTGGACCCTTTCCCCATGACCGGCTTTGCATCCTGAGTCGTTTTTTGACGCTCCCGAGGCCCGGTGAGGGCCCCGGGAGGCCGAAAACTAGGAAAAACCTCCCGCCATGATTTTTTCATTACTCGAGAGGGTCTGGGAACGACGTGGCCACATATGCCCGGAGGCCCGCACAGGCTTCTCGGGTCGGCGCTGGAGCGCCCCCGTCGAAGCGCCTCCGGCGCCGACCCTGCAGCGCTCCGCGCGCCATGAGAGGGGGGCCCGGCGCCGAGCCGAGAAGCCCGCGCGTGCCCCCGCACGCCCGTGATCATGATGCCCCTCGCCATCCCCAGACCCAGACCCCCTCGAGTAATGAAAAAATCATGGCGGGAGGTTTTTCCTAATTTGCGGCCTCCGGGGGCCCTCACCGGGCCTCGGGAGCGTCAAAAAACGACTCAGGATGCAAAGCTGGTCATGGGGAAAGGGTCCAGACCTCTGGGTGTCGACGTGACGAAAAAATCGTGACGTCGGGGGTCTGGGGACCTGCGATATGCCGGGGCTCTTGCTCCCTGCGGGCGGGGTCCCCGAGGCCCCGAAGCCTTCCCGTCCGCGCACGGCCAGCGTTTCCCGAGCCGTGTGCTTGGCGGCCCCAGGGCCAGCTGAGGGCCCCGGGAGGCCGAGCACCGCCCAAGGCCTCCCGCCGCGAGGTGCTCGCCACGGCGCGAGCACGGCCGGGGTCGTCGGTCCTCTCCGCCCGTGAAGACCAGCTCGCCGCAGCCGCAGGCGCACCGCCGATGGCGGCCCTCCGACATCAGCCGCCGGCGCAGCTGCCCCTCGCCGCAGCTGGGCGCCCGGGCCACCCCCAGCGCGGGCAGGGAGAGCGGACGCGGCGGGCCCTTGCCGCGGTGCGCCGGGGCCCGGGGCCTCTCGCACAGGAGGTCCGCCACCCGTGCGCGCTTCGCGCGGGCGTATAGGCTCTCCGCGCCGCGGCCGCCTGCAGGGGCGATCGCGGGGAGCACGGGGCGGTCCGCGGCGCCTGCGGGGGGCCCCAGATCTGGCGGCCAACCTCGGCGCGCTCCCCCCACCTGAAGCCGACCGCGGCATCTCCCCCGCTGCGTGCTGTGGATCGACCGGGACACCCACCACCGACGCGCTGGGGCGCGTTTTTTTGGTGCCCCGCCGACCTGCCCGGCAGTGTGGGCCTCGGGGATGGTTTCTGCAGGCCCCCCCGCCCCGAGCAAGCAGCCCCGAGAGATGCCAACCCGTAGCCCCTCGAAGGCAGCGGATCGGAGGGGCAGCGGCCGCACAAGCAGGGAGAGGGAAACAGACGGCAGGGAGGGACGAGGACGAGGCAAGAGGCCCGCCGGACGATCCAGGCGTGCGTGGGGGCCGCGCCTCTGGGGCACGGCGTGCGCTCCCTGGAAATTTCCTGGGCTCGCTTCTCTATGTTGTTCCCGCTCTGGGGCTCGCGCCTCCGCTTCCTCGGCTCTGCTCGTGCTCTTGGGAGCCCAACGCCCCTCCGTGCCGTGGGGGCCTGCCCGTGGCTGTCCGCCGGCACGCCACGGGGGGCGAGCGCGCCGTGCCCCCCCCCCCCCTCCATCAGCGGCCCAGACGCGCGGAGCGCGCCGGGCACCCGTGCCCTGGGCCCAAACCCCCGACGTCATGAGTTCTGCATGACGCGACCCCTGCAGAGGTCTGGACCGATTCCCCGGGACCGGCCTTTCATCCTGAATATAACTTCTGAAGGTCCCGGGGCCCAGAGGGGCCCCCCGGAGGCCGAAGGCAGCGAGAAAACAACTCCCGTCGCGAGTTTTGCTCACGGCGCGAGGGGGTCTGGGGGATGCGCCCCGCGTGGACCTCTGGCGCGCCGTCCTCGAGCACGCGCGCACGCACGCACCTAGGGGCGGCTCCCCAGAGATCCGATGTCGTGATTTTTTCAAGACGGGCCCCCCGGAAGTCTCGACCCATTCCCCAGGACCGGTTGTTCATCCTGAGTCGTTTTTTGACAGTCCCAGGGCCCGGCGAGGGCCGCTAGGGGCCGAAAATTTAGAAAAACCTCCGTCCTGATTTTTCCAATACGTTGGATCTCTGGGTCTCTGGCGGCGAGCGGCGGGCGGCGAGCGCGCGGCGAGAGCTCCGAGCTGCTCGAGGTCCGAGGCGGGCGTCGTCCGCAGCTCTCGGCCTCCATATATGGCGGCCGCTCTCGGCCAGAGGGGCCCCCAGACCTCGACCCCGGGTCAAACACTGGGGCCCGGGAAAACTCCGGGGACCGATGTGGACCGGTCTTCGGCAGCGCGCCCTGGGGGCCCAGACCCCCTCGAGTAATGAAAAAATCACGACGGGAGGTTTTTCGCTATTTTCGGCCTCCGGGGGCCCTCCGGGCCTCGGGAGCGTCAAAAAACGACTCAGGATGCAAAGCCGGTCATGGGAAAAGGGTCAAGACCTCTGGGGGTCGACGTAATGATTATCCCGGCAAAGCAACCTAACAGCGATGTGTAGAAGCATATCTGAAAGCATTCCCCTTAAGATTCAGATGAAAATCCAATTGTAGAATTCTGCTGTTCTCGCAGTCGTAGTCGCATTCGCGATGACAGTCGCAGCGGCAACGGCAGTCGCAGTCACAGCCTCAGCCTCAGCCTGCCTCAGCCTCAGCCTCAGCCTGCCTCAGCCTCAGCCTGCCTCAGCCTCAGCCTCAGCCTGCTTCAGCCTCAGCCTCAGTCTGCCTTCAGCCTCGGCCTCAGCCTCAGCCTGCCTCAGCCTCAGCCTGCATCAGCCTCAGCCTCAGCCTCAGCCTGCCTCAGCATCAGCCTGCCTCAGCCTCAGCCTCAGCCTGCCTCAGCCTCAGCCTCAGCCTGCTTCAGCCTCAGCCTCAGTCTGCCTTCAGCCTCGGCCTCAGCCTCAGCCTGCCTCAGCCTCAGCCTGCCTCGGCCGCAGCATCAGCCTGCCTCAGCATTCAAAATGCGGCCCAGGAGCGGAGTTCTGGGAACTAGAAGAACACGAAGTGGCCTACAGTTGGCTCCGGGCATTCAAAATGTGCCCGGGAATGGAGTTCTGGGAACTTGAAGAGCACGAAGTGGCCTACAGTTGGCTCCGGGCATCCAAAATGTGGCCCGGGAATGGAGTTCTGGGAAGTCGAAGAAGCACGAAGTGGCCTACAGTTGGCTCCGGGCATCCAAAATGTGGCCCGGGAATGGAGTTCTGGGAAGTCGAAGAGCACGAAGTGGCCTACAGTTGGCTCCGGGCATTCAGAATGTGGCCCGGGAATGGAGTTCTGGGAGGTCGAAGAGCACGAAGTGTGTGACTGTTTGCGAAAAACGAATGCGGCGGCAGCCGCGCCGGCAGCCTGTCCGGGTCCCGCCCAGACCCCCCTGAGGAGTCATGATGCTCTCTTGTGAGACCACTAGAAACCTATCAGCAAGAGCTGTTAGGTCAAAAAATCATTACGTCGGGGGTCTGGGGACCGATGTGGACCGGTCTTCGGCAGCGCGCCCTGGGGGGGGGGAAGGGAGGAGGAGAAGGGGGCCTTCTCAGAGGGTGGCGGGGGCTTCTCGGAAGCCCTCGCGCGCCTTCGGAGAGGTGTTCCTGTGTCTTCGGGACAGACGTAGAAGACTCCTCAGAGGGCCGCGGGGCTGCTGAGCCTTCTCAGAAGGCCCGCCCCGTCTCACTGCCCCGGGCCGCCGAGCTCTGGGACGCACCATCCCAGACCTCCAACGTCTCGAGAAACTCGTGGCGGGCTTGTCTTTCGCATTTTTCCGCCTCTGGGGGACCTCGCCAGGCCGCGGGGCCGTCCAAAGAGACGACTCGGGAGGCAAAACCAGCCCAGGGGAGAAGGTCCAGACCTCTGGGGATTGAAAAGCTGAAGACATCGGATGTCTGGGGTCGTCTGGACCCAGCATGCCCCATCCTCGAGCGGCCACGCGCGGAATATCCGCGGGCCCAATCTGGATCCCGGGATAGATACCAGAAGATGGGAGCCCGTGACTCACCCCCTGAAGATAGAAATTCTGGTGCCATGAATCTTCGACCGGTATGAGTATGAGAAGGACCCTCTAGCAACGGCTGTTGGGAACGGAAGGCATGTGCATGCTCCACGAGTTCCGCTTCCAAGGCTCTTCGCCTTGCGATGGCCTCGGGTGGGCGTCAGAGAGCCTCGGGCAACGCCGAAGACGGCGCAAGATAGCCTCAAGAGGCCCCCACGGCAGCTCAACAGCCCACCGAGGACGTAGAAGATCGCTCGAAGGATTCCCAGACAATCTCGACACCTGGCGAGACGGCCCCGGAAACGGTCTGTCCGAGCGAGGCCTCCCAAGAGCCCCAAGGAGGTGCCCGACACGACCCTCGGAAGCCCCCGAGGAGCCCCAAGAGAGGCCCCCGAAGCAGCCTCACAGGACCCACCCCCCAAAGAGGCAGCACACCAACCCAGAGATCCAACGTATTGGAAAAATCAGGACGGAGGTTTTTCTAAATTTTCGGCCCCTAGCGGCCCTCGCCGGGCCCTGGGACTGTCAAAAAACGACTCAGGATGAACAACCGGTCCTGGGGAATGGGTCGAGACTTCCGGGAGCCCCGTCTTGAAAAAATCACGACATCGGATCTCTGGGAACGATGCAGCGATGCGACACGGCCGCGCCGAGCCGTGACACCGCAGCGGTGATTCCCAGCTGGCACCCAAACTTTTCCGCCGAGCCCGTCGGGAGAAATTGGGCAGGACCGTCCTGCGCGCCCTTTGGCGGTACGCTGGCGCTGTGATGGGGTCTGCCGCAGGCAGTCGAATAACTGACCTGCTGCCTCATCTCGTCGATGCTGTTGGAGAGCTCCTCGCGCGAGAGCTCCGCCATTGCGACAACGGCCTGTCGCATCAGGGGAATCCCCCAGGTACTGATACCGCTGCTCCCTGGACCTCTCCCGAGGCGCGTCCTGACCAGACTTCCGAGGCAGATCCAGCCGCGGCGACGAGGGCCTCCCAGGCGATGGGCACCTGTCAATCCTCGGAAGAATGTCGGCTACACGCAAGAGTGACCCTGGGCACGAGTGACCTTTGCTGCGCGGCCTCTCGGGGGCCGCGGGGGGGACCAAACCTGGGCGCGCAGGCCGCTGCCACTGCTGCGCTACCAGCCATCCGAGGGCCCCTCTGCGCCCGCACTTGCACGTCGAGTCCGCCACGGCCTGTCGCGTCCTCGACGCCCGCTCACGGCAGCCGGCCAGGCAGGCAGCCCTTCTGGTCGGCCGCGCCCTCCGCCGGCAGCCGCGTCCGCTCGCCCTCCATGGCAGGCACCTGGGCCGCCCGCCGCCCACGGGGGCCACGCAGCGAGGGGAACAAGCAGTGCCGTGAGCATAGGCCTCGAACTGCTGATCAACTACAAGTGTGACTTACTCCCAAACCGGCTTCCCCGCCGAATGTACACCAGAAGCGTGTACCAGGCTCGTAGGTCTACGGGGCATCATACGCACTGTTCGCAGATTCGGCGGGAAAATCCGTTCGGGGGCAAACCGATTCTGTGGCCCACCCCCTACTCGAACGACATCGGAGATACGCGCGGGTTTCTCGGATCGGCGCTGGACTCCCCTGCCTGGCTCACGGAACGCGCCAGGGGCGGCGCCCGAGGCCCCGCAGGCGGGGCCTGGCGCCGATCCGAGGAAGCCATGCGGACACCTGAGTTTTTATGCTTGTGCCATTGCCTCTTCCACTCGCATTAGGGCGGGCATGTCCTCCTACAGGCGGATTTGGGAGGAAAGTAACACGTAATCAACAGATCTGCAAAGTAGCCAACAATACATAGTCAAAACATAGTCCCCTGACTATCTTTTTACTGTTTCGGAATCTTCCTCCTGCAGAGAGACATGCCCGACCCAACACCAGCAGTGGGCGGCGCCCCCACCGACCCCCTCTGGGCCAGCACGGCGGCGGACAGTCCGCGTGCGCGCCGGGCGCTCCGGGCGCGGGCGCCGAGGGCCGAGGGTGCCACGAGGTCGAGGGGAGGAGAGGTAGAGAAGGTATAGTCGGGCCGCTGAAGGAAGGAACGCTAAATCAGGAACGAAGCCACTTCTTGGCCCTGTAAGCGCCTCCGTGCCCCAGGAGGGCAAGAGGAACAGCACTGGAGGAGTCTAAGGAACATCGGGCCCCCTCCGAAGCCAAACTGTTCCTTGTTTCGGCGTCTTGACTGTAAAGGCGCTCAGGGGTGGGCCTGGGTCGAGCCTAGACTCTCAAGGCCCCTGCGAGGTGATGTGCGTGCGGGGGCGCCCCTCTGGACGCCCTCGGCCTGCCCGGGGCGCCCCTCTGGTCACGAGGAGGAGGAGGAGGAGGAGGAGGAGGAGGACTCAGAAGAAGAAGATGAGGGCGAGGAGAAGGAGGAGGAGGAGGAGGAGGGGAGGAGGAGGGAGGATGCGAGAGGGGGAGGTGGAGGAGGAGGTGAGAGGGGGCGAGGAGAAGAGGAGGAGCAGGAGGAGGAGAGGGCGAGGCGGAGGAAAAAAAAAGGCGATGAGGAGGAGGGGCGAGACGAGAGGGGGAGGAGGATGAGGAGGAGGCGGAGGAGAGGTCGATGGGGTGGAGAGCGAGGAGGATGGCGAGGAGGAGTGCGGGGAGGAACGGGGCTTGCGTTCCGCACGGGCGGTGCAGAGGGGCGAGGGCCCAGGGCGAGGAGGCCAGCGCTTCTTCGGAGCGATCGGCGCCGGCGACCTCCGCGGAGTGCTCCGCTGGGCAGTGTGCAGCGCGATCCGCGACCCGTGCGGACGCGGACTCAGACGTCCAGCGTCTCGAGAAACTCGAGACGGAGGTTGTTCTCAGCTTTTCGGCCCCTTCGGACCCTCGCTGGGCCCCCAGGAGCGTCAGCAGAACGACTCGGGGCGCAGCACAGGCCTCGGGGAGAAAGGTCCAGACCTCTGGGTGCCCCGCACCGAGAAGCTCAAGACACCTGATGTCTAGGGGCAGGCTCCTGGCCCTTTGCTGCACGCTGCGCGTTGCTGCTGCGCTCTGAGGAGGCGGGTATATGCCCAGTCAACGTCGAACAGGCGTCCTTATCGAGCAGGCCAAGAATAACAAGTGGTTTCGAAATGTGACACCAGCGGCCAGATTCGTCCTCCTCGCCATCGTCCCAGCAATTACTCACTCCCCTTCAGAGGAGGCTATGTCAATGACTATGTGATGCGTTCGTCCTCACGCTTCAACGTGAAATCCATGGGGTGATCTGCTAAGATTGCCATGGAGTCCGTGTCCGTGGTGTTGTTGCTGGCAAGTGCGAGTCCAAGGACCACTGATCGACAGCAGGCCAGACGCCGGACTGGCGTGCTTCGTGTCGCGAGGCCTCCCGTGGACGCCCCGAAGAGCGGCGCCGCTGTGACGCAGATCCCCGGGAGGCCGAACATTTGCAAAACAAGAAAGCTCCCAGCGTGATGTTTCTTCTTCGCGACGTGGGGAGGTGAGAGCCCTCCTCCTGCCTCCTCCTGCATCCTGCTTCCTGCTCCTCCCTCCTCCTCCTCCCTCCTCCTCCTCCTCCTCCTCCTCCTCCTCCTCCTCCTCCTCCTCCTCCTCCTCCTCTCCTCCTCCTCCTCCTCCTCCTCCTCCTCTTCCTCCTTCCTCCTTCTCTCATCCCAACCCAACCCAACCCAACTCAACTCAATGCACCTCCAGTGGGGCGTCGCTGGTGCCGAACCTCCCGGGGCCAGGAAGGGGCGGATAGCGCGAGAGACACTCCCAGGGACCTTAGGAGGAGCCAGCGCCTGCCGAGCGTCGCGCCAGCGACGGAACGCAGGTGCAGAAGTCCGTCGGCCATCTCGGGTCGTCTTGGAAGCATCTTGGGGTCCGGGGTACAGTCGGCCTCGATTGGACAGGACACGCGAGAGGACACAAGACCCTTCCGAGGGCCACATCGCCACAGGAGTGTAAGAAGGCACGTGTCGCGAGGCACAGGACACAAGGGTACCCTTGAGCTGGCAGGGTCGACCTACTAATCCGGGCCGACTGTATGTTTTGAACGGCCGGCTCTGCACAGATGGTGGGCCACCGCATGTCTGGAGCCTCTTCCGGCCGCTCCGCAGCAGCCCCCGCCGTGTGGGCGTGGGCGCTCTCCCTCCTGTTCCTCCGCCCCGCAGCCGCCCCCATCGCCCCCTGCGTCTGGACAAGTAGCGAGGCCGTCTCCCGGTTTGCCCGAGCGCGCGTGCGGATTGCCTCTGCCGCGCTGGGACGTAAAACGCGTCTAGAGCCTCTTGGAGACCTCCTGGGCCCAACTTGGGGGCTCCCCGGGCCCTGTCTTGAAGGTTCCTTTTTCATCCCTCCTCCTCCTCCTCCTCCTCCTCCTCCCTTCCCCCTCTTCTTCCTCCTCCTCCTCTTCCTCCTCCAGCCTCCTCCGCCAACTCTAGGAGAGCACACCAACTAACCAATCAACCTCCTCCCTCCTCCCTCCTGCCCCCTCCATTCTCCTCCTCCTCCGCCTCCCTCCTTCCCTCCCTCTCTCCTTGTCCTCCTCCTCCTCCTGTGGCTCCCGCCCTAGCGCCGCGCACGTTCGTCGTAACAGTTGGCATGAGCTTCGCGGATGGAGGGCGGGCGAGCGGTTTTCAACGTGTGGACCCCGCCTCAACGCCGCGTGCATTCGTATTAAAATGCTGCATGAGTTTCACGGATGGATGGCGGGTGGTTTTCAAAATGCGTCTCTCGCCTCAGCGCCGCGCACATTCGTCTTCAGAGTTGACAGCAGTTTCAACATGTATCAAGGTTGAGGTCCCAGCAATCTACTT
>CAUYUJ010021375.1:52500-65000 GCA_963575745.1 Prorocentrum cordatum
AGGAGGAGGAGGAGGAGGAGGAGGAGGAGGAGGATGAGGAGGAGAGCGAGAGGAGGAGTAGAGGGAGGAGGAGAGGGAGGGTAGGAGGAGGTAAGAGGAGGAGGAGGAGGAGGAGGAGGAGGAGGAGGAGGAGAAGGAGGAGAGGAGGAGAGGAGGAGGAGTAGAGGAGGAGGGAGAGAAGGAGGAGGAGGAGGAGGAGGAGGGGAGAGGGAGGAGGAGGAGGAGGAGGAGAGAGGAGGAGGAGGAGGAGGAGGAGGAGAGGAGGAGGAGGAGGAGGAGGAGGAGCGAGGAGGAGGAGGAGGGGAGGAGGAGATACGGAGGCCGGTGGTGTGGCAGGAGGTCATCGCAATCTCGGGCCGATGCCCGGGCTGGCGAGACCGCGGGAGACGCCCCCGCACGCCGCGCGCCAGGCGCTGGGAGGGCGCCCGCCGCGGGCCCTGCGACTGGGCAGGCAGCGCGCGGGCGGTCCGGCGAGAGGGCCGCGTGGGAGCAGGCGCCGTTCTGCGAGTCCACGGTGGCCGAGTATTTTTTTTCTCCACCGCAAACACTCCCCCGCAGCAAGACGAATGGGCCAGAACATGCGCAGGCCCAACGGGGAGGAGCAAGGAGGAGAGGGGGCAGGACGCTGTGCGGATGTCCCCAAGCAGCCCAAACGGCTGCACCGTAAAATTCAGAGGCGCACAACGGCAATTGAGAGGTGGCCGAGGGCATGGAGTACGCCGCCACGTACTTCGACCTGGTCAAGTGCTCCGAATTCGTCACGCGCGAGAAGGCGTGGCAGGCGGGCACCCGCTCAGGTTTTAACAGAGCAATTCTCAAGATGGCGTTGCGCATCTACTCCGTGGTGCGCCGCATCGTCCTGGACAACGCATGCACGGAGGGCAGACGCTGGGCGCGCGGCATCGTGGCGGGCAGCCGCCTCGCGCCCCTCTGCCTCAAGATGGTCATCTTCGGGGAGTTGGACGGTGTCGCCGCAGACTTCCCGTGGGCATCGCTGTGCCTCTTCTTCGACGACCTGGCGGTTGCCACGAGGGGCGCGAGGATGTGCGTGCAGAACTGGCATGCGCCGTCGGTGCAGCGGCTCATCGACATGTTCGCACAGCTGGTCAAGAACGTTTCTCAAGGGCGCGGAGGGCAAGACGGTCACCATGGCCTCGACCACCGCGCCGCAGGACGGCCTCGCCAAGCGGGCGCGGCAGCTAGGCGCCAGGATGGCGCGTCACGCGGACCACCTCGGCGCCGCCACCGCGGCCGGCAGGAGACGACAAGCCAGCGCCTTCAGCAAAAGGGCCAACAAGTATGCAGCGCGGCGAGATCGCATCGCGCGCAAACGCTGTGTAGGAGGCCCTGCACAGACGATCATCCAGCAGGGCAAGGTGCCGTCGACCTCCTTCAGGGGCAACACCATGGGCAGAGCCACGCCGCTGGTGCTCCTCGCCCAAGACGCCGACCCAAGCATCCGCGCCAACACGGAGCCTCTGGTCAACTGGGCCTTAGCGTGGCAGGAGGTCGACTGCCAGCCTGACCTGCAGCACCAGATTCAAGGAGCCTGGAAGAAATGGGTATTTCGAGTGGGCCATGGCAAGACCCCATGGTTACAAGTGCGAGGGCCAGCAGGAGCCTTCGTAGCGACGATCAAGAGATTGGGCTGGATGACGCAAGCAGCCCACAGCATCACCATCGGCGAGGAGATCCTGGACCTAAGGATGCTGCCGATCAGGGACCCGAAGCAGCGCATCCGCATGGCCACAGAGGACAGCCTCAAGCAGGAGTGGCTCAACAACAAGCACGGGGAGAAGCACGGCCTCGACAGCCTCTTCGTCGAGCCCGTGCAGGCGCTGCTCAAGAGGCCGCGGACAGGCCGATGGACGCTGGAGCACCAGACAAGAGCGCGCAGCCCCTGGAGCGGAGGCACGTGGCCGCAGCAGCGGCTCTTCGACAAGGGCGCCGCGCAGGACAACATCTGCAAGGCGTGCCACGAGAGCGCGGGGACGGACCGCCACAGGACCTTCGTGTGCTCAGCCCAAGAAGAACATCGGAGAGCAACCAGAGGGCACCACATATGCCACCGTGGTGCTATGCGATGACCTGGAGCGACGGAGGCGCAGCTGGCGGCGCCCGAGGCGCTCTGGGGGCGGGGCCTGGCCTCAGACCCCGCGAATGGGTTCGACTTGTGGAACC
Source organism: Prorocentrum cordatum (assembly GCA_963575745.1). Taxonomy (NCBI): domain Eukaryota; class Dinophyceae; order Prorocentrales; family Prorocentraceae; genus Prorocentrum; species Prorocentrum cordatum. The sequence goes on from CAUYUJ010021375.1 coordinate 54,682, forward strand.
TGCACTCCATGGGCACCAGCACCGTGGAGGGCGAATTCATCGGTTTTGCGCATGGGGGCGTCTACACCGACGGCAGCTTGATATACGGGGAGTACCCAGCACTTCGGCGAAGAGGCTGGGCCTTCGTGCAACTGGACACCGCGCACGAGCTCCAGTAGGCCATGTTCGGCCCGCTCGAAAGGCCGCATTGCGACCAATCGATCTACAAGAGCGAGCTGGTCGCGATCGCCAAGGTCCTCGAGCGGGCCTGCCCGCCCGTCAGGATCTTCTCGGACTGCAAGTCGGTGACAGACGGGTTCGAGAGAGGGTCCGCCTGGGCCGCCCGCGCGGACACAACGCACAAAGAGGTCTGGCTGCGCTGTTGGAGGCTCGTCGCTGAAAACGGATGGACAGGGCCACAAGGAATCTCGTTGCACAAGGTAAAGACCCACACCACCAGGGCCCAAAGGGCTCAGATGGGGCCACAGCCGTGCACATGGAATAATATGGCAGGCGCCCACGCAAAGCGAGGGGCACATATGAATCAACATGAGACCTGGCACAGGGCCGCGTACATCCAGAGATATAGGCTGGCTCCAGACATCTTGGAATTCGCCGCACACGTCGGGGACCTCGGTCATGAGCTCGAAGACACCTCCGAGAGCCCAGGGCCCCGCAGGGCCCAGGGCCGCCCCGCCCCCCCTCCCCTTCGACGCCTAGTGGGGGAGTGGAGGACCCGACGGGCCCCCCAGAGCCCCCATCTGGCCCCGTGGTCGCCCCCCCCCCCCCCCCCGCGCCCCCCGTGGTGCTCGGAGGAAAGGTCCAGAGGGCCCAAGACGAAGGCCACCAGACGGTGTGCCTGCCGAGAATCGTATTCTGTCGGAGGTGTGCCAGCTACGCCAGGGACCGATGGACGGGTTTGTTTTCCAGCTGTCCTGGAGGTAATCCTGGGGTCATAGCTGGGCGTGTAGATCGTTTGTGGCGCCGGCATCCCACCACGAATCGGATTCCCTGAGGCCCCAGATTGCCCAGGAAAGGCCTGGGATAATGGGCGCCTCGTAGGGTTTCGTCGCCGCGCCCTCGGCCGCCTCGACAAACCGACCGCGAGCGAATCCTCAGCGAATCCTCCTCCTCCTCCTCCTCCTCCTCCTCCTCGTCCTCCTCATCGTCGACATACTCCCTCCTCCCTCCTCCTGGTGGTCATCCTTCTTCCTCCCTCGTCGTTCCTCTCCCTTCTTCCTCCTCCTCCTCCTCCTCCTCCTCCTCCTCCTCCTCCTCTTCCTCCTCCTCCTCCTCCCTTCCTCCTCTTCCTCTCCTGCTCCTGCTCCTCCTCCTTCTCCTGCTCCTCCTCCTCCTCCTCCTCCTCCTCCTCCTCGTTATCCTCCTCGTTGTCCTCCTCGGTATCCTCATCGTTATCCTCCTCGTTGTCCTCCTCGTTATCATCCTCCTCATTATCCTCCTCATTATCCTCCTCGTTATCCTCCTCATTATCCTCCTCGTTATCCTCCTCGTTATCCTTATCGTTATCCTTCTCGTTATTCCTGTCGTTATCCTTCTCGTTTCCTCCTCCTGATCCTCCTCGTTATCCTCCACGTTATCCTCCTAGTTATCTTCCTCGGTATCCTCCTCCTCCTCATCCTCCTCCTCCTACTCCTCCTTCTCCTCCTCCTCCAACACCTCCTCCTCCTCCAACTCCTCCTCGTCACCACCACCACCACCACCGCCATCACCACCACCACCACCACCACCACCATCATCATCATCATCATCATCATCATCATCATCATCATCATCATCATCATCATCATCATCATCATCATCAGCAGCAGCAGCATCATCATCATCAGCATCATCACCATCATCCTCATCATCATCAACAATATCATCATCATCATCATCATCATCATCATCATCATCATCCTCATCCTCATCCTCATCCTCATCATCCTCCTCCTCATCCTCAAACTCGTCATCATCCTCATCCTCCTCCTCCTCCTCCTCCTCCTCCTCCTCATCCTCCCTTCTTCTCTCCTCCTTCCACCTCCTCCTCCGCACTGCTCCTCCCTGTTCCCTCCTCCCTCCTCCCAGGCTGCCGGGGCGCCCGGCTCTGCACTATGGGGTCGTAGGTGCTGTTGATGGGGGCCTCCAGCACGACCTCGCGCCCCCCCCCCACCCCACGCGGGGCGTCGGCGCGGCCGAGAGGCTGCGGCGGGCGAGGAGGCGCGCGGAGAGGCAGGCCCAGAGCCCCAGACCCCGCTCGAACTCCGAGGATCGAGCTCTTCGAGGGTCGAGGCTTTTCGACCCCCTTCGAGCCTCGAGCCTCGAGCCCCTTCGAGCTCTTCGAGCCTCGAGGCTTCTGGGGGCCTCTGGGGAGCTTCTCGTCGCCACGGCCAGGCTCGCCGCCAGATGTCGGTCAGATTGTGCCCTGGGAGAGGCCCAGGGGCTGGTTTTTGGACACGCGGGCCCAGACCCCCTCGTGCGCGTGCGCCTCTAAAAAGCAGAAATACGACGGGAGGTCTTTGGTTTTGCTGTCTTCGGCCTCGGGGGGCCCTCGCGGGGCCCCGGGGCCGTAAAAATCAGCCCGGCGAAGGACCCAACCACATGCAGCTGCGAGTGTCGCAAGGCAGGTGGACATCAAGGGAGGGGGCTAGCAAAAGGACTCATTCTTCTAAGGCGTGCGTGGGCAGGTCGGAACGACGTTGCTAATCGTGTCGCAGAGGTCGGCCGTAACGGGGTACATCAGGATGTAACCCATTACGGCAGATCTGCGAAAATTGTGAGGACTGTGCCGAAATTGGGGCGGTCACGCATGCGAGTCCTGCCACTGGAGCCTTCGGTGGAGCTCCCTATGGGGCCACGAAACATGTGAGGGATGTGCCGAAATGGGCGCGGTAACGCATGCGAGTTCTGCCACTGGAGCCTCCGGTGGAGCTCCCTAAGGGGCCACGAAACATGTGAGGCGTACGCCGACATGGGCGCGGAAACGCATGCGATTCCTGCCACTGGAGCCTCCGGTGAGCTCCCTTTGGGGCCACGAGACGTGTGAGTGCTGCGCCGAAATGGGCGCGTCACGCATGCGACTCCTACACCAGTGGTCTTCGGTGGAGCTCCCTATTGGGCCACGAAGCGTGTGCCGAAATGGTGTAGAGAAGGCATGCGGGCCCTGCAACTCACGCCTTAGGTGGAGCTCCCCATGGGGCCACGAAACGTGTAAGGGGTGTGCCGAAACGGTGTGGAATCAGGTATGCGAGCGCAGCCACTGGGGCCTTCGCTGGAGCTCCCTTTGGGGCCACGGACGCCGGAAATAGTGTGGAACCAGGTGTGCGACTGCAGCCAATGGGGCCTTTGGTGGAGCCCCCGATGGGGCCACGAAGCGTGCGAGGGATGCGCCGAAATGGCCTGGACCAGGTAATCATGCGAACGCAGCAGCACGAGCAGGAAGAGGGATGGGAGAGGGAGGAGGGGCAGCGGGAGGTGGGACGCGGGGCTTCTCTTCACAACGAGAACCCAACTCAACACGTGATGCCGAGGAAGAACGACTCAGGATGAAACGCCGGTCCCTGGGAACAGGTCGACACCTCTGGGGCCCACGTTTTGAAATGAGCCTGGCGAGAGACCCAACCGTATGCAGTGGTGGGTACCGTAGTTGTGAGTAACGTCTTCGGTGAAGCCTGCCATGTGCGGTCGCGAGTGCGAGTGGTCTGCCGAAATGGTGAGGGAAATGCAAGCCCTGGCGCTGGGGCCATCGGTGGACCTTCTTATGACGCCGCAAAACGTACGAGCGGTGTGCCGAAGTGGTGTGGAGAAGGCTTGCAAGCCCTGGCGCTTGCGCCTTAGGTGGAGCTCTCTATGGTTATAATGCCCTGGAGCAGGCAAACTGTTGAATTCTTGATTTCACCCCATGCTTGAAATGCGTATGAGAAAAATGTGAAATCGCGAAGCGGGCGAAGTACGAGTGTGAGTTTGCCCGGACTTGGAAATTTGACAAAAAGTTGGCTTGGATCTGAAAGTTTGAAACATCCAAGGAGTAGAACATATTTCAGGAATTGCAAGTTCAAGTTGCAACAAGTGTTATGATAATCGCCTGGAGTTTGAAAACTCGGAAACTTGAAAACTCGGAAACTTGAAACAAATTCGCCAAAATTTTGAAATTTCAGACAACCTTGAAAACAATTTGAAAACCGGTTTGAAAAGTTCTCCCGGACCTGGAAGTACGAAACCAGTCTGAAAAATAGCAAGGTTGCGAAGTTAAAACAGTTTGAAAAATGTTGCCCCTATTTAGACGTTACATAAACTTGAGAAGTTGAACAAAAAAATGAACATATTGACATCATATTCGTATTCCCAGATGTGTTTCGTTTGTCTATTTCTCCTCTGACTCACACTCGTACTTCCGCTTTGCTTTGACTTCATACGTTTGGCGTTCTTCGATTATCCCGCGCCCGGTCACCAGTTAGCTTTCTTGGGGCGGCATAGCCCGATGAGGCCACGAAACGTGAAGGGTGTGCGCCGAAATGGTGTAGAGAAGGTGTGCGAACGTAGCCGCTTGGGCCTCAGGCGGGCCTCCGTATGGGGCAACGAAAAATATGAGGGGTGCGCCAAAACTGTGAAGAAGGCATGCGGACCCTGGAACTGGCGGCTCAGCTGGAACCCGTATCGGCCACGAAATGCGTGAGGGGTACGCCGAAATGGTGTGGAGAAGGCATGCTGGCCCTGGGACTGACGCCTTCGGTGGAGCTCCCCATGGGGCCACGGAACGTGTGATGGGTGTGCCGAAACGGTGTGGAGAAGGCATTCGGGCGAAACCATTGGGGCCTCAGGTGGAGCCCCCCATATGGGGCCACGAAACATGTGAGGGGTGGGCCAAAATGGTGTGGACCAAGCACACGCCTCAGGTGAAGCTCCGTGGAGCTCCCTGTGGGGCCCCGAACAGTGTGAGGGGCGCGCCGAAATCGTGCAGAGAAGAGAAGGCATGCGAACGTAGCTACCGGGGCCTCAGATGGACCTCCACGAAGCGTGTGAGGGGTGCGCCGACATGGTGTGCAACAGCCATGCGGGCCCAGCCACTGGGGCCTCAGGTGGAGCCCCCCTTATGGGGCCACGAAGCGCGTGAGGGGTGCGCCGAAATGGTGTGGGGAAAGTGTGCGGGCCGTGGCATTGGCGACTTCGGTGGAGCCCCCTCGGGCCACGAAGCGTACGAGCGGCGTGCCAGGACAAACGGGGAGGAGGAGAAGGAGGAGGAGGAGGAGGAGGAAGAGGAGTGAGGAGGAGTGAGGAGGAGTGAGGAGGAGTGAGGAGGAGTGAGGAGGAGCGCGGGGACGGTCTCTTCCGAACGAGGAGCCAACACCACAGGATGGCTGGGAAAAAACATGATGTCGAGGGCGCGAGGGCGAAGATGTCTCATCCCCTGTCGCTTTCACCGCAGCGTTGGTGCCTGCACCCTCTGCTATCGCATTTTTTCTCCGCTGCTGCGGGTTCCTCCCCCTCACACTTCTCGATTTCTCCTCCTCGGATGCCCACTTCGGACTCCTGAACTGCACCACCTGCCAGGGTGCCCGCTTAGGTGGTCCCACCCGCCCACTGCCCATCCCTCCAACCTTCTCCCCATTGCCGCCTCCGCTTTCACCTCCTCCTGCCCCCGTTCTCCCCCTCCGCCAAGTCCGCCTTATCCTCCTCCTTCTCCACCCTCGTCTCGCTCATTCCCCTCTTTCCCACCTCCTCCCTATTTGCTCCCCCCTCTCCTTATCCCGGAAACTAATGCATATATATATATATATGGACACACATATAGAGACGTATTAGCCAGCGGTTGGCCCCAGACACTAAGGTCTAACACTTTGGATCTGTGCACTATGTGGTGCAAGCTATGCGGTGCAAGCTATGCGATGCAGTATGCCTGGCTGAAGCCAGGCGGCAACGGGCGGCAACGCTGCCAGACCTCGCGGGACACGCCCGACGCAGGAGGCGGCAACGGCTGGCAACGTGGCGGAACCTCGCTGGACCCGCCCTCTGCGCCAGACGGCAGCGAGGCGGCAGCGAGGAGGCGACGTGGCGAGACCTCGCCGGGCCCGCCCAGCGCACGAGGCGGCAGCGAGGAGGCAGCGGGCGGCAGCGTGGCGACACCTCGCCGGACCCACCCAGCGCACGAGGCGGCATCGGGGAGGCAACGGGCGGCAGCGTGGCGAAACCTCGCCGGAGCCGTCCAGATCGTTCGGAGCAGAAACGGCACTCCCTGAGTGCAAACACGTCTTGGAGGATGTGGGCCCATGTTTCCCCAACGCAGCATTGAACGGTACAGAAGTGGTGCGCGCTTTTTTTTGCGAGAGGAGCAATTACCCTCAACTCTTAAAACCATAACCGCTTTGGTCAACAAGGAGCAAATACATGTCCAAGCAGTTGTTCGACATCGTATAGAAAGTGGCTCCAAAAAACACATCCCATGGTTCAACAATGATTCAAAGTGGTTCAGCAAATCGCATAATGTATTAAATGTGTTGTAACATGAACCAGCGAGTGCACAACTCTGGGCAATCATGAGCCCTAACGCAAGCTATGCGGGTGCTCATGCTTGGTATGTGCGGGGCCACTCGTATACCGCAGCTGTGGCCTGTTGGGGGAGTTAGTTGACTATCACTTAGCGAGCCGTTGGTGCCCAAGCTCAGGCCTGGCCACTCGTCCCTCGCCCAACCTCCTCCTGCTCCTCCTCCTGCTCCTCCTCCTGCTGCTCCTCCTCCTCCTCCTCGAGGCTGGGGGATTGTGGAGCCCGTCGTCGTTTTGATACGGTTTTTATCAAGTGAAACGCTGCTTCGCCCTTAAACTTTGACTGTGTTTTGTCATTTTTCTTTTCGCCATGATCCCCTCATACTCATCTTTTCTAGTTATGTCGTTCTCTAGTGTTCTCTTTTTTGTTTTTTTCTCTCTCTCTCTCTCTCGTTGTCTCTCTCTCTCTCTCTATCTCTTTGTCTATCTCCTGCACCAGGCCAATGCATGCCGATGCGATACACATCCATTCCCAACCAACACCAATGCCAATGCAATGCCAATGGGGGAATTCTTTCGTGCGGTGGATTTCAATAAGAATACTTTGTGGATAATGTCATTACAAATCCTTCTTCGGAGGATTTCAATAGCAATGCTTATGTGTAGGGTTTCGATCGGGATCCTCATGTGGAGGGTTTCACTAGGAATCCTTCATGTGGGAGGATTCAATCGGAATCGTTCTTGTGGAGGGTTTCAGTAGGAGTCCGTCCGCGGAGGGAGCCATCAGGACTCGCCAGCGCAATGCCAACGCAATGCCAAAGCTTTGCCATCGCAATGCCAAACCAATGCCAAGGCGATCCCAATTCAATGCCAATGCAATGCCAATGGGGGGGTTCCCTTGTGGTAGATTCCAAAAGGAATCCTACCTGTGGAAGGTTTCGATTGGAATCCTTCCGTGGGGGGGTTCAGTATGAATCTTTATGTGGGCGGCTTTCAAAAGGATCCCTTCTTGTGGAAGGTAAGGAATCCTTCTGTGGTGGGAGCCATTCGAACTCGCCAGCGCAATGCCGAAGCAGTGCCAACGCAATGCCAAACCAATGCCAATGCAATGCCAATGGGGGGAATTGTTTGTGGTAGATTTCAATAGCAATCCTTCTAAGAACCCTTCTTCGGGGGATTTCAATCGGAAACCTTCTATGGAGGGCTTCGCATGGAACCCTCCTGTTGATGATTTCAATTTGAATCCTTCTTGTGGGGGATTCAATAGGCATCCTTTTTGTGGGGGTGTTCAATGGGAATCCTTCTGTGAAGTGTTTGAGTAGGACTCGCCAGCGCAATGTCAACGCAATGCCAACGCACTGCCATCGCAAAGCCAACGCAATGTCAATGCGATGCCAAACCGTTGCCAAACCAATACCAATGCAGTGCCGATGGCGGGATTCCTGTCTTCCAACAGATTTCACTAGGAATCCTTATGTGGATGATTTGGTTACGAATCCTTCTTCGGAGGATTTCGATACGAATCTTTCCGTGGAGGGTTTCGATTGGAATCTTTCGGTGGGGGGTTTCACTTTGAATCCTTCATGTGGGGACTTTCAAAAGGATCCCTTCTTGTGCAAGGTTTTCACAGGAATCCTTCTGTGGGGGGGGGCCATTCGAACTTGCCAGCGCAATGCCAATGCAATGCCAATGGGGGAAATCGGTTGCGGCCGGGTTCAAGAGGAATCCTTCGATGGAGGGCTTCGAATGGAATCCTTCCGTGAGGGAGTTCAATGTGAACCCTTCTTGTGGAATCCTTCTTGTGGGGGGTTCAACAGGAATCATTCTGCGAAGGGAGGTGTTGGAACTCGCCAGCGCAATGCCAGCGCAATGCCAACGCAGTGCCAACGCAATGCTACACCAATGCCAAAGCGATCCCAACCCAATGCCAATGCACTGCCAACGGGGGAAATCCGTTGTGGTAGATTTCAATCGGAATCCTTATGTGGAGGGTTTCGCATGGAATCCTTCTGCGGAGGTCAATATGAACCGTTTTTGTGGAGGGTTTCAATAGGAGTCCTTCTTGTAGAAGGGTTCGATCGGAGTCCTTCTGTGGAGGGTTCCATGAGGACTCGCCAGCGCAATGCTTGCGAAACGCCAGCACACTAGTAACGCACTGCCAAGCGCAATGCCAACGCAATGCCAATGCGATGCCAAACCATTGCCAAACCAATGCCAATGCAATGCCAACGGGGGGTTCTTTCTTTGCCGATGGCAGGATTCCTGTCTTCCAGCAGATTTCACTAGGAATCCTTATGTGGATGATTTGGTCACGAAACCTTCTTCGGAGGATTTCGATAGAAATCCTCCCGTGGAGGGTTTCGATTGGAATCTTTCGGTGGTGGGTTTCACTTTGAATCCTTCATGTGGGGGCTTTCAAAAGGATCCCTTCTTGTGCAAGGTTTTCACAGGAATCCTTCTGTGGGGGGGAGCCATTCGAACTTGCCAGCGCAATGCCAACGCAATACCAACGCAATGCCAACGCAATGCCAAAGCGATCCCAATTCAATGCCAATGCAATGCCAATGGGGGAAATCGGTTGCGGCCGGGTTCAAGAGGAATCCTTCGATGGAGGGCTTCGAATGGAATCCTTCCGTGAGGGAGTTCAATGTGAACCCTTCTTGTGGAATGCTTCAAATGGAATCCTTCTTGTGGGGGGTTCAACAGGAATCATTCTGCGAAGGGAGGTGTTGGAACTCGCCAGCGCAATGCCAGCGCAATGCCAACGCAGTGCCAACGCAGTGCCACACCAATGCCAAAGCGATCCCAACCCAATGCCAATGCACTGCCAATGGGGGAAATCCGTTGTGGTAGATTTCAATCGGAATCCTTATGTGGAGGGTTTCGCATGGAATCCTTCTGCGGAGGGTGTCAATATGAACAATATCAATCTTCTGCGGGTGATTTCAATATGAATCCACATGTGGAGGATCTCAGTGAGAATCATTCAGTGGAGGGTTTCGATAGGAATCCTTCTGTCGAGGATTTCACTATGAATCCCTCTTGTGGGGGCGTTCAATAGGAATCCTTCTAGGGGGGAGGGCAGATGAGGCCACGTCGCATTCCTTTTTTTCGCCGCCGACCCCCCTCAAAAAAAACATGTTCAAATGTCCAACATAATTGTTTTTTTTTGGGGGTGAGAGGAAAAAAAGGAGGAGGAGGAGGGGGAGGCAGAAGGAGAGGAGGCCGCCACAGAGTACGCACACCACTGAAAGACGCACGCGCGAAGTCAGTGTGAAAGCCTCGCGCGCGCGCCCTGGACCCCCGAGGGGCTCCACAATCCCCCGTTCTCTCCTCCTCCTCCTCCTCCTCCTCCTCCTCCTCCCGGCGTCTCGTTGCTGCCAGCGCGGGCCTTTTCGGTGTCGGTGATCTTCACGCGCCCCTCGTGGATCGCGCGCACGATGACCTTCCAACGGGGAGGGCAGGCCAGGAGATGTCCGCAGAGGAAACACCGAGCGGGAGGTCTCCGCCTCCCGCTCCCGCTCCCGCCCATTCGTCCCCCCCTTCCGTCCCTCTTGCCGCTCCTCCTCCCCCCGCCGCCTGCTGACCATCACCCCCCCACCCCTCTCACGTGCTGCTCCTGCTCCTCCTCCTCCTCCTCCTGCTCCTCCTCCTCCTTCTCCTCCTCCTTCTCCTCAGGGTGATGACGGTAATGGCAAGGAGGAGGAGGAGGAGGAGGAGGAGAAGGAGGAGAAGGAGGAGGAAAAGGAGAAGGAACAGGAGGAGCAGGAGCAGGAGGAGGAGGACGTGGAGGAGGAAGAGGAGGAGGAGGAGCAGGAGCAGGATGATAAGGACGAGGAGGAGGAGGAGGAGGAGGAGGA